>JPKY01000006.1:0-491231 GCA_000769265.1 Hapsidospora chrysogenum ATCC 11550
GGGGGGGGGGGAGGGGGGAAACGCTGTACGGGATGATGCACAGGCCCGCGTTCGCCTGCAGGCGCCAGGCGGTAGAGAGCCTGTAGAGGTACATAGAGTCAGGGCGACAGGGCTGCGGGGGCTGCCCAAAGTCATGCCGGCTGTGCCAGCGGGCCAATCCGATACCCTCAATCGCTGCCCTAGGGCCCTTTCTTGGCATCGCAGCGCAGTCGCACACGAGCGGAGCCCCAAGACCAAGCAACCAGGGCTGGCTGTTGGCTGAGAGCCTGAGGTGGCTTCACCTTTGCTCTGGTGGCGCCAGCGCGGAGCAAACCCGGCATGTGCTGGGCTCCCTCTCCCTCATCCTCGAGCGCCCCCCGCGACACTCCACTCCTTCACTCCTTCTTTAGATTGCCCTCTTACGAGTAATTAGTGCTTGGTCGACGGCATCTGGATGGCCCCCTTTCAATCAACACTTGAGCGCAAAGGCCACACACCCTTCGGAACAGGAGATGAAGGCTAGCCGGGAGGACGCGCTGTCAGTTCGGGTCCGGGCACGGGCACGGGCACGGGCACGGGTACATACTTGCGTTCGTGGCAACAGCCAACAAGAGCCAAGAGCCAAAGCCAACCCGAAAGCGAATCGTATGCCAAAGTGACGGACGCAAAGAGGTGACCAACGGCCCAACAGTGAGCAAACGGCACCACGACGCATCACGCACCGCCAGGGTCTTGGTGATTGTGGAACCACAAGACGCCGAGTGGCTTGGATTTCTGGGACACTGGGTCTGGGTCCATGATCCATGATCCATCAACCCCCCTGCCGCCCCCCTGTCCCCGTACCTCGCCGCCTTGCTTCGGCCGCTCGAGGCAGGCGCCCGTGCTTGGCGGGCCTTTGCAGTAGGTACGAGTACTCATAATAGGTAATTCGTGAGAATGCGTCGCAATGTCAGTAGTCGAGGTTTCCGCTGAGCTCTCTATGAGAGCCGTTGTTACCAGCACCAGTTGCCACTGCTCCGCTCCGATCTAGGTAGCTGCTGCGACAATCGACAATGGTCGATCGGACGGCTCGCGAGGGCAAGGATGAGGACGAGACTCGAGAGGTAGAGACAGCAAGGGTCGGTTGAGCCTCAAGGACAACTTACAAGGGCGGGGCCAACCGCCGAACCCGACAACCCAAGTGATCGGCATCCAATGTCGCTGCACGAGTGTACGTGCCTGATAGCTCTCTAACGCGGCTGCTGGTGAGCAATGGGAGATGCCACAGGTTCTGGGATAGCAACAGAATCCGAGGTTATTTCAGGTACTAGTACCTACTGTAATACTTACTGTAGTACTTACTGGGCGACTAGGAGTAGTAGTAGTGGTAGTAGCATTTGCGCCAAAGGGTGGTGGTAGGAGGTTCCAAAGGTCACGAGCATGCTGCGCAGAGCCAACGAGAGCATGCTCGTAACTACTACCATAGGAGGCTCCAAATCAGTCTGAATTTTAAATCGTTCAACAGCAGACAGATTCCCGTAATCAGCACCCCTACATACCTACTTATTCTAAACTCCCTTTGGTCTCTCCTTCTACAGAGTAGTGAGGGTGCCTGCCCACATGCTGCTGCTGCTGATGATGACTCGATGACGTCCGTGACACCAAACAGCAGGCAAAAAATAAACCAGTGGGAAGGAGGCCCCGTGAGGTATCCGTGCAGCTGCTCACCACAACCACCGCTTTCCCGACCCAGCAGCCTCCCGATCCAGCAACCCAAACCCCGTCATCACATCACTTCTCCCAATCGTTTCTGCTGGGCGTTGTAACTCACAGCTAGCATACGTATTGGAGAGCATCGCAGCAGCCGTTACCGTCGCATGCATCCTTTATCCCCCTCCCAATTGGGCTCCATGTCCTCGGGGCTTGTGCCCTTCACATTGTGGTGTCCCTTCTTCCCCCACGAAACCCTTCCAGTCCAGGTAACCATATCATCTTCCAGGGCCCAGCCAGGGGCGCGACCGCGAATCAACTGGGCGCTCCCACCGTTGAGCCAGCAGTCTGGAACCACAACCTTGTGGCGTCGCGTCGCCGGGCCTGCAAGCCAGAGCCTTGGCCTTGTTGGGTAGCCAGGGTTGGCGAACACGCCACTCACTCTCGCTTCTTGTTGCTGGTGGCACCAATCGAGAGCGCAAGGCCTTCACTGCTATTTTTACCTGACAGGCCCGCCCTGGTACTCGCCACTCCTGGATCTAGGGGCTGCTGAAGCACCCTCGAGTCTGGACGGGGTTTTCCTGGTGACCACTCGGGCAGTCGAATTTTCGGAGTGCGCACCACCTCTGATCCCTTCGAGAATAGAGTATATACCCCAATTATGTGGTATGTATGGCTTTTCTTTCCCCAAGTTCGAGGCCTGACACGCGAGCCCCAAGGCACACATCGTTTCAGCAATCATCCGCGCTTGCTGGCCCCAGCTATACCAGAAAAGTAACACGATACCATATGAATCCGATCCAACTCAAGACCTAGATACACAACACTGCTGTCGATTTCGCACGCTAATAAACAATCGGCAATTCTGAGACGACCCGCTGCCTGTCCCACTCGACTCCACGTGCGCTAGCGGTCCAAGAGAGGACCAATGCCAGCTCCTGGCAAGCTGGACGTTGGGACCGGTCTAGGCCCGGGAAACTCCTCTCGCCGGAAGTGCTCATTCCGCAACAGATCCAGGTCCTGTCTCTCTCCGTGGCCTTCGCTGCCATTTGTTGCAAGGAAAATCGTACACATGATGCATTGCAGACAGTGTGCGCATGGCTGCAACTCAATTGCCCTCTGTAAGGCGTTGCACAGTGTGTTTCCTACCTCTATCGCGATGCGGTTTGATCCGCCGGCATGGGCCGATGAGACATCGATGTCGGCCTCAAACAACCTTTTGCGATCGGATGGCACTATCAGAAACTGGGGTAATGTTTACATCAAGATTGAGTTGACAAGGTAAGCATCGACCCCATGGTTGCATACATACATACATCGCATTGAATCTGAGGCTGATGAAAGATCGGGGACGATCGCCCCAAGCTTTACCGATCGCTTGGTACGTATTCCGCACACGGCAGGCCATTGCTGACGCTCAGCAGCCTGCTTTCCAAGTGTGAGAGCTGCGGCTTACAGTAGGGTCGTTGTACATATGTAGAACCCGGCGCCCTGGGACTTTAACGACGCCGGTGTCTACCCACTTTGAACTCATGGAATCACCTGGCATGATTTAGATATCAGTACAGCACAGGATCGCGAATTGGCGACAACCAAAACCCACCATCACCACCAGGATCCAACAAGGTATTCCTGGGCTTCGCTTCGCATCCGTACATGGTACATGCTTTAAGCGGTCACCATCCGATTCACTCCAAGCCACCAACTCTATAACAATGGTTGGAATTCTCTGTCGTCATCTATGGCATCAGGTAGCTAATGACCGCCCGGTCCGGAAAGACGCCTCGGCAACATCATCGGATGGGGAATGCGCTTTTCGGCGAGAAAACCTGCCACTCCCAGGCCCCACCTGTCTGTGGGCCTTCATCAAACCGTTGGACGTTTAACGAGCGTGAGCGGCAATTGCCGCGCTTTGCATACTCGTATTATTATTGCAAGCAGTCTCGCTCCCACAGCAGCAGAACAGGAGGAGCACGCAGGTGGCCGACCATCGGAGACGTCTTCTCATATTCCACCCGGGCCCATCACAGAGCACGAGTTTCCGACAACTTCCAGAAAATATTGTTCGCAGATCAGACATTTGATCATTGCTCGACTCGACGACCACGGGGATGATGTGCTCACGATGCCCCCGTGCTTTCGTGGCATGACCCTAGGGCCACATCCCAAGGTCTGGGCCGTCATCTTGGATAAGCCCAGCTCTTCTGAAAGAAACATGCCGTTGCGCCTAACTCTGGCCCGCGCTATTTCCTTCGCTCCCAGCCGTCAAGATATGCAGAGTCGATGCAGCAAACAAAGTTGGGCCCAAGGTGAGTACGAGTACTCGAAGGCATGCGGTTCATCCCCTTGGTCCATGGCAGGTAGGGGTTCACCGTCATATTGCGCTGGGATCCGATTCGCTGCACTTGCTCCGCGCCTCATACGAAGTATCAAGCGATAACAAATCATGATAGGCTCTAGAGTCGGAGACTTCTCTCAAGACTCTGGGGGACGATGGCCCCTTCCGCAGGGATCAGGGGCGGGCAAGCTAGTGCAATCTCGGGATCAAGACAGCCACGTGTGGTATGGACCCAGGAATAGGCCCCTCGACCCTTGGTGGGAAATGGTGACCCACCCAGCCAACGCAAAATGGTGGATGCGTTAACTGGCAATGGCATCAGCCGCATCACTGTTATCCTTTTGGCAGTTTTGGCGCCAGCACCAAGATCGCGCGAATGGCAATGCCCCGCTGTGTGGAGCCCCGCAAGTGGCATTGAGCACCCAATTCCGGGAAGCTCTACACCATACCGCCAAACTCAGCTGGCCCGTGGGCGGACCAGGTACATAGGGGGCAAGGGCTGAACCTTGGGCCAAAACCAGACTACTTCAGGGTCAGCTGGACACCAGGGTCGGGTTTGGCCAGTACCCTTGGAATCGGGAGACAAATGCCATGCATGCGGTGGAGCACAAACAATTGGCCGATCAACCGAATGGGAGAGGCCGCGGGTCGCGTCGATATTTAGGCGCAGGCCGAACATGCCGGCACTATCACGCTGCGGCACCAGAGCAAGATCCAGAGTGTCGCTACTAGCAGGTCACCAGACATTGGCTACGTCTCCCGGGAGCCAGCCGTTCTTTTCTGGTACTGGGGACTACTCGCGCTTTCAAGTATGAGGGGAGATAAATGAGCGTGAGAGGCGAGAAAATATACAGACGCAAGGTAGGTAAGTACTAATTACTTTTTTATTTACAGTAAGTAAAAAAGAAGGAAAGGGATGATCAAAAAGGATCGATGCTGGAAATGACAAAAGAGGAACGGTGCACCAGGGACTCGAACCCTGAGCCTTAGTCTTAGGAGGACTACGCGCTACCATTGCGCCAGCACACCCACCTTCGGGTGACACTACACCAACGGTGATTGGTTTGCCTGTCTTGGCCTCTATACCTTATAAAAGTGTTTGTGTGCTCAGTCACAGCTTGCGCGCACGACGGTCTTCGGCGTGTGGTCACTTATAGAGGTGTCAAGTTGGGCAACTTCCCAACGCTACCTTTCGACTTGGGAAATATTACCCTTCACCACCAGCATGAATCCTGCGTTACCTGTTTAACAGTCTGGACCGGCTGGGGAAATGGACGCGTTGGGCGCCGGGTGATATTTGGCAGACCTGCAGGACCGATCGTATCGGCCTGCTTGATGTACTGGGCATTCCGTCCCTCTCGGGGAATTAACAACCAGCCTGTCCAGCAAGGCATACCTTTCATACGCTTTGCAGTGCTGACCCTCTTTCTCTGTTTTCTACTAGCTACGCTACTCGTTCTATCCCTAGTCCCTAGACAGCCGTCCTGAATTGCCGCCTTTTGGATGGTCCACGGCAGCCACAGGTGGATGAAGCAGATCTAGGGTAGATGGGCACTTGCACGGGCATATGGACAACCAGAGAATAGCCCTGCTTCATGGGATACGAAAATTAGGTTCTGTCGAGATGGACTCTTAGTTTCCTTATCTGGAGGTACTTTTCGCGATCGCAACTTTACTATTCTACTTTGTAGACTGTCTTCTTCTCGTACCCGACCTGCTCTCTGCAGTCCGGCCTCGCGGATGGGAGCCGATGGGGCTTCTCCACGCCATGAGCGGCCCACCGCCGGTGTTGGACGACGGGACCTTGCAGAATTCATCATCTCAGCAGCAGTCGTATATCTCGTAGTACGAGAAGATCTCCGCGCATCCCGCCTTGCCGGAATAAGTCGAAGAGGGTCCGTTGTCCAACGTACTACTCTCCTTGGGTCCGAGTGACTGGGGTGTCGTGTGACAATGTCGTTGGACTACTTTCACTCACCGCGGATGCGGTCCTGACCGTCGCAATTTTCTACCTATTTTCGGCGCGGTCTCTCTCTCTCTCTGTCTGTCTCTCGGGTGTCCTTCGAGGGACTCCGGCGGCCGCGCTCTTGACCATGTGTAACCCCGTAAGGAGTCCCCAGCGCTGGTCTGGGGGCTTCGCCCGCCCTACCTCGGGATGACACTGAGTCGCATTTCGGGAGCTGCTCTGGCGTCGGGAGCTTGTGCTTCCCCAGATTGACGATGGGCTGGCAAGGTTCCCTCCCCCCTAGACTCACGCCCTGCAATGAATCAGGAGGGGGGAACATTTCAAGGGGTTGCGTTCGTAAACGGAGATTACACTCACGAGCTACCCGACTGCTCCGACCATGAGACGGTGTTGATGATGCTTGTGCCTGAGAAAAGCATCTCTCAGCTGATACAGGATCGTCGAGGAACGAGATGTATCTGTACTTAGTGGGTTTCCGATAATTGCGTCGCAGTATGACGACGGATGGGTCCACAGGAAGGTGAGGTGAGGCATACGAAGGGTCAGAGACACGAGGGAAGAAAGGGGTAAGAGGGCATCCAGAGTTGATTTCGACAGCAGACGAGGATGTCTCGACGTGCAGTCAGCTCACATCTGCAAAGGGAGAAGAAGGTGGTAAAGGGAGTCACCAAGGAAGCGGCTTGTAAGGTTGCTGAGACTCCCACCTGCATAATGACATCGGGTGCAGATTGCTGGGGAAAGCTGTCATTTAGTGATGATTCACCCTGTCAATACGTGTTGGTCAGAGTAAGACACGGTGGGTCTCTGGGCTTTTCAAACAAAGGAATTGTTCCATGTGAGACCTTTGATGCCAACTTGACCCAGAAATCTATAGAGATTGATCTACAGTATCAGTGCCCATGCGAGAAACCTTTAACTCCCTCCTCCCTTGCCCTCCCTATTGTCGCGGATCTATTAGTATTAGTATTTCAGGGCGTTCGTAAACTCAAGAGTCACCCGTCCTCCCTCCTGGCCGACGATCTTGACAGAATCGAGGTCCTTGACGACCCAATCCGGGCCCGCCGCGGCAACCTCCTCGGCCGTGTGGCTCGTGACCAGGCCGAGGACCTTGCAGCCGGCAGCCTTGCCGGCCTTGATGCCCGCAGGGCTGTCCTCAAGGACGAGCAGCTCCTTGCTAGGGTCCTGGAGCGCCAGCTTCTCCCGGCCCATGAGGTAGCAGGTCGGGTCAGGTTTGCCGATCTCGACGGACTCGGCGGAGACGAGATGCTCCGGGGTGGCGAGCGAGAGGACGCGGAGCCAGCCGTTGACGAGCGGGTCGGTGCCCGAGGTGACGATGGCCCAGGGGGCGGAGATGGCGATGAGGCCGTCGAGGAGGGAGCGGGCGCCGGGAATCTCGACGCAGTCGTCGGAGTACTCGACGGGTAGGCGGCCCTCCATTTGCCTGACGTCTATTTTGCAGTACGTTAGTGCGTGGTGAGTCAGTTGGCCGGGCTTCAAAGCTCCTGCTGAGGCAAACCTACACTCCCAGTTTGCCTTCTCCGGCGCCAGGATCTTCAATATGTCTATGCTGCGGCGGCCATGGGACGTCTCGAGGATGGTATCGCCGGGAACGCCAATTTCCCTCCCCACGCTGGCAGCACATGTGTTATTAGTCGATGGCTCATACGGGACCGACTCCGATAGCGGCGGAACCGCGGACTCACTTGTGCCAGTGCTTGATGACGGCGGGAGTCGAGTCGATGATGGTACCGTCCATGTCGAAGAGGAATCCATCGAAGGCGACTCGTATAGGCCCCTGTGAGTATTGCGGCTGAGAACCCATGTTGCTGGCGATGTTGGAGGAAGTGATGCTCGGAGTGTGCGGTCTTGGCTGTCGACTTGGAGGGGAGGGCGGATATATGTGTACCTAAACTCTTGCAAAAGCTGGTTTATGTGTGATTTCAGAGTTGAGGTTTGGCTGGTTGTCCGAGGTGATGTCGTTACCAGATTTTCTTATGGCGGCCGAACTGGTACGAAATGGGAAAGCGTCACGATGGGATGTGCGTTAAGTACTACTGATTAGACGGGTTGACGATGTTGATAAAGAGGATGGGAAACAATTCTGCGGTTGCTCCACTTGGAAACTCCGACTTCCAGTGGCGGCGACGGGGCGGAACATCCACAGATGGTTAAGCCCGAAAGGCGATCAGAAGCTACTACAGGCCAAAGTCCTACCTCTCACGACCGGGCCCGAGAAAGAGACCCGACTGTATACTGTTATACTAGTAGGCAGTAACTACCAAGTACCTCATATCAGTACTACTAGTACAGTAGGCAGTGAGGTTTAATACCTACTACCTGAGTACTCGTAATTAGTAGTGCTCTACTTGGATCTCGAAGCTGCATGTGCGCACCGGTGTCACCTGCCTCGCGTTGTTCCACTGTGGACCTACCTGCCCGTACCGTACGTAGGTACCTCCGTAGAATTATTCCAGTTGATTCCAGCACGGTACGGCCTTCTCGCCAACAGGGCGCGTCTCATTCGGAAGTTGGCGACTTGGGCTTCACGTTGCAGACCTCGCTGCATGCCCTGGGCAGACTCCGTGGAGAAAACGCGTTGGCCGTGTGCTTTGCTGCGGGGTTCCTGAGGGCACCGGTCAGCGGTTCTTCTTGGACATGGAAGAGCAAGAGTTGCCATCTTTCGGGCTCCTTCCTCTACCGTATTACTGCCTAGTACCTTGCCTTAGGTTGGACACCAAACAACTTACCTGTAGGTACTCCGTTATCTTGCACTCACCCCTGCCCCAACGTCGATGACAACGTCAGCCTTGCGATGTCGGCGCTAGCAGCATCACACCTGATGGATATCTCCCAATACGCAGTGGGTGCGGAGGATATCGACGCGTTATCCGCGTTCCAGATTGCGAATTTCTTCCGCCGGCACAAATCTATCGCCAAGGATGACTGCGACCGTGCTGCTGCCAAGATCATTGGGAGCAGCACAGTTTCCCCCACGCTTGTGCAAGGCGCAGCTAGCTACACCGTTACCGCCGACGCCAATCGGTGTTCCAAGGTTGTCCAGTTCCGTCGCTCGACTCTGGATCTTGAGCTTATCAGCCAAGCACGGCAAACGTACGGGGGGTTTGTCCCCAACTGCAAAGCCCACGGCATGTTGGCCGATGTCTATGTCTACGAGGCGGATCTTGTCCCCGGAGTCGCCTTCTCTTGGGCGCGGCGTCAACTCCTAGCTCCTGCCATGGAAGATCGTCTGCTCCGGACTGTTCGGGACCTTGCGAGGTCTGTCTAGGCGCACCTCCGTCGCGTGGAGGAGCCCCGTGCTGATTCCTTAGTATTCGACCAGATTCTTCGCCTCGGCGTGGATTAACAGATGCACATTGGAACTGGCCCCGAACACAGCCGGCGAGCTGTTCGCGCATTATTCCCAGATACTCAACCAACTTTCTCAGAAGTTGCCCGAGCGCTTCCATCAGAAATTGACAGAAGTGCGGCAAGGACTCTCGCTGCTCTTTCGGCCCGACTATCCAATAGTGCTGAATCACGATGATCTCCTGGAGATGAATATCCACGTTGATGAGGAAACTGGTCGCATCACTGGCATTGTCGACTGGGCCGACGCCAAGATAGCCCCGTTCGGCTTATCACTCGGAGGTCTCGAGACTATCCTCGGCGTCCAGACTGCGTCATCCTGGCTCTTCCATCCCAACCACGAACAGCTTCGGATAGAATTCTGGAAGACGTTTTACGAGTTTACAGGAGACCTCTCAGATGACGACCGACAGGCGATTCAAGTTGGGAGGCTACTCGGCTTATTCCGTACCCACGGATTTGATCGTCGGCCGGAGAAGGCTAACGCGGCACCTCTGGAAGAAGGAGACCAGGAACTTGTATGCCTCGAGGCATTCTGCCTGCAGTAGACCAGTTGGTCATCAGTCTGGAGGCAGTGACCAAGGCGTTCGTGCTGTAAACACCTCTTGCTGTACGAGTACTAACTTGAGCTGGGGCGTGGAACGGTGTGTGCATTGCATCCAAGACTTCTCACTCAGTTCAGAGAGGAACAAGTACCACTAAGGGTTGCTTCCGTACTATTAGTAGCAGTTCAGGTAAGTAGCAACGCCCGCCCTCCTGTTAATAGATCTGCAGATGGCTAGCCGGCTTGTGAGATGGGTGACGATTAAGAGTACTCTCAGAATCCGGAGTCCGGACACCCATGACCGGAGATGAAGAAGGATGGGATTGCACTCAAGCTGGATGTCCCGACCGCATCTGAAAAGTGAATTGATGGCAATCGAGTTTAAATACGAGATGGGAAAGGTACTGATTAGATACCTGTACTAGTTCATGATCGGTGTAAGTATACCTGTAGTAATTTCTCTGATCATGCCCGTTGGATCTTGGTGCTGAATGAGCCTGTAAAAGGAACGGGAGAGGGTTCTCTCTGCGGGGCAGGGAGCAGAGCGCGTCCCGTCCCGTCTCCGACGTCACTCTATTCGTTCCCGTAATTGCACGCACGCGTCGACACCTTACCTGACGCTAGATTTCTCCACTCCCAAATATTCTTTCCACCACACACGCAACTGCAGTTCCTGTATGCTTCGGCAGGCTGCATCGACAGGTCCTAAACTACTTACTTCTTTCTTGAAGCCCGATTATGTCCCGCAGCTCATGATCTCTCCTCTTCTTACATGTCGTCTCCCTTTGTGCCAGGCGCGGACGCGTCGCGTCCCCGGTCTGGCATACTGACGCCCACCTCCGACGGTGCTCTGAACCACATCGATGGATCTTTTGCGTCTTCTGGCGGCCACAAGAGGAAGCGGTCGGATTCAGTGGCCATGGACCACCTCCTAAAACCGGCCATCGCCCTCAAGGTACATTTCTTGTCCGCTCATAAAATGTCCCAGGTCTGCGATGCTCACCTCCCCTCCTAGCCACATCCGCCAAATCTCCAAGTCCAACCACGACTCCTCCAACCCTTGCTACTACTTCCCCGCGAGCACCTCCCGTTGTCCTACCTCGACCTGAGCAGTCCCCAAGGTGATTTGCCCACGAGCCGACTCTTCGAATCCCACGTCAAGATCCTCGACCTCGAACGCCGTATGGGCTCCCGCCCCAAGGTCCTGATAGCGCGGAGCGAGCAGAAACGGACGCTCTACGCCCTTGAGAGGCACGATGCCGGACTCTACGTTGCCTGCAAGCTTGGTTCCTGGACGAACCTAGAATCCCTAGCCAGTCATGCCACAGCTCTCTGTCAGGAGCGCATCCGGTCACCGCCCGTCAAGACGGCCGAGCAGACCCAACCAACGGCCTTGGTCACTCCCCAGACGCACAAGGATCAAAGGAAGAAGCGCGTCGCTATAGAAGCCATACAGTCCCTCGTGCGGAAGCGAGCCCGCTCGCAGTCTGTCGCAAATTTTGATGATGCGGCAAGACCCGCGAGCAGCACCAACTCCCAGGAACAGCCCGGCACATTGCCATCCTCTGACATCAAGCCGGCGGCACCATGTGATCCGGCTCAGAAGCCCGAGGAGAAGCAATTGGCGCCAGTTACCACTGCCGAGGCAGTCGTGGGCCAGCAGCAGACCGCCGAGGCCATTTTTGATAACATTCGAACCCATTACTTTGATGCTCTCTACAAATCCAAGGTAGGTTCCAGTGTTGTGTACAGTCTGAGATACATGTTCACTAATGCGGTCACAGGGATCTCTGGCGTACTTTGCAAAGGGACCCCTGTCTCGAGCGCGTTCCGCTTTCCATCTAGATCTCGAATCCAATCTTGACATAAACGACCTCATAGACTTCCTCAAAGGACTCGTCCTCACGACTGTCCAAATAGACAAGAAGTACCGTGAGACGATACCCGAACTAATTTCCAAGATCAAGCCGGTTGTGGACAGCTCAGACGAGGGCCGCAGAAAGCGACGGCGCCCCAAGAAGATGCGGCTCGGAAAGGATGGCCTCTATCCCCTCGAAGACGAGACTGTCGAGAAGTGGTGGGCCGCGAACAAACCGGAACTCAGCGACGACAACGAATCCGGTATCACAATGGAGCAGATCAAAGCACACGCCTCCCTTTTGCGGACTAGGGAAACGCAGCTTCAGATGATTGTCATACTGGAGATCCTAGCATTGGAGCCCCTGAAGCCTCAGGAGCAGACGGCCGACGCCCTTCCAACCCTTCCCGGTGCTGCGGAGTCTCAAAATTCGATGGCCCCCCCTCCGCCGAAGAAGCGCAACAAGCATAACCTCCCAACGCTAATCGACGTTCACACCGATCGGCTCACGATTTGGCAGTCCACGGCTTCTCAAGAGCAGATTCTGCTGCAGGACTCGCAGGCACCGTCATCGCTTTCCGGTAACAGTCAGCAGAAAGCCTCGTCGGAGCCTCTCCGGGACTTCTGTGTTGATGTTATTGTCCCATTGTGAGTACACACAGGCGCCTGTATAGCCGGCGGGTAGGTTGCTTACATATTGCCCAGTTACTCCTCGCGCTTACCGCAACTTTGCGACTCTTTGAGCCGAAAACTTGGCGGCCCGGTCATCGTCTCTCCGCCCAAGTCCAAGTCAAAATCCAGAACATTGAAGCGGTCCTCTTCCTCTAGCAAGCGCGACCAGAAGCCTGGCGCTGCCGCGAGGAGGACATCGTTGCGCCAGGAACCGAGGACACTGGAAAGTGCTCTCTCCTTTGAGAAGCAACATCGTCGGAGCATGTCGAGGGGCCCAAGTCAGATTGAGCATCTGATGCGCGCGACTTCGGCCTCAGTTCCCAGTATGAAGAGGGAGGACAGCGACTCCGCCAGCCTTAAGGCTCTTATCAAAGCCGACGCTGGCTCACAGCACAAACGTGCTTCGCTATCTCGCAGTAGCAGCTTGGCTGGGCTGGAGGATAGCAAAGCCAGTAAGAAGGCAAAGATTGAGGCAGAGCTGAGGGACGCAATCTCCAATCTCAGGAAGCCGAACCGCGAAGTCGTTGGCAAGGCTATGGCTGAAGCTGCTGAGCATAAGATGTCAACGGCGATGTCCGCAAAAAGTAAGTCTGCATCGTCCATAAGAAACCCTGCAAAGATGACATATGCTAACTGCAACACAGAACCGCGAAGGCCGAATAAGCCGGGGGTAAATTCGGGCATTCAAGTAGAGGCGACACCGGTAAGCCAGCGCTTCAAATACGTGATGGGCCCGAAATCATCAGAGGCGGTAGAAGTGTCTCTGGCCTCCACAGAGGAAATGGTCCCGCCGTCTAGCGTGGGGCCACATGTGCCATCGACGACGCTGCGGAATGACTACAAGAACGTGTGGCAGAACGGTGCCTTGCCCGCAGGGGATGTCGTGGGGAGCACACCACTGAAGAAATCCACGGGGCAGAGCTTCTTGCGGAGACCTGCTTTCGAGGAACCGGCGGTCCCACCATCTTCGCCGCTCGCGCCACGCAATACAAGAGGACCATGGGACTCCCCCATGGTCCCCGGCAGCGTGGTGAAGCCGGCGAGTAGGCCCGGCTTGACCGCAGTTCCATTCGACGACATGCCAGTGACTCCGAGCAAGAAGACGGCTCCGCGGAGGGTCGGGAACGAGGATCAAGGACAGGAAGGGAAGCAAACTTCTATATACCAGACGCTGGGCTGGGACGATGACGACTTAGATGACCTATTATGATGGAAACAGTCTTGTACAGCATTGCGCATACTCGGACGGGAAGCGTTTTAGCATGGATGTTATACGGACACAATCGCATGGGTTGGGCATGGCAACTGGCTTGGCAGGGCGGGCGTTTGGCATATTGTTGATATAGACCAACAGGATTGGGATAAGGCAGCGTTTTGTTTTCATATTCCCATTCAACTTCAAGTCCCATGACTAGGTGAATGGTGCTTCTCTATGATTACTAGGTCTACGCGGCTGCTGGTTCTACCATCATGGCCGGGAGGTCGCGGATATCAACGTGCTCCTGGGACGCCAAATCGACGACCCGCACGGCCTCGATACCGAGTAGAAGACCTTGCTTCAGTGCGAGGAACTGCAAGTTAGCCACGTGGCAGGCCCCTGGCGCGAGAGGGCCGACACGCGCATCGGCGGTCAGGCAGACGACGTCGGTGGACCCGACGACGGAGCTCTTCTGCATGGCGTGGAGCACATTCTCATCCAGCACGGCGTCGGCAACGTCATGGTCCTTGCTCTCACTACTGCCAGGAGGTCCGGCGACCCCCCGGCGCCCGGAGCTGGATGACAGGGGTCGCCCGGCGCGAAGCTCGTTGCGGCGGCGGCGGGGGATTGCAACGAGGGCGAATCGGCGGGGTTGCCGACCGGCCTGCTCGGGGGACCGGTTGACGACGTGGACGGCCCAGGAGAAGGTGTCGCCGACACGGACGGTCTCCGCGGGTCCCGTAAGGGACATAGTGACGCCGAGGTCCTGCAGGGATGTGTCCGGGCGGGTGGTGGCGGCCACGAGGGCGGGGAGGGCGTCGGGCTGGGTGACGGACGGGGACTT
This sequence comes from Hapsidospora chrysogenum ATCC 11550, assembly GCA_000769265.1. NCBI lineage: Eukaryota > Fungi > Ascomycota > Sordariomycetes > Hypocreales > Bionectriaceae > Hapsidospora > Hapsidospora chrysogena. The sequence continues at coordinate 14,455 of JPKY01000006.1, forward strand.
GAGGGGCGTGATGGCTTGGCCGCTGTTGGGGTTGCTGATGGAGAGCTGGGAGGGGCGGTGGCCGCGCTGGATGCTGCTGGTGCCGGGGGATGGGCCGAAGCCTGGGTTGACGGGGAGGGTGAAGTCGGCGGTTGCGGTCCATGCCATGACTAGCTTGGGGGTGCAGGCTTGGGGGATGAGCTGGGCGGTGGCGGCTATGGAGATGCTGAGGTCTCGCGTGCCGGTGACGTCGGCTTCGTGGGGGACGACGTGGTAGAGGAATGTGAGGTGGTCGTGGGCGACGCAGCTCACGGGGAGCTGCATGGCGGCGTCTTCGGAGAGACTCTGGATGCTGGCGTCTGGGACGGAGAGCTGGATTTCGTCCAGTGTGACCTCGCAGTCAAAGTAGGGGGTGAAGTCGACCTCGAGGATGGCGACCATGGCGGAAGTGGCAGGTGTCGTGTGCGGGCGGGAGAAGCGTATCCTCGTGTGGACGACGGGGTGTATCCTGAGCTGGAGCTGCTGCAGCGCCCGGATGTGCTGCCTGGCGTCCGGTTGGCGTGTGCGCGGCGCAACCCTGGAGACGCGCAGGGCGGACAGCCTTGGCTTGATGCCATTCAGGGCTGGATCATTGCTGAATGACTCCAGGAGGTTGAAGCCCGAGGGCACGCTGCTCGGCAGATAGCCACTACCGCCGGAGGCGAGGTCCGCTTCAGCCTCGGGCCTGAGGCCAGCGGACGCGGTGAAGACGACGGAGGGGCTCTGGAGGCGCATCCGGGGCCGGGCGAGGAACACGGGTACCTTCCAGACGGCGTAGACGTACTGGCGGGTGACTTCATCCTCGGAGTCGCTCTCCGCCTCCTCCTCGTCCATGATGATGAAAGGGTCGCTGACATCTGAGACGGTGCCGGTGAAGACGGTGTCGCTCGTGGGAGGGGTGCCATGGCCGGACAGACTGCTGCCGTTGAGGATCCGGGCCTCGACAGAGATGACGAGCCGCGGCAGTTGAGAGCGGAAGGCTGTCTCCCCTAGCCATGGCACCTTGAGGATGAGTAAGAGGTCGACAGTCTCATCTAGCGAGTGGTGGTGTGGGTGAGCCAATGAAGCATGAATGTGAGCGATGAGTTGATGTGGCCACATACCGAAGAACAGAGACTCTCTCCGTTGTATCGAGTCGATGATCGACTGACCCTGTTCCGCGTCCTTGAATAAGTCCTCCAGCTCCAACCCTGTCGCCGAGGGCACCACGTATGTCAAGTGGGATTTCTCTGCGAAGGCGGCGGCTGGATCTTGGGCCGCGGCGGCACCGCTCAGGTTGAGGCTCTCGCCATCTGCGACGGCCGCGGCCTCAGCCATGGCCTTCTTTTTGTGGGGGGGGGGTGAGGAAGGGTAGGGTAGTAAGTAAAGTCGGTTGGTATTATGCTGATATAAAGAGACCAAGGAGGTGGACCAAAGAAATCATGATTGTATTGATCGCCAGAATCCCCGAATTCGATGGCGGATTAATAGCAGGCCATCTATGTGCATGTGGAATGTATAGGTGTATGGTTGTATGGGTGTGAAGCTCTGTGATGCCACATGTAGGTAGGTAGTAGGTAGGTCAGGTCGGTGGAGGTATTAGCTCCAACTGAAGCTCAGGGGAGGTCGTTGGGTGATGCACGGTTAATTGCATAACGGGATCCCCCCAGGTTGGAGAAGCCTGCGACCTCGAACCGCGCCACTACTATTCACTAGTACCTACCTACTGGTACGCGAAAAAAAAAAGCGCCTGTTTGCCAGGGTTGTCTTGTCCATCATCTTAGCCGACCACGACCATTCGCGCACGAACTCCGTCCGACGCCTTTGTCGCCGTCGCCGATACATAGTTCCGGAGAGCGTTCCTTTGTGTCGCATTGCATCGTCACGATGAATGGCTTCGCGCCGCCGCCATACGGCCAGCCGCCGCCGTCGGTCTGGCAGGAACACCGCACACCCGACGGACGAGCATACTACTACAACAGCACCACTCGGGCTACGCAATGGACCAAGCCCGAAGACCTAATGTCGCCGGCAGAGGTACGTTTCAATATGTGTCTTCCTCATCTTTCGGGGCTTCGCTAACCCTCTATACTCTGCAGCGCGCGCTTGCCAACCAGCCATGGAAGGAGTACACAGCTGAGGGCGGCCGGAAGTACTGGTATAACACGGAGACGAAGCAGAGCTCCTGGGAGATGCCCGACGTGTACAAGACCGCCCTGGGCGCCACCGGCACGCCAGGCACCCCTGCCTCTCAGACCGCGACGCCGACGCCGGCCCCGTTCACCCCCAGTGGTGGGTATGCGAGTAGTGCTCACGACCAGTCACGCGACCCCCGCGAACCTCTCCCCGAGTCACGCCAGCTCTCCTACATGAATGATACGAAAGCGCAGGTCTTTGTTCCCGCAACGAATGACCCGGAATACGCGACCGCCGAGGAGGCCGAGGCCGCCTTTGCGAAGCTGCTCCGTCGCAGCGGCGTCCAGCCCGACTGGACGTGGGAGCAGGCCATCAGGGCGACGGCGCGAGACCCTCAATTCCGCGCCATCAAGGACCCCAAGGACCGGAAGGCTGCTTTTGAGAAGTACTGTCAGGACGTCATTGTCCAAGATAAAGAGCGTGCCAAAGAGAGGCTAACGAAACTCCGCGCCGACTTTGAGACTATGCTGAAGCGACACCCCGAGATCAAGCACTACACCCGCTGGAAGACGGCTCGGCCCATGATCGAGGGCGAGACCATCTTCCGCTCCACAGACAACGAGTCCGAGCGGCGCCAGCTGTTCGAGGAGTACATCGTCAGCCTGAAGCGGGCCCACGCCGAGGAGCAGGCCACCATGCGGAAGAATGCCATGGATGGCTTGGTCGACCTCTTACCCACGCTCAGCTTGGAACCATACACGCGCTGGTCTGATGCGCAAGGTATCCTCTCATCCACCCAGCCGTTTCAGAGTGACGAAAAGTACCAGGCATTGAGCCAGTTTGACATCTTGACCGCGTTCCAATCCCATATGAAGGCCCTAGAGCGTGCTTTCAATGATGCCAAGCAGGAGGATAAGAACCGCAAGTTCCGCAGGGAACGTAAAGCGAGAGATGCCTTCAAGACCCTTCTCGCGGAGCTCCGGAAGGAAGGAAAGATCAACGCGGGTACCAAATGGAGCCAGGTATTCCCGTTGATTGTCGACGACGAGCGTTATACCAACATGCTTGGCCTCAGAGGGTCGACTCCTCAGGAGCTCTTCTGGGATGTCGTCGCCGAGGAAGAACGTGCTCTTCGAGGTCCCAGGAATGACGTCCTTGATGTCCTGGAGGTGCGTACTTTTACCCCAATTGACTCTTCCTGACCAAAGCTAACATCGTCTTTAGGACAAGCGGTTTGACCTGTCGCCTACGAGCGACTTTGAGGAGTTCTGGTCCCTCATGAAGGATGATCGGCGCACTGCTAACATTGATCGTGATGTCTTGAAGTTGATCTTTGATCGTGTAAGTTACATCTCCCGTCCTTGGGCTCTTCCTTCTCAGCTAACCCGGACCCCCCTCAGCTACGCGAGAAACGCTCGTCTAAACGCGATGACGACCGGCATCAGCGCCGGGCGATCGATGACCTCCGAGCTCTCATGAAGCGACTTGACCCTCCCATCGTTCTCAGCGATACCTATGAAAAGGTCCGGCCTCGGCTGCTAAAGGAAGGAGAGTTCCAGGCCGTGTCATCCGAAGATGCCCGCCGCGCCGCGTTTGAGAAGCACATGCGACGCCTTCGCGAGAAGGAGGAGGAGGCGGAGCGGAGAGACAGACGTCGCGACCGCGCCTCCGTGGACAGGGACCGGCGCGACAGGGATCGGTCTCGTGGTGAGCGCTCTCATCGTAGCAGCGGACGCCCCGGCAGGAGAAGCCGGAGCCCCGAGATCGACGCCTACGAAGCAGACAGGCGCAAAGCGATTGCCGAGCGCGAGCGGAACCACCGGAAAACAGCCATGGCAGAGAATTTCCTGGCCACGGACCGCGGTCGCTTGTCGCCCCCTCCGCCCCGGCGTGAGCGCGAGCGCGACCGGGACCGCGAGAGGTCCAGGGACCATCGGGACTACGACAGGCCCCCGCGTCCACCGCGTGACTCTGATTCCTATTACGACAGGGAGCGCCGGGATAGGGAGGAGGAGCGCGAGCGGCTGTATCGTCGCCGCGCGGATCGGAGTTCGTACGACGAGCTGCCCTATGGCGATGAGAAGCCGTCATCGGGTTCGCGACGTCGTCGTCCTGACGATGAGGATGAGTACTCTCGCAGGGACTCGCGAGACTCCAAGGTATGTGATTCGACAGAGTTCATTTTCATAAAGGCAAGACCCCAACTGACATGTCTGTAGCGCGCGAGGCGAGAAAAGTCCCGAGAGCGCACGCCAGCCCGCCGTGCAGCAACCCCATCCAAGGGGAAGACTCCTCCCGTCCAGCCCCTGCCGCGGGACGTGAGATCCGGCAGCGAAGAGGGAGAAATCGAGGAGGAAGAGTAGTGAAGAAAGGGGCTGCTGCTCTTTATTTCAGTACGTCCTAGCAGCATCTGATCCAGCAGTTGGCGGGTGGAGAAAGACGTGACAAGGCAGCACTCAAGGAGTACAGGCGTTTCGATATCGTTACTGCCCCCCCTCCCTCATCATTACCCTGCAGGCTCGTTTTCCTCAACCAGAGAGCTCTTTTTTTCCCGAGCTAAAGAAGAGTCCTGCTGGCCTATCGTCGTCTCGATTGGTCAATCGCGGGTCCAGGCGAGAGCCGATGATTCCATTATAGCTAGTACGTCCCCTCTTTTTGCAGCTGCATGTCGAAGTTTGCCTGTGACTTCTCGTAAACCTTAGCGGAGTGTAATCACTGGGTGATTAAAACAAATATCAATTGGAACAGTTGACTTATACGTCTTGGGGTACTTATAACAACTTGACGATGCGATCTCGGTCAACTCTTATTCATTGGTGAGTTAAAAGCAGCTACTTTTACTGTTCCTTCTTGGGGTCCTCATGCATGCCACGCCCAATATGCCTCCCGCGAGGTAGGAAGCTGGTGACGACAGTCACCCTACTTGATCCACTGTCCCTCTATCTGCGAAGAACGCGACTCACCTATCCTGACCTTACAGGAGTCGCGTACGGAACGTTTCGCAGGACCAGACAGCAGGGGATAGACTGTCGTCGCCGGTGTCACTCGTCCGGATCGTCATCCTCGCTGGCGCCGTCTTCGCCTAGACCCGTGTCAAGACCATGGCCACCACGCTTGGGAGGCGACTTCTTCGCCTCGGAAACGCCCAGACCACCAGCAGACGCGTGCTTACGCTGATGCTCATGCGGCTCCTGGTGAAACGGAGGGGGTATCTCATTTCTCTTGCCCTTTTCAAGAACTCTTGTCAGGGGTCTCCTCCAGGAAGAACTATAAGGTGAACACGTGTTAGCATTGTTTATAGGTGTGGATGTTCGTTCCGGTGACGATCTGGGGGAAGTGGTTGGCTTACGTAGTTGCCGCTCATTTTCTGCTCCTGGTCGAGCTGAGATCCCTGCTTGTTGATACGCGGGCGGTAGTTGCTGGGATCACGACGGAAAGTGACGTCGAGGTTCTTCAGGAAGGCGTTGCAACCAGTGAGGAGCGACTCGGGCGTGTTGGCGTGAGCGTCGATACCAGGCTCACCGTCGAAGACAATGACGCGGTCGGCAAGGTAGGTGGCCATGATGAAATCGTGCTCAACAACGAAGGCGGTCTTCTTGGAGTGCATGATGAAGCGCTTGATCACGCGCGAGGCGATAATACGCTGCTCGGAGTCGAGGTAGGCCGACGGCTCGTCGATCAGGTAGATGTCAGCGGGCATGCCGAGGGCCAGGACGATGGCGACACGCTGGAGTTCACCACCGGACAGGTTCTTGACCTCCTGGTCGATGAAGTCGTGCAGCTTGAGGGGCTTGACGACGTCGGTCTGGAACTGGGGCGACAGGAAGGCCTGCTTAATCTTCTTGAAGAAGAGCTGGCGAACGGTGCCCTCAAACTTGGGGGTGATGGTCTGGGGCTTCATGCTGATCCTCATCTCGGGCACGCCCTGCTTGGTGTCGGGCTTGAGGACACCGGCGAGCAGGCGACAGAAGGTTGTCTTTCCGGTACCGTTCTCTCCCATCATGACGATGATCTCGGAGTCGGTGAACTCGCCAGAGTCAATGCTGAGCTTGAAGTTGCCTAGCGTCTTCTCCATCGCCGGGTAGCTGAAGGCGCGGGACCGGTCGAGGGCGTAGTCCTCGGTACCCTCGGCGATGCGGAAGGTGAGGGACTCCTCGCGGAAACGCAGGTTCTCCGTGGGGATGTGGCCGTCGAGGAAGATGTTGATACCTTCGCGGACAGAGTAGGGCAGGGTGACAACACCGTAGACGGCGGGCTGACCGTAGAGAACGCAGATGTAGTCCGAGAGATAGTCTAGCACCGACAGATCGTGCTCGACGACGATGATGTAGTCATTATCGCGAAGCAGCGAGCGGATAATCTGGGCAGCGCTCAGACGCTGCTTGACATCGAGGTAGGAGGACGGCTCGTCGAACATGTAAACGTCGGCCTTCTGGACGCACACGGTGCCGATGGCGAAGCGCTGAAGCTCACCACCAGAGAGATTGGTGATGTCACGGTCCATCAGATGGTTCAGCTCCAGGGTCTCCGTCACCTGGTCCATATTTCCCAGGGAGGCACGGCTCTCGATCAGGTGGCGGACGCTCTTCTGGGTGCCGCGGACAGCCTTGGGGATCTGGTCGACATACTGGGGCTTGACAACAGCCTTGAGGTCGTCCTCCAGGAGCTTGGTGAAGTAGTCTAACTGGTGTTACCATCTGCGGGAAAGAACATATCCTACGATGGGAAGCGCTACTTACTCTGCAACTCAGAGCCACGGAAGTGCTTGATCACGTCCTCCCAGTCGGGCGGGTTGTCATGGCGGCCAAGGTTAGGCTTGAGTTTGCCACTGAGAATCTTCAGGGCGGTACTCTTGCCGATACCGTTGGTTCCGACGAGACCCAGGACCTGGCCGGGGCGAGGCATGGGCAGGCGGTGAAGCTTGAAGGCGTTGGGTCCATATCGGTGTGTGACCTGGCTCTCGAGGTTGGTGGGCAGGTTGATGATGGTGATGGCGTCAAAGGGGCACTTCTTGGGGCAGATGCCACAGCCGATGCAGAGGCTCTCGGAAATGAAAGCGATGCGGGAGGTTGGCGAGACCTCGATGCAAAGCTTGCCGCTGCGGACGACTGGGCAGGATTTCTTGCACTCCTGACGGCATTTTCGCGGACGACACTGCGGTTGGGCATCATGGTCAGTCGCTTTTTCCAACTGTCGCCACGGTTCATGGCAGGGTAGGCGGGGTATTTTTGTGTGCGTGTGTGTGTTTGATTTTTGATTTTATTTTTTATTCTCGGGCGGGGGGGCGGGGGCCAGGAGAACAGTCGACTGACCTTGTCGTCGTTGACAATGGCGATACTAATTACATGAACGTTAGTTGATCCTGTCCATGCTGGCTCTCGCGCAGCGTCTGTTCAAGAGCGTACCGAGTAAGTTTGTCCGTCATGGTTGCGGTTGTTCAACAGTCACAGACAAGCGGGTCGCGGTAGATAATGCGAGCAGACAACGAGGTCCCTCTAGAAGCTTGATTCGAAGCCGCGAGTGGATACAGGTGAGGGAAAGAGGGAGGTTATCCGCCCCTCGGGTTGGCGATGTTTGTTGTGTAGGTGTGGACGGAGTAAGTACTACCAGTAGGTAGGAGACGGAAAGAAACCCTGACTCAACGTGGTGGCGGTGGTTCAGACTGGTGGTCATCAATTTTTCGTGCACTCTGAATCGTCCAATTCTGACTGGTGTTAGCGGGGCAGGGCCGGTCTCAGGTACTCCGTAGGTAGCCTGAATATGCGGGGGGGGCAATACCTGCGCTCGTGACGCTCTCTAGTACCAGGTACTACTACCCTGATCAGCCAGTACTAGTAGATACTCTACCTGTAGTACTAGCAGTATTAATTACTACCTCAGTACTAAGTAAATGATACCTAAGTAGGTACTAAGATAGTAGAGTTAATATTCACGTACCCTGGGGGATTGCACTGATATAGGCCCAATATTATGTTGCCATGCCCACTGGGTACCATTGCTACCTGAGTAAGTACTACTCGTAAGTATTTACGGCAGGGGAGATACATCGACGACTGAACATCCGACGAGGAAGTGCAAAACGCTACGTCCGTAGATGCCTTCAAAACGCACGTGTTAGCCAGTGAGGATCCTACCCACGTCTGAATGTGTGGCTTCTCCCTGGCAACATCGCCCCCGATATATAATATTCATGGCTCACAAGGCTACTGACTCGCCTATTGGCCGACTGATTTCTAATTCACAACAGGTATTCATCCATGTATTCGTTCTGGAGTGTATAGAGGCACATTTTTCCCACAAATAAAAGACTCTATTCATCCTACTCGCTGTTTTCTCTCTATCCCGAAATATACACCTCTAAGCGCGACGCCCGAGGGGCTTGGAGGTCCACTGGTACTTCCCCAGCTCGATCTCATCCACCTATAGCCTTCCCTTCCTATCCTCCACCGACTTGCGCAGCAACGAAATCACCTCGGAGGGGTCCTTGGCCCCGAAAACGGCACTGCCCGCCACGATGACGTTGGCGCCCGCCTCCGCAGCCTGGTCGATGGTGCCCACACCCAGTCCGCCATCCACCTCGATGTTCAGCTCGGGGTACCTCTTCCGCAGCTCCTGCACCTTGGGTAGCTCCGACGCCATGAACTTCTGGCCGCCGAAGCCCGGGTGGACAGTCATGACGAGAACCATCTGCGAGGTATAAAGTCAGCTGGAGGCCTCCACGAGGATCGTCACAAACTCTTATGAGTCCACATACATCGGGGCGCTCCTTCTCGTCCGGGTTCTCCAGAATCTCCCACAGTACGTCGACCGGAGTGTCGGGCTTGATGGCGATGCCGGCCAGGAGGCCTTGGTCGTGAATGTACCGGATCAGGGCCTTGGGGTTGGTCTTCTCGTCCGTCTTCTGCTCGGGGCTCTCGGCTGCGGATGAGAAAGCGGCCTCGTAGTGGAAGCAGTACAAGTCGCAGCCGGCTGCCTTGAATTCCTTGACCCATTTCTTGGGCTGCATGCAACCTGTTAGCCGTCTATCGCGGTCACCGCGAAAACCCCCCTCCAGATTGTGCCGGACGTACCTCTGCAATCATCATGTGGCAGTCAAAGGTGCCCCTCCCGTAGCTCTGGGTCGGCTGATCGACATGCTTCCTGATCTTGGCGACTACGGGCGCTCCGAAGGTGATGTTGGGCACAAAGTGCCCGTCCCTGCGAGGAAGAAGTGAGTCCGTGTCCGTGAGACCCCCCGAACCGAGCCCGGGACGGGTGGTGCGACCTACATGATGTCAACATGCAACCAGTCGGCGCCCTGCTCCATGGTCCGGGAGCAAGCACGGCCGAGCTCGGCGAAGTCGGCGGAGAGAATGGAAGGCGCAATGATGGGATTGGGAGCCATCTTGAACTTTGGGACAATGTCGATGGGCGAGTGTTGACCGAGAAACCGAGAAAGTGTTAAAAAAATAGGTTCGTAGAGTTCAGAGGTTGATTGGGCGGCGATGACGGCACGCGGCCCTATAGCTTTATCACTCCGGACCACCCCCGCTGGAGCTCTGGTGGGCTGGGCTATGATGTATTTCCAGCGGGGTTCAGAAGCTGGTGGGGACCCTGTCACGGTTCGGGGACCAGTGCTAAACTGCTGCAGCGGGGTGGGGGACATTAATTTGGTGTAATCTTGCCGCACAAGATGGCGTGGAATTTACACGGAATTAATGTCGAGACACTGTACTTAGCGTCCATGCAGTGGCTAGTAGTACCTGCCAGGTACCTGGCTCATACAGTCAGGTGACAGAAATCTCCCCTCAATAAGGTAGCCACCTTCCCACGTCAGTTGGTTGAGGCGGGACAATTTTTGTCCATTTACCGTGTAGGTGCACGTCCGAGTACCTTGCTGGGCGCCCAGTTGGGCGTGCAATCGCGACACTGTCCCCAGTCTTCCATATATGTAAAAACTTGGCCTCACAATTGTACAACTCGGCGAGTTGCTATTAGTTAGTAGCAATACTATTACATACTACGTGTGATATCCGATAGTAGTCAGAATTTTGAAGCACCGTGCAAATACTAGTAAGGCACTTACTATTAGTCGTCGTAGTAGTTCTGATAACCTTTTAAGAGTGAAACCCGGCGTTTGCGTCACGTGACTGGTCACCGCCCCCCCAATGGGGCTTGAGCCGGGGTTCTGCTACCTGTGTCGGCTTGCACTCATCCAATTCTTCCCTCTCCACCAGGCACTCTGTGGTATTTTTGTGACAACCCGCCATCCACATCGCATCTCAACCACCCTCGTTGGCACCTTTTCCCAACTTGTCCACTCTCCTCCGGCCTGGCCCGGTACCGTATTTAATGAAAGTAGCTGCCTGGCAGTCATTTATTAATGACTTGTGAGTACTTCCTGTTCTTCCCCTGCTACTCGACCCGACCGGTAGTCCCTGCCTGCTGTCCCAAACCGAGCCTCAACCCGACCATCAACATCGATACATCGGATATCCCTGGCCTGTCCGAAGTCATAAGACCCTGTATCTGATGGAAATGGATTGCGCTTGATGATCCTGACACGCCGCTTGCCTCTGCCCCGGCCCATCGCCTCGGGTAATCCCTCAATCGCGTCGCCATCAACTGTCAGCCTCGCCATCATCAACCTCGATACAGATGCGACAGCCTCGCCTACCACGTCGTACTAAGCCATATATACGCATCCGAGACCGGTTCTTGGGTCGCGGACGTTGCGCTATCTGGACCTCACCATTCTCTATACCAGTCGAAGCTTCGTTATCATCATGGCTAATATTCTCGTTTTCCCAGCAGGTAGCCCGCAGGAATACGGTCCAGAATGTCCACCCCCAATGAGGGTGGTCCTATGAACGGACACCCGTCGCCCGATCAAGAAGACATCTCGAGTGTGGCAAGCCAACGGCGGCGAAGCGACAGCGACAATTCCGACGTCAGCAACCGCCCCTCCAGCAACCGATCACCGTCCTTCTCAGGCGATGCCAACGGGGCGCGAAACGGAACATACGATGATCTTGACATGGATGAAAGCGATGTCCCAACGCCAGACAACGCGTCCGAGGACGCCGACTTCGATATGAAGGAGAGCCCCTCGTCTCAGCACGAGGATGATGCCCTTCAAGAACGCGCCAGCTCCACCGCCTCTAGCAGAGCCCCGAAGCGCAAGGCCGCGGTGGTCGAAGACGAATTCATGAGAGCAAATCCCGAACTGTATGGGCTTAGGCGAAGTGTACGCATGCGCTCCATTCTGGATCCTTCTTGCTCTGATGGCTCACTAAACTAATCGACAGACTCGGCCTCGCGAGCGGCGCAAAATTGTACGTAACCCGATGATGAAGTTCCAATTAATACTAACATATGTCAACATCAGGTTGATTCCTCCGACTCCTTCGACTCAGACGTAGCCCCTGTAAATCGCCGTAATGTGAAGCGTCGTCGTGTCGAGTCCTCCCATGCCTGTAAGCCCAAGTTTTCCCGATCTCGCGTCCAGCTCTGAGCACAACTAACATTGCATAGCTTCCAAACGGGGCACACCGATGCCACGGCCGTCTACGAACGACTCTGATTCAGACTCCGACATGTACGGTGGAGCTCGTGCCCGAACTCAGCAGAAGAAAGCCAGGCTCCAGAGGGAGTCGCTACCTAATCTTTCCGAGAAGAGGTGGTCCAATCGTCGCGCTGCGCAGCAGGTGCAACAAGGCGCCTACGAAGAAAGCGACTTTGAAGACGAGGAAGAAGCCGAACTTGCCGCAGCAAACTACGTCGCCGACTACGTTGATGACTCCCCTTATGTCGAGAAAGTCGTGAAGCACCGGCTCAAAGATGGCATTGAGCTCGCCTACGATTTACAACGTACCGATTTCGAGTACTTCATCAAATGGCAGGGGAAGTCTCACCTTCACGACACATGGGAGACTATCGACTCATTAAAGTATGTCCGCGGGTTGCGCAAGGTGGAGAACTACTTCAGGAAGCTTGTCGAGAAAGAGCTCGACATGCGCTTCGGAGACGACGTGCCGCCCGAGACCAAGGAGCAATTCTTCCTGGACCGAGAACGGGACGAAGAGGCTTTCGAAGACTACACCAAAGTAGAAAGAGTTGTCGCCGTCCGAGATGGTGACGATGAAGACGAATATTTTGTCAAGTGGAAGGGCTTGACGTATGACGAGTGCACCTGGGAACAAGCATCGGATATCGCGCCCACGTTCCAAGACAAGATTGATCAGTTCCTGGACCGGGCATCGCGGTCCTGGCAGTCGGACAAGAAGGAGTCCAACCCTCTCACCCGCTCTCGGATGACCAAGTTGGAGGAGCAACCAGAATACATCAAAGGCGGCAAGCTACGAGAGTTCCAGCTGAAGGGCCTGAATTTTCTGTGCCTCAACTGGACGCGCGGAAACAACGTCATCCTTGCCGACGAAATGGGTCTCGGCAAGACGGTGCAAACGGTGTCCTTCCTGAGCTGGTTGCGCAACGAGCGGCGCCAAGAAGGTCCGGCGCTCGTCGTTGCTCCCCTAAGTGTCATCCCCGCTTGGTGCGACACGTTCAACCACTGGGCACCGGATATGAACTACGTCGTCTACCTAGGTCCTGAGGACGCAAGGAACATCATCCGCGAGCATGAACTGCTCGTTGACGGGAACCCTAAAAAGCCCAAGTTCAACGTGTTGGTCACATCCTATGAGTTTATTCTTCAAGACTGGCAATTCCTCCAGTCAATCAAATGGCAGACACTGGCCGTTGATGAGGCCCACCGCCTCAAAAACCGGGAATCGCAGCTGTACTCGCGTCTCGTCGGCTTTGGCGTGCCCTGCAAGATGCTCATCACCGGCACGCCTATCCAGAACAATCTGGCGGAACTGTCGGCCTTGTTGGACTTCTTGAATCCTGGGAAGGTGAATATCGATGAGGATCTCGACTCCCTATCCGCTGTGGATGCCCAGGAGAAGCTCCAGGAGCTCCACAGTGCCATTGCTCCGTATATCCTGCGGAGAACCAAGGAAACCGTGGAATCAGATCTGCCTCCAAAGACCGAGAAGATTATCCGCGTCGAGCTGTCGGATGTGCAGTTGGATTACTACAAGAACATACTGACAAGGAACTATGCGGCCCTGTGTGACGCGACAAATGGGCACAAGAACTCGCTGCTCAATGTGATGATGGAGCTGAAGAAAGTCAGCAATCACCCGTACATGTTTGCGGGCGCTGAGGAAAGGGTTCTTGCGGGCAGCACCAGACGCGAGGACCAGATCAAGGGTCTCATCGCAAGTAGTGGCAAGATGATGCTTATTGACCAGCTCCTATCGAAGCTGAGGAAGGATGGCCACCGCGTGCTGATCTTCAGTCAGATGGTGAGGATGCTCGATATTCTCGGCGACTACCTGTCTCTCCGCGGATACAAGTTCCAGCGGCTGGATGGTACCATTGGTGCTGCACCTCGACGAATGGCCATCAACCACTTCAACGCGGAAGACAGCGAAGACTTCTGCTTCCTCCTATCCACGCGTGCCGGTGGGTTAGGGATCAACCTGATGACTGCCGACACGGTCATTATCTTTGATTCCGACTGGAACCCCCAGGCAGATTTACAGGCCATGGCCCGAGCTCACCGCATCGGCCAGAAGCGACCTGTGAACATCTATCGTCTTGTGAGCAAGGAAACCGTGGAAGAGGAGGTCTTGGAGCGAGCCCGCAATAAGCTGCTCTTGGAGTACCTCACCATCCAGGCTGGCGTCACGGATGATGGCAAGGCTGCGTTCAAGGCAGAGATGGACAAGAAGGGTCTCCGGACCGACGGGCCGTCTTCGAACGAAGACATCCAGATGGTTCTGAAAATGCGCTCCTCCAAGATGTTCGAGCAGTCTGGGAACCAGGAGCGCCTTGAGCAGCTTGATATCGACTCCATCCTGGAGAATGCAGAAGTCACCAAGACAAAGGTTGATGACAAGATCAACCTCAGCAGTGGCGGAATCGACTGGGATAACTTCATGCAGATCACTGATGTAAAAGTTGACGATATCAATCTGGACTGGGATCAGATCATCCCCGCCGAGAAGCTCGCCGAGATCAAGGCAGAGGAGGAGAAGAAGCAGCACGAGGAGTACCTTGCCAAGGTGGCTGCTGAGAGCGCCCCTCGCCGCGCCACCATCAGGGGTCGCACCAAAGAGACTGACAGAGCCGATCGGTTGAAGAAGCGGCAGATGGAGCAGGAGCAGGAAGACGCTGGGAAGCGCGCTCAGGAAATGGATCCCAAGCGGCCCTTGAACGTGACGGAACAACGCGTCCTTATTAAGGCGTACTTCCGGTTCGGCTCAATGGAGCATCGCAGCGATGATATTATCCAGGAGGCCAAACTGGGTGACAGGGACCCTGCTGTGATCAAGTCAATGTTGGACGACTTCATCAAGGCGGCGCAAGACGCTGTCAATGAAAATAACGCCAAGGTTGCCGAGGAGGAGATGAGGACCGGCAAGGCTCTTAACAAGAAGGACCGGAAAGCCGTCCTCATTGACTTTGGAGAACTGAAAAAGGTCAACGCGGAGACGGCCATCGAGCGACCGAACCAGCTCCAGATCCTCCGGCAGGCCATCCAGAATGCTTCCGACTGGAGAACATTCCGTCTGCCGGATGCCACCAAAGGCGCGAGTTACAGCTGTCCCTGGGGTGCTAAAGAGGACGGTATGCTCCTGGTCGGTATTGACCGCCATGGCTTTGGCGCCTGGAGCAGTATCCGTGACGACCCGGAACTGGAGATGCAGGACAAGCTCTTCCTCGAAGAAGGCCGGGTGGCCAAGAAAGAAGAGCGGAGCAAAGCCAACGACAAGCAAAAGGCACCCGGCGCGGTCCACCTTGTCCGCCGTGCCGAATACCTCCTCTCGGTCTTGCAGTCGAAGCACTCGTCTGATCGGTCCCTACACAGGGCCGTCGGCAACCATCATCGCAACAGCAAGAAGGGTTTGGTCAATGGCTACCGCTCCGGTGCCACTGCGTCACCGGCCCCCGCCGCTAGCAGGAAAATCCGAGACAGGGAGAAGGACCCAGGTCGCGATGATCGTGCTCGCAGTCATGCTGACGACCGCGGCACCCCTCGGCCAGATTACAGGCGAAAGCCATCGGGCCACGATGACGCTCGCAGTCCGAAGCACCGCCGGATGGACGAAGGCCGGCGATCTAGCAGACCTGGGGAAGAGCGTCGCTACAGAGACGACGATGACCGCCGCCATGACAGGCCGCGGCATCGTGATGACGACTACTACCATCGTGGCGAGGACAGGCACCGGGGTGATCGGTACCGGGACGATAGATATCGTGAGGACCGGCACCGTGATGACCGGTATCGGGGTGACCGGCACCGGGAAGATAGATACCGTGACGACCGGTACAGGGATGATAAGTATCGCGATGACCGAAATCGTGACGATGGTTATCGCCATGCCCGCCACCGCGATGACCGGCACCGAGAGGACCGGCACCGCGAGGACCGGCATCGCGAGGATAGGCATACCGACCGCCGGCGCGACCACGAGTCGCGAGGGCAGGATGAGCGTAAAGCCAAGGCCCTCCATCGCCTCGACGAGCTGCGCCGCATCGGGGATGACCAAGACCAGCGGGACAACGACAATGAGGCCTTGATCTGGTTCCTGCTGAAACCTGTGCGGGAGAACTTTGAGAAAATCCTTTCTACGACCAAAGACAGTGTCAAGTCGAGCAAGGAGAGAGCGTCTATTTTTGGGGTGGAGCTCTGCGTCATTGGCGAATTTCTCGACAAGACCTTCCCCGCTGCTGATGATAGCATGAAGAACAAGTTCTGGTAAGTTGGCCTCCAAGTAGTAA
Source organism: Hapsidospora chrysogenum ATCC 11550 (assembly GCA_000769265.1). Lineage (NCBI taxonomy): Eukaryota > Fungi > Ascomycota > Sordariomycetes > Hypocreales > Bionectriaceae > Hapsidospora > Hapsidospora chrysogena. The sequence continues at coordinate 30,418 of JPKY01000006.1, forward strand.
GGTACTCTCCCCTGCGTCGGCAATCGTACTTACATATATTCCTTCACAGGGACTTCTTGGCAGCTCTCTGGCCGGTTGACGACACCTCTAAGAGGGTGACTGGAGACCGTCTGAGCAACATGTATCAGACTCTGAGTTCTCGAAAGAGGGATAAGGCGTCCAGGGGCAATGGGGCCTGAGCCCTCTCCATCCTTTCTCATAACGCGGTTCATGGGATGTTTTTCTTTTTTTTTTTTTGAAACCATGCTTATTCTTTTTCATCGCACACTTGCATTGGCGGGGCGTTTTGGTATTATATATATGGGGGTCGCAGGTGCTTTTGTTATTCTCATGTTTTTCACAATCATGGAGATGACTTCTTTTTCAAAGATTCCACATACCCCGGATCCGCATGGGAAGAAAAGGATTTTGTGTGTTGGGAGTTTATTCAGTTTATGCGACGAAAATGCCAGCGGGAACTTTCATGCCTTACCATTTCAACGGGAGAACAGACAGGCAAGGCAGAGCAGGGCAGGCAGGGCGGCACACTTAGACGCCAATAATGGTTGTTTGGGCTCGAGTATACCTTGGTGGTAATTGAGGTTTTGTCTGTTCGGCAACTAATTACCTAGGACGCGGTATCGGGTACGGGCTATTTCGTCTCGTAATGACGGGTGCAAGCATACACTGATTGACTGGTTGTTGCCAAGTGTATAATACTAGGTGGATGGGCACCAATACTACGCCATTTCAGCTGCCTGCGGCCATGTCGATGCGTATACATGTGTGTTGGTAGCCAGCAGGTCTAGAGTATCTACTCCTTATCCATCTCATGCAGTCGCAGTCCTTGCCAGCGCCCCATTGGCGACAGCGTCGTGGCCGGCCTCCGACATTTGTCTCGCACTTGTGCGTGGCCCAACCAACCCCGAGCCGAGCCTCTGGGCCTCTTGCATCTATTTTTCTGCATATTGGTCACGGGAGATGCGACCTACGTCGAGATACATGGAGGAGGGAAGATGCACCTAGCCGACTCTGGCTGGGTGAATGCCTCGTCGTCTCTGACTGTGTGAATGCCTCGTCATCTCGAGGACTATAAAGACCAGATGGGTGCACCGCCCAGGTTGCGTTACTCACGAATCACGCCATGGGGCAGTACCGCTTGTGACGAGGTGCAATGACCTGTACTGAGGCGTCGACCCTTCACGAGAGATGCGCAGAGAACATTGCCATGCTCGAGCTCCTGGGCCGGGTGCCCACCCCGCCGACGTCTCACCCGCACGTCGAGCCGGCTGGAGGCGAGTCCGGGCATGTCCTACCTCTGCGCACCGAGAGGGATCTAGTTTCTACACTGGCTGTACTGTCGAGTACCAGTGATAACCCCCATAACATCACCGCCGTGTGCGTCCATGAGAAGGGCACGCGGCTGGATGTTCTCGTGGCTGTGAATGCCGCGTCCTCGACGGCTTCGGGTTACTTGAAATCGGTCCGCGAAGGGTTTGAGAAGATATTCGGCTTGCTGCGAACGGCGACGACGGGTAAGTAACCAGATATTCTGTACTCACCCGTGATGTTGTCTGACAAGTTTGAAGTAGACAAGGCGGTTCTCGAAAGGAAGGTGTTCATGGCCGTCATCGCCATGTGTCGCAATAGAATTGTTTCACGAGCACGACTCGGAATCAGCGAGTCCAAGAAAAGGTTGTCAGTTTTCTTGAAGGAAGCCTCTGGTCGCCTCCAGAAGCTCAAAAAAGGGCAGAATAAGACACACTTTCAAAAGATCCTCAAGAGGCTGGTTGGGCGGATGAGCACCTACTGCGAGCGCTACAAAGTATGTAGTACTGGAGTGGCTTATCTGGACGGGAGTTTGGCCGACATCATTGATGACTGCTGCCAGTTGTCCAAGCTCGCAAACTGGAAGGACATCCTGTTGCGCGACGTGGGCGAGGTAGCGCCTAGGATGAACCCCTGTGAGCTGGGCTCGATAGTCAACATGGTCGGGAAACTCGCGCAATACAAGTTCTCGGCGGAACGTCTGGTCAAGATCTCTAGGAGTCAGCCTATCGCGAGGAGAGCAGCGACCGTCCTGGTACAGCTTGGCAATGCGGCTTTCGAGAGACAGTCGCCGTCTTATTCTGACCGCTTACCGTCCCCAGAAAGCGTTTTCGGCAGGATATCAGCTGCAACCAACAGCTCAGCTCTTAACTTTGGGCGTGTTGTCCAAGTTCTTTACAAGTCACGAGCGGAGGCCGAGACGCATTTCCGGAGATCGCTGCGAAAGGCCTTGTTAGAGTCCCGGATCCATGCGGAAATGCAACTCATTTGGCACATCGACTCAAACCCGAGCCAGACGCGGCCGCGCGTTCTGGCGTCGAACAAGGACGCGTGTTACCTGTGCAACGCGTTCATCTCCTTTCACGGGATGTACACGATTGCCCGGACCCATGGGAGGATCTACCCCGGTTGGAGGTTACCGGCGACGGGGCTGGCAGAAGTCCGCGGGAGGTTCGCTGGGGAGCTGGAGCGCTTGGTGATTTCCCGCGCTCGCGAGGTCCTCGGCGGGGCCAGGAGGCTGGACGATCCCCTCGAGAGCACTGTCAACTCGTCTATGGCATCGGTGACGACGATGCTCACGGTCGAGCAGGCGTTGAACCCTGAAGAGCCGGATAGTTCCGACAGCGAGGACACAATTATGCCTGAGGATGATGGCGCCCCGACAACTGCAGCGCCGGGAGGTTCATTTGATGTGCGCGAAGCAAAGAGTGCTGGCAGTGCTGGCAGTGCTGGCAGTGCTGGGAATAACGGCATAAGTGTCGTCGATTTCGCGAGCGGCCAAGCTCCGGATGACGCGGCCAGCGACGATGGCGGTACTCCTCGTCCGTCTAGGCGGCCGTCGCCAGCTCGGAGGCACAGTGACGATGACGACGACGGGCCATGGGACGTCGCGATGCCGGGCAAGGAGGTGGTACTCCGGCTGTCAGACAAGCTGCGCCTGCGTGTGGAATATAGCACAGCCATGGCGTCTCGACGGCGGCTGAGGTTCAGGGCCAAGCAGGTGTCGCAGGATGAGGCGATGCGCCTGGCCGCGGCCGGCGAGGCTGTCTATGATGTCCATCGGCTGCCTCCATGGCAGGATGTCGCGTGTCGGGTCGACGGGCGGGGGGTTAATCTCAAGGCTGGGCGGGATATGTTTCGCATTGAGCTACGTTGAGCTACAGTCGAGGTTCAAAAGAGTGGAGGTGATGGGAGGGGCTGAGGAGCGTCCTATTAGCACTAGTACTGACTTACCTTATCTCGTACGAAGTTGCTCGTGAGCAGGCTTAGCTCGAGAAGTGGAAAGTCAGGCCAGCTGTTGGTTGTTCCTTCCTACTAGCTAATAGTACCTAGATGTGTGTCGTGGATAAGGTACTACCTAGGTAGCAGGTACGAGTGGTACCTAGGTAGCTGGCCTGGTCCCCCTCGGAATTTGTCCATTGGGCGATTCCGCCTGATGCAGCATAGCCACTTCTTGACCACTAAATGACCAGTTGTGACCACTAACGCTGGTACCTAGGCTGCCATTAGGCCCAACTAACCCTTACCCAACACTCCGCACCTTGCGTCCTCGACCGTCAGGTTCCAGTCTAGTACAATATATTACTCGTGGGCGGGCGGCAAAAGCCATAATCGCCCCCATGGCTCTCTCTCACACAAGGCGAAGCAGCTCACGGTCCCCTAGTAACGGCGAATCCCACATCCCACCGACACTGCCCCCCCACATACAACCTTAACCGCGCCCCCAACTCGTAAGGTACACACACACACACACACACACACACACACAGACACACATACAGGTACATATAGCTCGCCCTCACATTTCCTCTCAACACTGAGTCATCCATTCTTGTTGCTCTGCCTGTCTGTTGCTGCTGTTCAAATTCGCTCCCCCCCGGAGAGCCGGCAGGACAGAGGGACTGCTGATATATACCCATCGGTCTACCTACCTACTTACCTGATCTACCCAACTCACTTATATATATGAAAAGGCGCAACGAAACCACCCCCCCGGGGCTCATGCAGTGACAACCGCCCCCCTCCCCCCTCGCGCGACCCCTTTCGTATATATATCTATACATCACTGAATACGTTTTTACCGGAGCACCTTTCATGACGGCCTCCTCATCATGACGACACCGTCTGCGCTCCCCTACGCGCGCGAGCGCGCCCTCGCCGAGGCCGCCGTACTCCGCGCTGCCATCCTCACCAAGAAGGTCCAGTCCACCGTCAAGGCCGTCTCCAAGGACGACAAGTCTCCCGTCACCGCCGCCGACTTTGCAGCCCAGGCCCTGCTCATCGCCGCCCTGCGCGCCGCCTTCCCCGGCGACCGCTTCCTCGGCGAGGAGGACTCGCGCGAGCTGCGCAAGGACCCCGGCCTCGTCACCCGCGTCTACGAGCTCGTCAGCTCCGTCGCGCCAGTCGACGATCCTGGGACCGGGGCCCCGCTCGCGATCCCAGCATCGGTGGAGGATACCCTCGCCCTCATCGACCTGGGTGGCCAGGGCCAGGGTGGCCGCGAGGGCCGGTTCTGGGTCATGGACCCCGTCGACGGCACAAAGACATTCCTGCGCGGCCAGCAGTACGCCGTCTCCCTCGCCCTCATAGAGAACGGCCGCGAGGTAGTCGGCGTGCTGTGCTGCCCGAACCTTCGCCTGGCCGACGGCCGCGTCGACGAGGACAGCGTCGACCCGCACGGCCTCGGCGTCATGCTCACCGCCGTCCGCGGCCAGGGCGCCACCGTCCGCACGCTGTCAGCCCCGTCCGCCACCCCATACGTTCTGCCTCCCCCCGAGCGGCTCGCGCGACTCAGCCCCCCTTCAGACATGAAGGACCTGCACATCGTCGACTCCCGCCTGAGCACCGCCATCCGCCACGATGTTATTGAGCAGCTGGCCCAGCAGCTCGGCGCAAAGTACCCCGGCACCGAGGTCTGGTCCTCGCACATACGTTATACCTCGCTCATTCTCGGTGGCGCCGACTGCCAGGTTAGAGTCCCCATCCAGACCGGCGGCAATGTGTACATCTGGGATCACGCTGGCGCACAGCTCATCTTCACCGAGGTCGGCGGTAAGATCACCGACCTCGACGGCAAGGAGATGGACTTTGGCGCCGGGCGCCAGATGGCCGCCAACAGAGGCATGATGGTCGCCAGGGAGGGCGTGCACGGGGAGTTGTTGACCCTGGTCAATGCCATCGTCGCGAGCTGAGAGAAGGTGAACGGCAGGGGCAGCGGAAACAGAAATAACCAAGAAGAAAAAACAAAAATAGAAACTAAAAATAACAATAAGTCATCAGTCATGCCACATCGCATGCATATACATATATATCTATCCAATATACACCACATGCATCCTGAACAACACTTCAAACGGGGTCGCGTCCTCCGGATGCCTGCCTGCGCAGCCCGAAGAAACCCCGGCTACCAATGCGCCGCACATCCCACGTAGAGCGCTGCTGCATCTGCACCCTCTGAGGCGACGTGTTTCTGCGACTGTCGATCTCCGTCAGGCGGCGCGCGCGATCGCGGCTCTCGAGCTGCTTCATCCTCTCGCGCTGCCGGTTCCGCATGGCTGTCGAATTGTAGTTCTTCTTCTTGTGGCGCCAGCCCAGGCGGTCCTCGATCGACACGTACATGAGGCTCAAAGCTACGGATAGGGCAGTGCGGATCCAGTCGCTAAAGGCGAGTGCCAGCGCAATGGCGGTAACTCCGGCGCTGATGCCGACTGGAGAGTCGCCACGGTCAACTTGGCAACTTGATGTTGAATAGGGCGGGAAACTTACACATGTATTTCAGCTGCACGCTCAACGGTGTAATCCCGTCTGAGCTGAATTCCTTGGCGTTCATTCCAAAGACGGACGCGACAAAGGAGAGCGGGAGCTGGCCTCAGCCGTCAGCAATGACTTGGGCCGACATGTTGTCATGCATGCAGACTCACGAAGAAAATAGTCACCACCGTAAAGACTACAATAGATCGTCCCTGGATGACGGACTCGTCGGCGCGGCGGATGGCGGCCTTGGCTTCGATGATGTTGGCCTGCTGCTGTTTCATGTCTAGCAGCTCACGGAGCTGTGCACTGGTTAGCGCAGAACCCTTTTTATCAAGACAGGGAAATATCCCCACTGACCTGGGACCGAGTCTTAGTCTGCAGCCTCTCCATGCTCGCCAACTCCTGTCGGCGCTGGTCCATGTCCGTGACCATGGCCTCGACTCTATCCCTGGCCTTCTGCCGGCCCAGGTCTGTCTGATCGTTATCAGCGTCCACGGCATGGCTGAGCAGCTCGCAAAGGTGCTTGTCGAAACCCCTCATGGCTGAGATTTGCTGCGAGAAGATCTCCTGCATGATCTGGAGCTCATCGATGACATGCTGCGCCTCCTCGAGTATGGACCACTCGAAGCCAATGTTCAGGGACTTGCGGAGCAGTTGCTCGGCAGGTTCGAGGGTTTCAATGCTGATCCTGCTCACGTCCCGCCCAAAGCCCTCGTACGCGATTGTCTTATTCTCGGCCTGACATTCGTCAGTATCAGTATCCTGACTATGTGAATGGGAGTTGGGAGTTCGCACAATTTTGGAGATGGTGGAGCTAAACAAGTCAACCACCTCGGGGCGCTGGTCCGGCGGCTTCGTCTGGTCAAAAAAGACCTTGGAACATTCGTCGATGACGATGAGAGCCAAGTCATAAACGGATTGGATCTCTTCGGGCCCGAGGGAGCCCATGCGATCACGGATGCCACGGTGGACAGCCGACGGATCGGGCTTGTTCCGTCCCCATCTTCTTGGAAAACTTGAGATGACCGTGTCTAGAGGTGTCAGGGATGATTCCCAGGCGAACAAGAGTGACGATCAATGGCATGCTTACTGTCGTCCAAAATCCACAGCCAAAGCTGGTCGACCATGACAAGTCGCGAGGTCGCCTCCGGGTCAGGATCTTCGCCGTGGTGCCGAGTACCTTTACACACGACCTGTTCCCTATCTCGGCGGGCAGTGTCCTCGGCAGTCCAGTAGTAGAACTGCTCCAAGGTCCTTCGCATATGGAGCGGTGGCGTGTTGAACAGGTGATCTTCGATCAACCTCCCGTCAGCGGCCTCGTCGATGATCTGGTAAAGCTTGGCAACGTGCCAGAAATACTTCGCCAGAGGATGAGTTGGTCGCCACTCATGGCGCCCCTTGCGATTCCCCGTCTCCATCTGCATCTCATGGCCGCTCCTCGGGCGGTTCGAATCGAGGACTTGGTCTCTGGCGACATTGGCCAACCTGCTCTTGTAGCGGATGGTGCTGGCCCTTCGCAGTCTGTCACTGTGCTCCTTGCGAGACTTGGCAACCTGGACGAACTGACACATTCTTTGCAGGCGCTCCTCGACTTCCCAGTGGAGGAAAGGCATCTGGGATGTAGTGTGTTAGCGAGCGGAACAAGGTTAATTGGGGAGTATATGCAAGATGTCAAGCTCACAAAGAGGGCCACATCCTTTCGGGGCCTGCCCTTGTCGTCATTGCGATCGTTGGAATCGGGAAGCGGCGCCGAGGGAACCACCGAGCAGCGCGGACCGATCTGGCGGGCATGTGCGGGGAGGTTGTGGCCTCCACGTTGCTGGCTTCTCCAGAGCTCGTTCCTCAGGAGGCGCTGCGAGTTGTGCTTGAGGGTTAGGACCCTCTTGCCGTCGAACTCGACATTGTCCTCGCTATAGTATCTGGATATGGCTTCCTTGGAGAACGGGGTCAGACAAATTCTTGTTGAGGGTTATAGGGGTCGCAGCATCTCCACACCTCTACCCATTTCATATTGTTGGCCGGGAGGTGAAAGTAGCGTAGCTGGTCTTTGCGGCTGGACCGCTTCAGTGGCGTGCCCTCCTTGTTGTAGAGGAACTGCTGGATGGAGATCTTCTGATGGGGAAACGAGCCGTGGACCAGGGGATGGTCGAGGGATACCCAGCCCTTGTCCTCCTCCCAGACGATAACCCAGCCATTGTACCCGTAGTCGGGCTTGCGGGGGTCGTCCTCGCTATTTTCCGGGCCAGAGTCCAGGTCGGGCATGTACGAATCGGGGTTCATGGCGTCACGCACGGCAGCGTAGTCGCCCGTCTGCCAGAGCTGCACATGGCGGAGAATTGCCCGGTTGCGCAGGCGCATGTCGGTCTCTCCATCCTTGTCGATCTGCCTCTGGCACTTGGCTAACTCGTCGGAGGCGCGTCTGGCGGCAATGGCACGCCATTTTGTGCGCGAATCATCAAGCAGAGCAACCAGGGGCAGCGAGTCGCCGGGGAAGATGCGATAGTCCTTGAAGTGGCCCCGGAAGTAGAGGATGCGGCGCATCTCCTTGCGTATCAGCTCCTGCTCCGAGGAATCAAGGCCCTCGTAGAACAGCCTGCGGCGGGAGATACGGGCCCGCAGGTACTCGGACCAGACGTCCGGGCCCTGGGTAAGGTCCGGGTGGACGTCCTCGACATTGTAGTCGTACTTGGGCAGCGTCGACGGAGACGATGCGACAGCAGCCTGGAGGTTGTTCTCCACGTTGCGAAGGGCCGCCAATGGGTGCCAGTCGCGGGTCTGGGCCATCGCCTGTTTTCTCGTGGTATTAGAGGTCGAAACGCCTCATTTTCATGTCGTCAAGTCGTAAATGGATGGACCGAGATCGTTATATCGTATGACACGAGTAACAGGCCAAACACAGAAAGGCAACCCAAATGTCCAATGGACGCAATCCGAAAAAAATAATTAATTTAAAAAAAAAATTCTCCAAATGATATGATCCAACGCCTGGGCCCAAGAAAATGAGGAGGAGTGGAAGGGGTTGGGGGTTGTGGGGGAGAGAGCAGGGGCGGTAGTGGGGGAGGGCGGAGAGAAGAGAGGGGAAGTGCCGAAGCGGCTCAAGAGGAGGAAAAGAAAATGAGTAATTACCTGGTAGACCGTAGGTAAGAGCAAGAGTACAGACGTACGGTAAGAATCTCATCACATGCGTTCCTTCCTCCCACTTCCCTGCGCGCCTGCCTTGCCTGTCACCCAGCTTCGACTTCAACTTCCTTCCACTGAAGCCCCTGCTCCTGCAAGTCCCCGTCACCGCCTGCAGCCAACCAACCACTGCCGATCAACCACGCTGTGCCTCCGTAGCATGCCATGCAGTGCCTTAGGTACTACTAATTAGTAGTAGGTACGAGAGGTGCTCGAGCCCTAGTGTAGCGGTCTACGGATACATCCACGGATGTGTACTGTACGTCCGTAATGGAGGACGGATAGATCCCAGACTCGTGTACCTGATGCGTATTAGTAGTATTAGTACGAATTATAGAGTCAGGTGGAATACAGATTACTGCAGTACTAGTAGCACTACCAGCAATAGGTACTAATACTACTAAGTACCTAGGCACTATACCTAGGTAGTACGTACGTTGTATCTACTATAGGTACTAGTACTTAGGTAGTGTCTAGTAGGTACTGTAGCTAGTAGCAGTTTACCATCCGCACAACCTACTACAAGTACTTAGTAGTACTACTACCAAGCGTAAGCACGACTTACACACCGCACCAAGGGTAACTCCGTATCAACAGACCAAAGTACAGCATGTTACAAATATATCCATCTTGAAAGCTCCATTCCCCTCCGCTACATGAGGCTGCTCCGGCCCCCAATCTCCATACTCCCCTGCCCATCCTTAAGCTGCCCGCTGCGCCCAACAACAAACTCATGATAGATCCTCCGCAGCCTCGCCAGCTCATCACGACTGATACTAGCCCGCGTCGAATCCAGCGCCCGCTCAATGTGGACACGTCCAATAACCACCTCCTTGTGCTCGCTCCCCGTCTTGCCGTTGCTTTCGCCCCTCCCCGCTGGACCGGAGCCTACCCGGTGCGACTCCCGCGCCTTGCGCCGGGCGAGCTTGATCTCCTCTAGCCTCGACACGATGGCCGCGTTCTCCACCAGAGCTGCCGCCTTGCTCTTGGGTGTGGGTTCAGTGGCCGAGTCGTCTCCTGATCCGTACCGGAACTGGACGAAATTGGTGGAAGATGACTTGACCTTGCCGTTTGTCATCGCCTTGTTGGACGGTCGCTTGGTGGCACCTGGCTCCTCGACGTCGATGACATCGTGAATGGCTTCCAGCTGCGAATTAGCCACCAGCGCCTGCAGATCTGCGCCCGAGTAGCCCTCCGTCTGATGCGCCACATCCAGCAGCACGTCGTCAGACTCGCTCAGCTCGCTGTCGAGCCGGACCTTCTGCAGGAGCGCCTTGAGAATATCCAGTCTGTCATCCACGGCGGGCAGGTCACAGAGCAGAGACTTGTCCAGACGTCCGGGCCGCAAAAGCGCAGGGTCGATCAGGTCAGGCCGCGACGTAGCCGCCAGGACATAGACACCGGACAGGCCCTCGGCACCGTCCATCTGGGTGAGGAGCTGGTTCACCACACGGTCCGTCACGCCGGTGGAGTCGTGGCCTCGCTTCGGCGCGATCGAGTCGAACTCGTCGAAGAACAGGACACAGGGCTTGGCTGCCTGAGCACGGTCAAACAGATCCCGCACGCTCTTCTCCGAGGCACCGATGTACTTGTTCAGGATCTCGGGCCCCTTGACGCTGATAAAGTTCAGCCCGCACTCCCCGGCAACGGCACTTGCCAGCAGAGTCTTGCCGCACCCTGGGTAGCCGTACAGCAGGAGGCCAGAGCGCAGCCGCAGGGGGCATTGTGCAAAGATTGGCGCGTATTTGGTCGGGTACTGGAGAGTTTCGAGGAGAACTTTCCTCGTCTCTTTCAAGCCTCCGATAGATTTAAACGTCGTTGTCGAGCTCTGCAGCGACACGTTTCGCAACGACGCCGGCGTGAACCCCTTCAGCGCATTATCAAAGTCGGTCCGTCCCAGAGGGATCGGTCCATTGCTCGAGTCGGACGCACTGGAGCCGATTGCTCGGATCATGGCCTCGTTGCGGGCTCGCGACACAAGGACGGCGAGATCACCAGGCATGTATCCGTCGGTGGAACCCGCCAAGTCAAGGAAGTCCAGATCCGCTTCAAGCATGAAGCCCCCCGACTTTGTCATCACCTTTGGCTTCTCGTCGGTCCTGTCACTCCCGCCGTCCATCCAAGGATTGCTGGCTTCGCCCGTTGCGTTGCTACCGTCTGCCGTGGGTGGACGGCTATCGTCGCTCGCGTGCATGTGGGCGTCGGCTGTGGTCGCACCCAGTGTCGCAATGGACTCCATGACCCTCCTCCGAGCCTCCTTGTCCGGCGCTGCGAGCTCAACGATATCTCGTACAACATGCCCGCTGACAACGACACTGTTCAGGGAATCCTTGCCCTCGGCTGTCCCCAGAAGCACAACGCCGCTCTCTCTAGTGCAGTATTGCCTCACCATGGAGCAGACAATCTCACTAACCTGTCTGCTCCTGCCATTGTCGTTACCAACTTGGAGTTCAGTCTCCACAGGACACAACCTGTCTAGGTCGTCTAGCACAACTATAGCCCGGCCGCCTAGTCTCGCACCCCAGTTAGCAGACATGAACAGATGGTTCAATGTCTCCTTGATGGTGGATATCCTGGTTTCATCCGTGACCAGTTTGCGACAGGAGAAGTAGACAGTGTAGAATAGATGATCCTCGCGCAGCTTCTGCGCCATGTATTTGGCGACGGAGGTTTTTCCAGAGCCCATCGTACCTGTCAATAGGAGCGATGACATATGTACCAGCTGCTTCTGGAGGTTGTCGAGGAGCGAGTCGATACCAACAAGAAGCGTGTCGTTGGTCGGTTGTAGATCGTAGAGGTCCGGATCGCTGTTGCTCGCCGGCCTGGGGACAGGCGGCTGGAACTCTATCGAGGTCTTCCTGTCTAGGCCCAACAACCAGTGCACCGAGTCTTTGCTAGCGTCTTGCACGCCAGAATCCGGGCTATAGACAAACTTGATCATGCCGCCCTCCCATCCGCTCGGTGCTCCCAAGCCATCGAACAGCCCAAGCACGGCACCATCCGTAAGGGGGCCCTGGAGCAAGCCAGGGCTGCCCCCTGCAGAAGCCGAATATATGTGTCTCAGCTGTTTGGCAGACTCTTCCTTCTCTGCTTTCGATTCGCCGCCAAACTTGAGCCCTTCCTGGTTCTGGGAGGCCGTCGCGAATGGGAAGACCTTGACTTGCTGAACTGCTCCGGGAGGGAGCTGTAAGGGTGCCGGTTGGATCTTGACCACGCCCCCCACCATCCCGGACGCTCCGAGAGCGGCGCACAGGGCGGAAGACAGCGTTGCGGTTTGGCCATTTGGCGGATCGTCCCACGGCCGCAGATGGGCAATGACCTTGGACGACGTTGGCGTGGTGGCAGGGGCCGTACCATCTTCCGGCTGAGGTTTCTGCAGCCCGCCCGGCTTCATGACATCTACCACAGCATAGTCGACGCCTTTAAATCCGTCCGAGAGGGTGAGGTCGCGGTCCACCCACACAGCCAGCTCCTGGACGGGCGCCTCATCATCGAACCAATCGCTCAAGGCGCTGCGGTCAACGCCACGCAGAAACAGGACATGCTTCTTCTCCTCTCTAGCACTCCGTCTGCGCACAGTGCTCGCGCCGCTGCGCCTCGACTTCGAGGTGCTTGCGACGCTCCTGTGATCCCCGCTACTGTGGGGGCTCTTGGGCCGAGTCTTTGGCGCCACAATGACCTCGGCATTGGGCGAGAGTTTGGCAAAAGCCACATCAGGAGGTGGCGAGGGGTCCAAAGATACAACCTTGATATTGGCGGTCGAGGTCGGGGAGAGATGGAGCGTCAGGGTGTGCGGGGGTGCGCGCACCCCTTCCGAGGGTGCGTACGCCGGGTTCGGCAGTGCTCGGATCTGCGACTGCAGGTTGAGTTCGAGAAACGTCGCGTGAAGCTCAATAATCTCCCAGTCCTCCGATGTCAGAGGTTCGATATTGATCGTATGCGCTACCGGAGGATCGACGTGGATGGTGGCCATGACCTTTTGGCCGTCGGACAGGTCGAGAGCCTTGGCCAAAGTCGCATCAATCTCGACCAGCTGAGTGTCTTGATCCCGCGAGCCTCTGGCGCTGTTGATGCCATCCCGGCCCACGGGGGCAGCCGCCTTCCTCTTACTCGGCATACCAGTCCATCCTACAAAGATGGAGCGCTGCGACGCGCCGTCGCCGCCGGATTGCGAGCCAGAGGACCGGAAGCTGAGTTCGACGATAACATTCTGTGCGGGCTTGGATGCGGTAGGCAGGTCAATTGAGCTGGTCTCAGCGTTGCACAAGGGTCGGACGACTACTCACAGTGTTAACGTTGACCAGCAACGAGACCAGCGTTGGCGGCAGATTGACGAGGCAGTTCTTCAGGTGAACGAGGGAGAGTTCGGCCGCAGTCGACTGCGCATTCTTCCTGGGAGCCATGGCACCAATATCCTGCTGCCTAGAGGTGACAGATCTATGGCCGGAAACAAGAGCAAGAAGAGAAACCCAGAGATGATGGCGCCCCGAGCACCTGGAGCTTGGTACCGCGAAACCGAGAAGATCGGGGTTCGGCTCCAGGTCCCACCAAATTGCTCCACGTCAAAGCCAGAAGCCGAGGTAAGCCACATGTGCCGCGCACCGCCACAGCTGCCTGCCCGAGTGGCTTGTACCGGGCTGCACGATTAATGGAATCTGTGGCTGGGGAGACGCGTCTGACGCGAAAAGACGCGTCGAAGCGCCATGCCAGTCAAACCACCCCCCTGCAAGCTTCCCAGCCCACGAATTTGCGATGCATCGCGACCGTCCTCCGCATGCTTCCCCTCCCTTGCTCCCCCTCCGATGCGCAACCCACGGTGCCCCATCCCATCGCTACGCCATTCAAAGTGAACAACCCCCGCGATAACTGAAAGGAGTGGAGTTGTTCAAAATGGCGCTTCGCGAGTTCAAGGCGCCTGTTAACTACGAGCAGCAGCAGAGTAGGTTCCCGTCGCACCACTACCCGTAGCTCCCAGCCGCCCGTTTGGCCGTGCTAAATCGGACTTCTAGGCGCGCTCGAAACCTTCCTCAAGGAGTACAAAACGTCGCCCGAGCAGACGCTGGCGACAGCATTGGGGGATATCACAATCGACGAGGATGAGCTCAGCGATGAGTACGATTTCATGGACGACGATGACGACAGCGCTCGCGAACGTCGGCGGCAGGAGAGGCAGCAGAAACGGGTGCCTCAGTACAAGTACAAGGATGAGCTGCAGAAGTTGGCCAACCGTACCATCGACGAGATCATCATCGATCTTGACGACCTAGCCACGGTACGCATGCTGCTCGCTTCTGTCCTGTTGGGAATTGCTGACCTGGTTCATAGTGGGAGCAACAGCAGCAGCTAGACGATCTCCGACTAATCGACTCTATCCAATTGAACACGAAGCACTATGTCGAGATCATGTCGAGGGCCGTCGACAATGCCATGCCTCCGCCAGAGTCGGACCTAACGTGAGGATTCCCCCGTCCACCCTCGAGCGAGACACGGCGCAGCCGGCTGACTGTGCTTCAGGTTCAAGGACGACGTACTCGACATTCTGACCGTGCGACGCCGGGAGCGGAACCAGCGGTGGGAGGAACAACAAGAGACGGACCCTACCATCGAGACCGACAAGTTCCCCCCGGAGCTCACTCGCCGGTACACCCTCCTGTTCAAGCCTCGGTCAGGCACCGTTGACAAGCCTATCAAGGCCATGTCTGTGCGCCAGGTCCGTGGAGAGCATCTCGGCAACCTCATCACCATCCGCGCTATCGCCACCCGTGTCTCGGACGTCAAGCCCATCGTCCAGGTCAACGCCTACACCTGCGACCGCTGTGGTTGCGAGATCTTCCAGCCCGTCACCGACAAGCAGTTCGGTCCCCTGACCGCCTGTCCCTCCAAGGACTGCGAGACCAACCAGGCCAAGGGCCAGCTCGCTCACTCCGTACGGGCCTCCAAGTATCTGCCCTTCCAGGAGGTCAAGGTGCAGGAGATGGCTGAACAGGTTCCCATCGGCCAGATCCCTCGAAGCTTGACCGTGCTCTGCTACGGCAGCGTCGTCCGTAAGATCAACCCTGGTGACGTGGTCGACATCTCTGGTATCTTCCTGCCCACCCCATACACTGGCTTCAAGGCCATCAAGGCCGGCCTCCTGACCGACACCTACATCGAAGCCCACCACATCGTCCAGCACAAGAAGGCCTACAGTGAGATGATTGTCGATCCCAGGCTGGTCCGGCGCATTGAGAGCTATCGCCAGTCGGGGCAGGTCTACGAGATGCTTGCCAAGTCCATCGCCCCCGAGATCTTCGGCCATCTCGATGTCAAGAAGGCACTGCTCCTGCTCCTCATCGGTGGTGTCACTAAGGAGGTGGGAGACGGTATGAAGATTCGTGGTGACATCAACATCTGCTTGATGGGTGACCCTGGTGTGGCCAAGTCCCAGCTCCTCAAATACATTTCCAAGGTCGCCCCTCGCGGCGTCTACACCTCGGGCCGTGGCAGCAGCGGCGTCGGTCTCACCGCCGCTGTCATGCGCGATCCCGTCACCGACGAGATGATTCTCGAAGGAGGCGCGCTCGTCCTGGCAGATAACGGCATCTGCTGCATCGATGAATTCGACAAGATGGACGACAACGACCGCACTGCCATTCACGAGGTCATGGAGCAGCAGACAATCTCCATCTCCAAGGCTGGCATCTCCACGACGCTCAACGCTCGAACATCGATCCTGGCCGCGGCTAACCCCATCTACGGACGATACAACCCGCGCATCTCACCGGTCGACAACATTAACCTCCCCGCTGCCCTCCTCTCCCGTTTTGATATCCTCTTCCTGCTCCTCGATACCCCCGCCCGTGAGTCGGATGAGCAGCTCGCAAAGCACGTGGCATACGTGCACATGAACAACAAGCACCCCGAGGCTGTCGTCTTCACACCTCACGAGGTCCGCTCGTACGTCGCCCAGGCGCGCACATACCGCCCCGTGGTACCGCAGTCCTGTTCCGACTACATGGTCAAGACGTACGTGCGCATGCGAGACCAGCAGCAGCGCTCCGAGAAAAACGGCAAGCAGTTCACCCACACCACGCCGCGTACCCTGCTCGGCGTCGTCCGTCTATCGCAGGCCCTCGCGCGTCTTCGCTTCAGCAACGAGGTCACGCAGGACGACGTCGACGAGGCACTGCGTCTCGTCGAGGCGAGCAAGGAGAGCCTCAACGCCGAGACGGGCGGCCGCCGCGGCCTGAACGCCAGCAGCAGGATCTACAACCTCGTCAAGGCGCTGGCCGACTCCGGCGCCTGCCGGGCCGAGGACGCCGATGACGATGAGGATCTCGGAGTGGAGCTGAGCATGAGGAAGGTCAAGGAGCGTGTCATTGCCAAGGGCTTCACCGAGGACCAATGGATGAATGCCCTGGAGGAGTACACGACGCTGGATGTAAGCTTCCCCCACAAATCTTTCCTGGCACCCGGCCGAGGGAAATGCCCGCGCGCTAACAGTTTACTGTCCAGGTCTGGCAAACTGCCGGCAACGGTTCAAGATTGGTGTTTGTCACGGCTAGTAATGATGATGAGGAAGATGACATGGACTTTTGAGGCTGGGGAATTTCTCATTGTGTGTCATGATTTTGGGGGAACGGCAGGCGTTTTAGGTATATTACGAGTACGTGTAGCTCATGCGGTGGGGCATGCGAAGAGGAGGCTCAATCTTTTCAATCATCTTCACTCGTCTGATCGATGTTTGTTCCAGTCGTATGATGTACTGCTGCTTGGGGGGAGGGGGGTAAGATATTAAATCAAGTCCCTTGTCCAGCAAGGGCTGCGGTGGGGCAGAAACACCATTACACTTGTGGCATCACAAGTGGAGTCCTTCCCGAGACCGCTTTATTCATGGCATGAAGTGTCTTGTCTTCCGAATTACAAAATATTTGAACACAAGACGCAACCACCGGACTATACGTCGACCCCTGTCTGGGATTCCAACTCAACATAAAGTGAATAAACCCCGGGATAGGTGCTGTAATATATGGTACAGGGATTCTACAGTCATTGTTGTTACATGCGCATGGTCAGCAGCGACGCCCTCTCCATCTCCCCGACCACACCGTTACCGCCCAGCGCCCACTTCTCCCAGACAGTCCGCTGGTCGACCCTAGCCCGCAGCAGGCCGCTCGCGCCCCAATACTCCATGAGGACCCTCGCGTCGTCCTTGGTCAGCTGGCCCATCCGCAGCACGGTCGAGTTCTTGAGCGAGTCGTACACGCGGTCCTCGTAGCCCTTCTTGTAGGGGTCCGGCTTGGGGATCTCCCGGCCCGCCTGGCCGGCCTCGAGCTGCGAGAGGACGAGATCCTGCGACGGAATCTTGGGGGAGTTGTTTCCTCCCGTGGTGGCGATGATGGCGCCGCCGTTGGGGAGCTTGGTCTTGCCCGACATGGCGTCGACAAAGGTACGCACGAGGGTAAGCTCGTGGGCGTGGACCAGGTTGAAAGACGGATCGCGGTATGCGCTCATCTTGTTGATGTGGGACAGCCCGTCGAGGGTGAACATGAGAGGCGGGCGCCCAGGCAGCGTCAGCTCCGTCCACAGGGCGGCGAAAGTCGGCCAGGCCCATTCTGCCTCCTTGGCGCTCAGGATCAGGTCGGCCAGAGTTCCCTTCCCCTTCTGGTTGGTGCTGCTCGACCAGTCCTTCTGCAGCTCTAGCTTCTCCATGATCGCCTTATTCGCATTGTAGATGGTATTGAGCAGCTTGAATGTGTACACAGGCTGTGTAAACTGAATAGGGTCGGTATCGGGAACGGGCGAGTATTCGGTGTTTCCGTTGGTGAGATCGTGGCCTACAGCAAGTTAGCCAAGGTTCGACCTGGGGGTCAAGCGCTGGGAGCACATACCATCAGGAATATTAATGACCACCCAGTCATTCATAAGCCCATAGGTCATAGCCTGAAGCAGAGCCACAGTCTTTCCCGCGAGCCGCTGTCCAGTCAGCACCAGATGCAGAGCCTTCTTGTCCTGGGCCGCAGCCTCAAGCTTGCTCGCCAACTGGACAACCTCCTTTCTCACCAAGAGATGGGGCTTCCTGAACAGGTTCCACGACTGGCTGTGCTTGAAAGCCTCGAGCACGCGCAGGCGGTCCTGAACGTCGCTAGGCAGGGCGAAAATCTGACCGGCATTGGACTCCCGCGCCATCGTGTCCGGCTCCAGGCTCGCGAGGCCCTGCACCTCGAGCGCGCTGTTGTTGCTGAGCTGGATGCGCTTCCGGAAGGCCTTACGCTCACCCGGATTCGGCTTCTTGACGTGCACAACGACCTTCTTCTTCTTCGGCACCTGGACCTTCTTCTGGCGGACCTCGAGGTTGGGAATCGTCGTCGAGAAGGCCGCGACTGAGCTGGGGATCGCTACCACGCGCGGCGAGAGCTGGACTGTCGGCCTCATGAGCGACCGCATGGAATTTGCGGAGGCCATGGCGGCTAGAGATTCGATGTATCCTCCGGGTTGGCGTGTTTATTTATCGTTGCATGGGGCCAATGGGTCGGGGACTCGGGTCGCCGTGCTCCAAACTGGAGAAGCATTGGGGGTTGTTGTGTCGTCGGCAGAAAATCTCAAGGTTCCTGGGGGCTTACCTAATACAGCGTACTCGTAGAGACGCGGTCGCCAAGCCCAGCCCGTGTGCGTGTCATCAGCGCCAAGGCAACCGGAACAATGGGGCGCCGCAGCCCGGCGCAACCAGGGTCCTTATCGATCCGGAAAAAAAGCGATTGCTGCAAGAAAGAAAAAAAGTTCCAAGTCCGACCGCCCGCAGTTTGTTTCGCAGATATCCAAGAGAGCAAGCAATTGCACCACCCGGTCTACTTCTTCGCCTTTTCCTCCCGACACATTAGAAGGGAAACAAGAAAAAAAAAAGTATTTCTGGATTGGAACATAATGGAGGGCGTCGAATCAACAAAACAGAAGCTCGTCGTGGCCGTCGACAAGCCCACACCCTACACGTTCGATCTCGGCAACCTCATGGCCGAGGACCCCAACCCCGTAACCCTCGACCACGGATCACTCGAGCAGTCCCTCGCCGAGGTGGCCCGCGACGGCGCCCAGTCGCTCATCAACCAGCTCCTGACGACCTGCGCCCTGAGCTCGACCAAGGACGGCGTGCTCCTCAGCCTCCCCGAGCCTTCCACCCGCCTGCCCCGCGAGAAGCCCGTGCCCCAGCCCAAGCCGCCGACCAAGTGGGAGCGATTCGCCGCTAAGAAGGGCATCAAGCCCAAGACGCGCGAGCAGCGCCGCAACATCACCTTCAACGAGGAGACCAACGAGTACCAGCGCAAGTGGGGCTATGGCGGCCTGAACAAGAAGGATCAGGATGCTCCCATCGTCGAGGTGGACATGAAGGCTGAGAGGGAGCGCAAAGAGGGTACCAGCATCAGGGGAGACGACAGGAGGGAAAGGAAGGAGAACTTGAGGAGGAATGAGAGGCAGATGAGGAAGAACGCAAAGGAAGCCATGGCCAAGGGGAGGAAGTAATATTATTGCACTGCGATATGGGAATGTGAGGTCGTCCTTGGAACGTCTATGTTAGCATGGGAGCGGCGTTATCGGTTCGGAGTTTTCATTACGGTTGGGAAAAGGTAAACTTGTGTCGACTCGACCCAATGCTCTCGTTCCTATAGAGTAAAGCAAATGTATTCCTTCAAACCATGTGGCCATCGCGTTCCTGTCCTAGACTCTTCAAAAGGACCCAACACCTCCGATGCCATCCCCAATACATAGGTAAGCATCCGCTGCCTATCTGATGTGAGACAGGCCTGGGCTTAACAGATCCAACAGGTCAACAGACAACATGTCGTGTGCGTCTGCACTGAAGGCGTACAGCAAGACGCGCCGAGGTTCCATGCATCACCTTCACATGCAGCTTCCAGAGTGCCAGCCAGCGACGCCCTGGTTATATCCAGGACACTGGAAGGAGGCCTAGCTCTTCGTAACTTGCCGAATAACGAGGGATGCAACTTTGTATTATTACCTTGCCCAGCAAGTTGGAAACTCGCGGCACGGGTCGTGTTGCGAAAATCAAGCCCGCCAAATATTGCTACGATGGGAGGGATGCGGGTGGAGTGGGTAGTGGGTATCTGAAGGTGTGAAGAAAGTGGAGGCAGAGTGTGGTTGTGCTGTTGAACAACGCTGACCAAGGTATCACCGCGTGCGACGCTTAAATGCTTGGTAAGCATCGAAACCGAGATATGGTCCCTCAAGCAAGGGCAGTAACTCAGCAACCAACAAGCAAAGGTGTGGGATGTAAAGACGAAAAGGGTCGTGGACGGCGTTATTTCGTAACTCGGTAGGCGCCGTGAATATTCAGGGGTATCATTGCCGACGGCAGAGTGCGAATAATGACGGGGCCGCGCGTGATGGCCTAGCTAAAGCCAAGAGGAGAAAGGGGCTGAATAGGAGACAATCGACGGAGCTCGGCCGTCTTGTAGTGCTCTCGCTCTCGCTCCCTGTTGATAGTGATGGTGGTCGAAACAGTCGAGTCATGCGAGACGACCCCGTTGTTCGACTCTGAGCCCTTGACTGCAGCTTGTGATGACGTCTCGGGGTACTCGCCGGCACTGCGGAAACTCTGCTCCGAACGCCTGCTGCTGTAGTCGGGCGATGGTGTGCGCGGAGGATTTTGCCGCCGGTCGTCGGGCTCGCTGCGATCCGATTCCTGCGGCTGCGATAAACCCCGTGGGGGCGGTTGATCGAGCAGGAGGTATTCTTGCTCGATGTACGCAGCTTCGTTCTTGCAGCCTTTCCAACAATCTCTCCAGTCACAAACAAGAAACTTGAAGCAGAAGGCATCGATCTTCATGCATGGCTGGAAGCAGATGCACAGATTCCGAAAGTCCATCTTGTTCTTGTCGGAGTGGGCCAAAAGCAGGCTTAGGTGGCAGGTGATGGCGAACAGGAGGTAGTACTGGAAGGGCGAGAGGTTCGAGAGCTCATCCACGAGCATCTGCGGGACTGTCTCGGCGCCAGCACACTCGCGGGCGATCCGCTCTTGGGAGGCCTTGGGAAACAGCTCGTCGGGAAGCTCACGTAACCATGCCTTGAGCATGGAGCCGATAATGTTGATGTCGTACAGATCCTCTTCCTCGAACAGGTTGACATCGAGCTCTGTGCCACTGGTCAGCTGAGGACGGACACATCGGGTAACGTTAGGTAATGACTCACGTTCATCAAACTTCCTCTGCCACTTCTTGATCTGAGGCCCGCTCCCTGGAACCCTGTACAGACCTTCCACCTCGCAGCCCTTGTAGTTCAGGTAGTCAATTGCCCTCCAAGGGAAAGCAGGCATCCAGAATTCGGTTTTGTCTCTCGAATCTTCAAGACGTTTCGATATGCGCGTTTTCCGTGTCTGCGCAGCGAGGGGCAGATTGAGCACCTTCAACTCGTAGTGCTCGTCATCCAGCGGTGCCTCCTTCTCCAGTGTACTGGCGCTCCGGTGGCCTTTTCCGAATAAGCTCCTCCCAAACATTCCAGCTGCTTTTGTAGAAGAGTTCTTGAGTCCGCTCAGAAATGTCGAGCCGCCACTCTCTCTTGCCGGGCCTGGCAAACCCCTCGGGTCCCTCATCTCCCTATCACGGTTATTCTCCCGGCTCATATTTCCCTGGCGCGTAGGCAGACGGTCCTCCGACCGATTCCGTACTGACGAATCCATCATGCCCCGGAACGCTCGCTCGTGAGCTACCGGGGCAGTCCTGGGGGGGGGCGAGTCGGTGCGTTCCATGGCTGAGTGGGTCACGAGGGCAGGCATTGGATCGTGCGTCTCGTTCGCGCTGGTGACTTCCCTATCTCGATGCGATTTGGTTCGGGTCAGCAGCCCGAATGGGCTCGGTTTGCTCTTCCTGGTTGGGTTCGAGGTGGACGAAGATTCGCGGTCGCCTTGTGATGAGAGCGACAGCTCGGATCGCGATGAATCCAATTTCTGAAGCTTCTGAGTATCGTACGTGGGGACAGGTTGCGGGGAGTCTAATGAAAAAGTCGAGGTCAGTCATTTCGGGCTGCCCAGTAACTACAGTGGTATGCGTCTCGAAGAGGACCCTATCCCTGGGAAGGTAGGCACCTAGTCCCCTTATTGCAATGGCGGTGGTGCTTTGTGTTTTGTTCTTGAGCCTAGTTCAGTCTGCAACGTACCTCCTTGCCAGGACGCGGTTGGACCTTGATTCCCTCTCAGCTGCGGCTCGCCCCGAGCCGAACCAGCAGAGACCTGGTGAGCGTGGCTAGGAAACTGGTTGGCGGATTTGGACGGCTTGGAGAAGTGGAAGAAGCCGCCCTTGGATTTCTTGGAGTCGGGTTGAGCTGACCGCGGCGGAAGGCTGGGTTGGCTGCTGTAGGCGGTAGCTATGTGAGGATAGGCAGTCGGCGTTTGGGCCTTGGGGCCGTCGACGACCGAGGGCTGAGAGGGGCTCAGGCGATCGAACGACTCGGTGTCGGCACTCCTGGGTACAGCGCGTGCGGTCTGCGGACGTTTCTGGGCAAACTTGCTGCTGTACGGGGAGGCGCGCGTCGAGGCAGAGGCAGAGGCCGTGATAGAGACGGGCGATCTGGAGTCAGAGGGTGACTGGGCAGTCGACGTAGAGGGGGCTGTTTCAAAGTCGGCGGACAATGGGTGGCTGTCGTGGCTGCGGCGGGAGGTGGTGGCAATTGTAGAGGAGGCAGCCGTCGTGGAGCTGGGATCTGGGAGCGAGAGCGGCTGGGGAGCCGGCTTTTTGCGTCCCATCGTTCGCTCCCCAGGCAAGTAGTGTGCGCTCCCTGGGAGTGAGACGCAGACAGATAGTAGGCAGGCGCCAATTACGCAGAGTTGTCGGTCTTGACCTTTCCTTTGCGCCGCAGGAGGGCGACGATGTCCGGAGGTGCGACCGTCGGTTGCAACTGCCTCTGCCCAGGTCAGGGTGGTGGTGGTGGTGTGCGGTAGTAGTGGTGGTGGAAGTCGCCCTCTTGACGATACTGTAATAATACCTACCTGGTACCTTGGGTGCTGATGGAAGCCGGGAGGGGGGGCTCCAAGTTGCCGTGCACGGTCCTTGGGCAGCGGGCGAGGGAGGTGAGATGAGGTGAGCGCTGCGGCCATGCAGTTGTAATTGGCGGGTAATGGAGCGACAGGGAGGGACTAGAGAGAATAATACTCTCAGGCAGGCACATCCATGATATTACCCGTATCCGTACCTGTGGTGATCGATACCAGCCAGTTAAGGTACTACTAGTACCTACAGGTACGCTCAGTTCCGTGCAGCCCCGAGACAGCGGCAGAGCGCGTCACTGGCAGGGAAGCAGCGCAGGGCAGGGAAATCGGCGGGCGAGTCGGCAACAGGAAAGACGCGGAGGTGGATGGGATTGCCAGTGCAATGGATGGGTGACGGAGGGATCAAGGGGTCCCGTCCTCTCCGAATGTGGGCGGGTCGGGGATTTTGTCGCCTCTGTATGTATATACAGTAGTACTTAGTCGTAGTTCATGGGCAAGGATACACAGCAGCAGAACACGGACGCACGAGGGCGAGATCAGGGACCGCAACTGGCTTCCAGGATGGTGTCAAATCTGGATGGAGGTTCATCTTTCGCCGCTATAGCCGCCGCGCATTGGGTAGAAAGGTACCTGACTATTAGCAACTATTCGCACCTTATACTCTACCATACTGTAGATCCTAGTACCACTAGTACTTAGTTGTAGTGTCCGTCAACCTGGCAAGTTGAGGGGGGCAATCTGAATTGAAAGGGCCTGGCCCACTGCGTAAGAACAACTGTGGAACATGCTCCCAGGGCACGTTGTCCAGGCTTGGGAAAAAAAGGGGAAGCGAGGGGGCTACAATATTACGAGAACTATAGTACGGAGTCGTAATAAAGGGACCCGACATCTCACTACTAGTAATCATTAAGTACCATTCGTCTCAGGGCATTTACTGTCCTCATGCCGTCAAAAACATTGATGGTTTCAAAATACCTAAGGTTAGGTACCTTACCTGTACAGCACTGTCATGCTCGTACCGAGCTTCAGTTTGCAGTAATATTATCCGTACCTAGGTACCTAAGTGGCGCCCAACGCCAGGAACAACCCACCAAAGTAAGGTACCGGTAAGCACTGTCGTCACGGACTGGTTCCTGAAACGAGGGGCGCCCCAAAGCGCACGCAAGTGGAAATTGGGGGCGAAAATTGTGGGTCGCCCGCTGCTTATCTGGTGCTGTACTCGTAGGTGGCCCATTCCCCGTGTCACACTTACCCTGTACACACACCTCTTACTACTAATACTACTGGTCAGGTAGTGCCCGTGGTGTATATCCGTACCAACGTTACTAATTATTCGTAATATCCATCAGCACCTCTAATACAATGAATGCTTTCATGGCTTGATATTATTATTATTTTTCTCAAGACCTGTTATATCATGGGCATGACACCGTGCCTCGCCGAGCTGATCCCATGATTCAAACTGGGCAAGCCCTCAGTCTTGCCCAGCTCCAAGAGTCGGCGATCAATTGGGACGCCACCATCCTTCAGGATGCGCACATAATAAAAAAAAGATCATGCTTCCTCCGGCGGCTGCCCCAGTCACTGGGTATTAAGTTAGGCACTAGAAGCTACCCGGACTCCCGGAGCGGAGGTTGCTCCAAGTGCGGCGCGGCCCGGTCACATGGAAACCATAGGCGGCCTCGAATCAAGCCCCCGGCGTGCTTGCTTGGCCACTAACGACGGCAGATGAAAGTAGTACATGTAACAAGAGGGTAAGAGCGTTTTGATTTTATATTTGGAAGAGTGTTGAAAGATCGGCTTCTTATACATCTGTTTGTAAGTACTCATTAACTGTGTGTTTCTGGAGTCTTTACTGCTTTAGTGACCAATTGCGAGATGAGTGATGCCATTCGATCCTAGTATAGTCTGATGCTGATGGCGATCCCTGATCTCGACATTCTCATTTCCCTACCTACTATTATTACTACAGCAGTGCCTGTACTCGGGTACGTCTGTAGGTTGCGCAGGAATTGATGGGTCAGGTGACTTCGGAATATAAAGTTGGGCGGCTCACCGTTTCAAGTGTATGTACACGTTTTGACGCGTCTCGGGCCGCGTCCCCCGCCTCTTGAACATGCTCACTCGACTACCACCACCGTCCGGCTACAGGACACTTACCAATCACTAACCACTCGATTTCGATCTGACGGTTCGACCTCGACGTTCAGATCTGTTGCTACCAAGTCCATCACTTCGTCGGGTATGCCGTCGCCGTCTCAGTGACACTGGGCTGATATGACGCTGACGAGTGTGGCTGCAGACGTCTACCAGCGATCGAAAAAATGCCTTCCGGCACCGCCGGTCCCACCGAGGTCATAGGACGTCTGTCCCGCCGACCGGATTGCCTAGATTGTGCGATGATACGGATCAAAGAAGAACCGTCAATGCTCCCCTACCTTAAGCTTGCCGACCGACCTCGCTCTTTTGGTACTCTCGCTAGACTTCCGCTCGAAATCCAACATACGATTCTCAATATGCTGGATTTGCAGACAATATCTCGCATTTCCCGAGTGTCTGTCCATGGGCTGGCTGTTGTCCAGTCTTTGCCATCGTGCCAAGAACTCCTGGAGCATGCACCAGGTGCAGTCGCCGCGCTTAGTCGAACGAAGCTCCTGAGCCTCCATTCCATGATTCAGCTTCGGAGGGTGCTACGGTCTGACCGGTGCGAGTGTTGTCCAGAATACGGCGCGTACTTGTTCCTTCCGACATGCGTGAGGTGTTGCTGGGAGTGCTTGAATGTCAATCCATCACTCCGAGCGATTTCCCTCAAGGAGGCCAAAAGGTATTTTGGCCTAAAGGAGCGTCATCTTGAACAACTTCCGGTCTTGCACACCATACCTGGCAACTATATATTCTCGCAGGATACGCAAGCATCGCACCCGCTTGTCAGCGCTGTCGCGGCAAAGGAGCTTGGTATCCTGGTGCATGGCTCAGCCGACAACCTTGCACTTAGCTTAGTGAGGAGGTTCAAGACGGAGGAATCGATTGTTATCGGAAGGTTCCTCCAGAGGGCGTCTGCAACCCCTTTGGGAGAGGATCCCTTGGCAGGTCCATTCCAGGGGAATATCCCACCCTACGACTTCTTTGGGATGGCATCTACTCCATTCCCTTCGCTTCAAGCACCGGGAATTGTCGAGAGTGGTCTCTGGTGCAAAGGTTGTCGTTTTACATTTGAACTTTATGGCTCTGGGCGGCTGGACTCGGTTGTACTTTCAAGGATTACACCTCCGGGATGTGACCCCTATCGTGTGCTACACGGAATGAGTAGACGAGCTAGATCTAAGGCTGGCTTTTTGGAACATACGAGGCATTGCTTCGGGGCACAGAAGCTAATTCAAGATTTATCGCGTGATGAAGAATCACGTTAGTTGTGTGCCTATCTCGACATCCTCCAAAGGCATAATAAATCAAATGAGCTATAAGTCGATACATCTGCCCCATGTGAGATACATCAAAACCCTCTGGCGGCCGATAACTGTCTTGCATCTGTCCGTTAATCGAATTGTGCCGTATTCGCCTCTGCAGCTGTCGCGCGCACGGGTGGAATTCAATATCTAAGGAGCGTCTTGATTTTCTATGGAAAGCAGCGACAAAGGTCGATATTTTGTACTGTCGTTCAAACTGCCGATCCCGTAGGCATTTGGCTGTTGCCGTACACTAACGGAGTGATGGTCGCGATGGTCACTCCTGACAGCAGCAATGCCAGGCACTGGGTCCACTACCTGCCCGTAGCATACCGACCTCTATATTCAGTCCTGGCTTTGCCTTCTCTTGGTAAGTGCGTCGAGCAGTAGTTGCGTGACATTTGGCTGTCCTGTGTAGTCGTGCTGCATCGTAGGTTGGACTGAGCGTTGTAAAGCCGATCGCATTGTTTGAACTCCCCCTTCGATCTGCATCCGCATTGATACACATGATACACTTGAATGCACATGTTGGAGTTGCGTGAAGAACAATCGTCAAAAGGAAGCAGTCCTCATGCGAGCTATGTCATTGTTAGCAGTCTGAGGTGTATTGATCTTGACTTGGCACAGAATGCGACGTACGGGAATTTTCTCGAGATGTTTGAATGATAACAGTTAAGAAGGTTGAGATGATTTGCCAGTGTTGTCTAGGGATCACGATAAAACAACAGCGGCGAAGTTCGTCCATTATATAGAAATCACGGACAGGTCTGATGAGGTTCAACTTCTGAGCATGACTATGCCGAGGTGGTCGATGTTGCCGCCTAATCTGCGACGATTCGAAACATGTTGGCCGTATGCGCAGGCCTGGTCGCGAATGTGGCGATCCCAGGTTTCAATGTTGGTTGGTCCACTGCTGGACGAAAGGCTCCGTAACCGCCGGATTGTTTATTTTGTTGATGTTGTACTCCTTAGAAGATGATGCGTAGATCCACCTTGAATTTGTTGGTCGTAAGTCTGACATGTATGGTGGCCATTGCCTACTGGTCTCTTGGCGGACAGTTGTGGCCGGCCTCGGTCAGTGGGCTATGGTCTCCTCAGCGCAATTGGCACAGCGTGACTGTACAGTTCTTAAGACCATCAAACATCCAGTAGCTCTCAAGAATCACAAGGCATATGCGACAATGTGAAGGGTCGAGCGCGTAAAAAATCCGGTTTGTCCTCATGGTTGGCTACATTAAGCGCCACATGTTCACGAGCCGCAGATTTCCCCACTGTACCCGCCTACATGTAGGTGTGTACCTCGTAGGCAAAGTTGGGTCGGGTAAGGTGGAAAGCCGATTGATAATTCCCAGGAATCGATGGGTTTTTCCGCAGGAGGGGAAAGAAGAATATGTCGCGTGCGATTTCAGACATTTTCACTACCTTGTACGATTATCTTCCGTACCTTCCCAAACCCCTCTTCTAAACCCACAGACTCAACACATTCAGGCACCGTGGGATTCCAAGGCCTCCGAGGAAATAGCGGCCTACATTCTACGTTCCGCGAATCACCATGAAGACAGTCTCGAAAAATGAGATTGAGGTCTTGAACCAGGAGATCGATGAACGAAATGGATTATATCGTATTCGCGCCGGAAGCAGGGTTCACTATGTAACCATTCCAACAGGCACCTTCGACGACGACACAATGTGCCGGCCGCACCTCCTCATCCCACAGCTGCCCGATTTTCCTGACTACGACTGGACCAAAATGCAAGTCAGTCGAGACAATGGCAACATCGGACTGAGAAGCACGCTGTCATCAGAGCCGCTGGCTGAAATTCAAGAAATCTGGCATCCACGGCGCATCGACGTCTTATCATTGGTCCGAACGAAACGACTACAATCTGGCGTGCATGAGGTGCTGTGCGAGGGCAGACCTGCCATCTCCAAGATCGCCCGCTTCGAATGGGAAGTTCCTCGGATAGATCGCGAGACCTGGGCGCATCGCATCTTGGTTGAGAATCGACTGCCCGATGAAGCACCCTTCGCGCCAAAGTTCTTGGCCCATCTGACCGAGAATGGCCGCGTCATCGGGTTCTTGATGGAAAAGGCGGAAGGGACCCCAGCTGGTCTAAACGACCTGAAAAGTTGTCAGGCGCTGGTACGCAGATTGCATTATCTGGGATTGGTCCATGGCGATGTGAATAGGTACAACTTTGTTGTGGATCGCAGGCCCAATGGGTTGACTCTACTAGTTGACTTCGAACACGCCGAAGGATATAACGAGGAAGCGGCTCAAAAGGAGCTTGAGTCTCTTCCATCCGAGCTGACCGAGGAGACTGGGCGTGGTCGACCTGTGATCGTGGACTATTGAACGGAGGGGACCATGTTCTTCAGGTTGAGGGGGGTTTCCATCATTGGGGGAAGCTGGGTGTTGTTACGGTGCCAAGCGGAATGTCACCATCTGCGGCGATGGTCTCAAACTGCGCATTGATGCAGGACTTTCAGCTAGATGTCTGAATGTTCTAGGCCTCGCAATAATTGATCAACGGATCAAATAATCTGATTGATGGCGTTGTTATTCTACGGCTCTAGCCTGAGCCTCTTGGTAATGTGGCAGAGTTGTGCACTGAATCTGGCATACAAGGTGTTGGTTTAATTTGGATCATAGGAACTGGATTTTTCCATTCAAAGGAGCGAAGGGATCTAGTGTCTGCTAGATATACAAGCCCTTTGTTGCACAAAGCTTTTGCATCAGCCCTACTAACCACCTAACTCCGCCACGGCTTTTCACGTACTATATGCGGCGCATGGAAAGAAGACTCAGAGTGTTCAATTGAACTGAAGTACTGGAGTAAGAAAATCAGCCAAATCCAACTCTTCTACTCTTATCCTCCAAATTCTCTTCATGCATCGTGTGATCGATCGGCCAGTATATAATTATGTCATGCCCATGTAGCGTGGCTAGGTGTTACTCAGGTGAAAACCACATATCCAGCAGCTCGGAACCATGCGTATATCTAGCCCGAAGCATCAAGAGTTCAAGACTAGGGGTTAAAAGAACAATACAACGAATAAGTTTTCAGAGCTAATATCCACGATTTATATATACAACACGAACAAAAGGAAGGAAAAAAGCAACTGAAAAGAATCAAGGTCGGTAGATGATGACTCGCATTGTCCAAGTTTGGATTCAGCTCGTGCCGCCGAGATCCCATGCCAGATGGCACCTATCGTCCGGGCGGCTGGAAGTTATTGTAAATGGCCTATCTTGGCTCGCATGTGAAGTTCCACAAGCCCAAAGTATATGTGGCAACTCGACTTTAAGACGATGTGTCGTTAGCTTGCACAGTGATCATGGGATACGTCAAGTTCCGCGAGCGCGGGACCAAATATATTATAGTACTAGTCCCAACCATACCCTAGTGAAGTGCCCACGTACGTACAATGTAGTGACTCATAAGCCAAAGCCACAAGGGAAACTTTCGAACCCAAGATGACTGGTAAGCAAAAGTTTATTATAATAACGATGTATAAATATCCGTCACTTTATGCCCGAAAGAAAAAAAACCATTACTAGATCCGCCTTTCTAGGCTGCCCTTTTCTCTATCCGATCTGTCCATCAACAGTTCCCGATGTCCTGGTCTTCTCTATCCCAGGAGCTCCGTCTCATGGTCTTCAGCTACCTTGCGAACGACAAATCCCGACCGTACGCATTACCCAGCGCTCATAAATCAGCGCGACGAAAATGCACGGGGTCTACGCGAGGGGAGCAAGCAAAGTACGCCGCTGTCAACCGCGAGTGGCGGGCGTACTTTGAGAAAGAAAATTTCGGACGTCTCATTATTCATCAGTCTGATATCCAACAAGTCAATCGGTTTATTGTCCAGCCTGGCAGAGCAGTTTTGGTGCGATGGATTTGGCTTCGGGTGGAGCTCCCGCAATACTGCTGCGATAGGTGCAACCGGCAAGAGTCGGTATACGAGAAAGCGGAACACGAGTTCATCTTTACCAAGTCCTTACGAGATCTGCTTGGTCATATTTCTGGCTTCCCCGACGACCATCCGGGTATGACTTTGGAACTCAGCGTCCAGTCTCCCAGTGACTCTAAGCATTGGTATAAGAGTCTGAGGCATACCATGAATGATACAATGTGGTATTCGTCCGAAACCGACCTGCTCGAACCATATCCCGACGATAAAACCCACGAATATAACATTAATTATGCCACGAGTCGCCAGTTTAGACCAGGTCCCTACTTCCGGGTCTTCGGAGATCCTCATGGGCTCAAGATTCAGGCGAAGAGCGCCGGTATCCCGCCGCGAAAAACATTACCGAAAGCAAAAGCGGTCAGAGAGCTCGTCATCCGTATCCAGTGCCACAGGCGTCTCTCTATCACGAAGGGGCTATTACCAATTATCCGAAGTCTACCAGAGCTGGAGAGCCTCACGTACGAATGCAGGCGGGAGTGGGTCAATGCAATTCGAGAGCCACAGCACCGCGACTTGTTCTCTCGTGTCGTGGCCAGCTGCCAGACTCTGAGGAACTTGTCCGTCCATGAAGCTAACAACTACGCCTTTTCCACGGTTGGGTCAACTTGGACCCCTGGTGTCGATGTTGGACGAGCGCTTGGAGAGCATAGCGGCCATCTTCAAGAACTCCACGTCGCTGGGATGGTTGACGCGAAAGACTTCTTCCATCAGTTCATTCCAGGCTCCACGGAGATTATGACACCAAAAACGCGGAAAAGCAAGAGGGCCAAACCCAAGAAGACGAAATGGCCGCGTTTAGAATATCTGAGTCTTACCACGAACCTGCTTGGTACGACGTCTTGTCAGGCCCTGTTACAAGCAGCAGCAGCTGCGGTCGAGCGGATGCCGAAGCTCAAGACCATGGTGCTCTCAGGCCAGGAAGAACACGATATGTTCATCTATCTCACCCAGGGCCCGCAGAATATCATTCTCAAGCCTGGTGGACTGTCGCTCAGTGAAGTTACTTTACGCTGCTGGCAACATATGGTAGCCCCTGACAACAATGTTTACGGATTGAGGATCGAGGAATTGTCCGAGGGCGCGGGCGATGACTGGGCTCGGAGGTATCCTGGCGCAATTTCGCGAAGGTCGGCTACGAATACCACTTTAAAGCACCTGAAAAGAGAACGTCGAACACTTGAAAGGGGGAGATTTTTTCGGTAGCAGGTATCGCCTTGCATAGTACAGTGCCTACAGGTACTACCAGGTAGCTAGTAAGTGCCCCTTTGAATTCCTGGTACCCTCCAGTTTTACATCACTCCTGCTTCTTGCATCAAGTGCTGTTACTTTAGTGCTGTGCTTTACGAGACGCTCTTTCTTTGGGTGATTCCCAGGCCAACGCAGCAGGATGTACCTGCCGCAGTGGTTTACTCGAGTATTGTAAACAGAAAACCCAAGTAGAACGCAACACGCCTGTCCACCTGAAATTCCCAACAACTCCCAGTGCCTGTCATGACTCTGAGGACAGAGATCTCTGTCGCCGTGGCCGCCGGCGACATCCGCACAGAGCGCCGACTCCGTCGGCATTTACTTTCGGGCTTAGCCCAGAATCGTTCCCGCCGCCGTCGCCGGCCCCGAGCCCTGGCTCCCACCCCTCCCCCTCCTCCTCCCGCCGACCCTTCCCCGGCCCTGCCTGTCGCCCCTGAAACCCCTCCCCAGGGTATGACGAAGTCTCGCCCGGTCCGCCGGATTACCAAGCTCCGGACCCGACTCCGAATCCCACTCCGGAGCCCAGCCCGGACCCTCCGGGGCCCGAGTCCCCACCCGACGACCAGGTCGTCCAACAGGACGATCAGGATACTTGGCATCCTGCACAGGATGCGCCGGATGAGCATGCCGGTGAGGAGTTTTGTACGTACGGGGTCTTAAGTGCTATGTGTTAATATTAGCCATTGCTGACTTGATGAATAGGGGTAACCGGCAACACTCCCTCTCCCTCCGAGGCCGGGAACGGGCACGAAGACGAGGATGAGGATGATGATGACGATGGTTAAAATATTCTTAACCCTTATCACGTTAAGTCTCCCCTGTCCAGAATCTTCACATAAAATACTAATCCGGTGCTTATGTAGTTATTCTTTTTTACCCGGTTTATTCTTACAGTATTCTTAAACCTGCCCACGACGCCAGCCTCCACGTGGCGGGCAGGGGGCAACTTCCGGGTTCATGACCGGAGGGCTAATGGCCTCACCAGAACTTTCGAACGTCGGCAATCAAAACTCTGGGACGACTCATCCTTAAAGAATTACAGAAAGACCAAACCTGGTGACCAACGTCGAAGGTTCTTGATTAACAAACGGCAACGGTAACAAAATAACGCCTATCAGCGGGTACTCCAGACAAGCAAAGGTGGATAAACTCAGCTTCCAGGAACAAGTGTGAGCCGGACGATGCCAAGAATCTGATATTTTCTCCGGATATTTCGGGGGTATCGAATTCCACAGCTTCGATTTTCAAGGCAAATGGGTGGATGGGCTGAACGCTGCGGACAAGCCCGTGAGCAAGGGAGGGAAGGGAACAAGATCCATGTGACATGATATAGACGACGAATCATATAGAGATATTCAACGACCAAGAGAAGTTGAAAAGCTATGTGAGCAGGTCCAACGGCAAGACAGGTTCCGTGTCAAGCTTCGGCACCGCGTGTAAGTGGCGAACGGCCTAAAGCGCAGACTCAAAAGTTGCATTCGTTCGAGCTACCTGAATGCACGAGATGCCTGCTCTTCTTGTTGAAAGAAGCAGCAGACAAGAGATGAACCGTGGCAAGAGTATTTATTTTGTTGATTTCCGGCCCATTGGCTTCAGCGGTAGGTACATGTAGCAATTACAAGGTCCATTGGGGGAGACCGGAACGGAGATACCAGACTCGGGGGTGTGAGGTGCCGGACAACTCAGCCCGGGGTCTCGTAATTTTGGTATGGGCGTACACGCGCGTATATCTCCTTTATGGAAACCAAGACTTTATAAATTATAGCTATTTGTGTGCATCGTGTAGCCCCAAAGTACATCGATTCAGCGTGTTTGACAGTACTTCCGGTCCCGCTTCTAGCTGGCCCGCGCCAAACCCGGAGCTTGCGGAACGGACAGCACAGGTGTTGCAACTTAGAAACCTAAATAGATGTTTGCGGAGACTCCGGACGTTTTAACACCCTGTTTTGGGTCGCCAAGATTTGCAAGACTTGTCAATATGCGTCCTGGAATAGCATGAAACTCGTCTAGTTGTTTTGGCACCCTGTTTTGGACCACCAAAATTCGCAACATATGGTACCTGAGAGAGTCTTGGCGATATGTGCCCCGAAATAACATGAGACTGGCGACTTCTCAGATAAACCCAACTCCCTAATAGCGCGTTTCGAGCTATTTGCAGAGAAGTGGCTATTATTAGTAGGCAAGACAACATACCAACCAGTTGCAGGAAGCTAAACAAGGCCAGACGGTAGTTACCAGACGCTCCAAACCTGTATAAATAATATATCCATGATTGCCGGTTGATATTCCGTTTCGCAGCACAGTCATTCTCCATTCCATCTAACTCTTCGAGCAATCGCCTCTTTGAGGTCGTTTTCCCTCATTCCATTCCATTCCACTGTCGGCTGGTCCGAATCCTTCTGCTCCTCGACTGCACACTGGCAATTCATTCCTTTCTTGCTATCATTATTGGTATTCCTTACCTTGCATCTGAAAAGCACAAATCACAAGAAGACAAGGGCGCCAACCACGATGTATATCTCCAAGCTTGCTCTGCTCGCCGCCCAGCTCTCGAGCGTCCTCGCAGCTCCGACTCGCGGCTCGGTTGTTAGACCTCCGTTTCCCAGCCTCTCAGTCGCCGCGGGCGCAAGCGAGACATTGCCTCCCACCCCTGCCGAGACGGGTGCTCCTGCTCCTGAGGAGGGGGGCGAGGGGGAGGCAGGTGAGAACGAGATCGAGCAATCTGCCGAGTTTGACGTCCCCATCGTGGTGCCTGGGGGGAGCAAGGTGGACACGCTGTATCCTCCAGGAGTGAGTTTCTTCAACAATTGCACGTTCGATCCTCCGGGTGCAGCAAACTGACCGTGGCTACCGACTGAATAGCAAGACGGCGTCTTTGAGGTCGAGATTCAAGGTGCCGACGACCGCACCCTGACCGTCACCCAGAATACGTCGCCGGCACCTCCTCCAGCAGGCTTCGTGACTCTAGAGGGATCTTCCTTCATTGTCAACCTCGCCGAAGGGACCGATGGCCTAGCGCTCCAGAAGATCGATTACATCTTGAATGCAAACAGTGAGATTTAGTTTGCCCGCCGTTACTACAAGTCACTCTTTTCTGACCATGAATCTCTCAAGGCACCCTCGACATCAGCGCTGGCACTATCGGCCGATTGTGTACCGAGATCGGAGCCTTCGTCATCGACCCAGCTGTGGGCGAGATCGAGTTTGAAGCTGAGGAGAACGAGTTGACCTTGACGGTCCAAGACGTGAATGCGGAATGGGCCGTATTCATTCCCGACACCACCGCTGACGGTGCTACCGGAGGCGGTGCTACCGGAGGCGGATGTGCCGCCACGGACATGAAGCAAGAGTTGATGGACCTTCTCCTCCGCATGCTCGAGTAGAGCCCTCGGGAGTTCGGATTGCTCGCATGTTGCTTGCGATGGGTGGATCGGCACGTCCTGGAATAGCGAGGATGGTTCGCGCTGAGGACCGAAGACCCGGGTAGGCGAAGCTTGTCGATGACACGGATAGAAATGATGAATCAGCGTTGCAGTCCGTTGCTCCTGAACAAAGCACGTGTATTAATGATGGTAACTCCTCAAGCGGTTTGAGAGTTGAGAACTTGAGGGTACGAGTCTTGAGACACACCCGAGTCCCCACTGCGGGCGGCGGCGCTAATTCCGAATGTCCGATGAACATGTGATTAGCTAAGCCATTGAACCCCTTGGGAGCCACCAGCAAAATTTATTGCAGGCAGAACCCCCAGTGTCAAACGTCAATTCTCTCCTCTCACGTCCCCTCTGCCCCGAGCCTTGTCGACCACCATGGTCGAAAACAAGGCACTCTCCGAGAAGCGTGGCCTCGCTACTGATGCACATGTTCGGTACATCCAAAGCCTGGACACCAAGAGAGATGAGCTGGACTACTGGTTGACTGAGCACCTGCGACTGAACGGCGTATATTGGGGGCTGACGGCTCTCCACCTGCTCGGACGCCCCGATGCCCTTCCGCGCCAGGAGACGATTGACTTCGTTTTGTCATGTCAGCATGAGCATGGTGGGTTTGGGGCTGCACCCGGCCACGACGCCCACATGCTGTCCACAGTAAGTGCTGTGCAGATTCTCGCCATGGTGGACGGCTTTGATGAGCTCGAGGCCCGAGGCAAGGGGAAAGCTCAGGTTGGCAAGTGTACGAACCGCAGAAGCCCTGCCAACTGCGGGTTGACCTGACTCACTCCCTTCACAGTCATTGCTGGCCTCCAAAACTCCGAGTCTGGAACCTTCTACGGCGATGAATGGGGGGAGGAGGACACTCGGTTCCTTTACGGCGCCTTGAACGCCCTCTCACTCCTTGGCCTACTGTCCCTCGTCGACGTCGACAAGGCCGTCTCCTACGTCACTGCCTGTGCCAACTTCGACGGAGGTTACGGCGTGCGACCAGGTGCGGAATCGCACTCTGGCCAGATCTTCACATGCGTCGCAGCCCTTGCCATCGCGAAGCGGCTTGACCTGGTCGACGTGGAGAGGCTTGGGCAGTGGCTCAGTGAGAGGCAGGTTCCGTGCGGTGGGCTTAACGGTCGCCCCGAGAAGAAGGAGGATGTCTGCTACAGCTGGTGGGTACTCAGCAGCTTGGCCATCATCAGCCGCGACCACTGGATCGACCGCGAGGGCTTGATTCGCTTCATCCTAGACTGCCAGGACCCTGATGTCGGCGGCATCTCCGACAGGCCTGGGAATATGACGGATGTGTGGCATACCTGCTTTGGCGTCGCCGGCTTGAGCCTCTTGGGCTATCCGGGATTGGAGACCGTCGACCCTGTCTACTGCATGCCAAAGGAGATCGTCAAGCGATACGTCGGGTGAAGCGGTGGCCCCCCGGACTATGGGAATCTCTCTCTACCCGAGTTGAGTATATAACCGCCGCTCGACCACGAACGCCTTTAGAAGGGCACCCTCTTGCCATCTAATACCCTGCTAAGGACAACGCTCCGTATTAGCTAGGATACAAGGCGAGAGGAGAAGAAATTGTTGGTTTTTTCAGGGGCACCGCCGTTACACTGTGGCGATCGCCCTGTGAAGTCCTTCAGACATTAGACAGATACACAGGGCTAATGTCTCCCTGGCCGGTCTCATAGGATACCTTATTTTTGCTGTTCCAGCCTGGGAGTTGCGAGGAGCCGCTGTTGCTACAACCATCCGCCAACGCTCGTGGAGGTGTTATTACCGGCTGGGTATTGTGTGTTGACTGCACCGCAGACTCTTGTGCTTAGGTAGTCTTGCGCTAGATAGCACAAGCCATAGGAGCAGCTTATTTGAGTACTTATCGAGGAAATATAAGTTCAAGGTTACTTGCACCCCTTGTGTACGTACACTGCCGCACCTCGTCTCCCGGCCGCCCAGTTTAACTAGACCATCTGAAACTGCCCTGCCTCCTTGCCACGTACTAAGCACCAACTAAGCACCAACTTGGTTGGTCGTATTTCAGACGAACTCGTCCGTATCACCGTTTTTTTTTTTTTTTTTTTTTTTTTTTTTTTTTTTTTTTTTTTTTGCTTCTCGTTTTGTTGTAGTTTTTCCATCTGTTGCCTGCCGAGGAGGTGTAATCACAAGCCAAGTAGACATTAACAGCGGGATGGCCACATATATGCACACTCCACAGACACCTCCCCTCCTTGCCATGAATGGGATACTTCCAATTCGTGGGAACCGATCGATTCATGTCCGTCCGCTCACCTACCTACCACAGGGAACTCTTGAGTGTTTCAGTTCTCTCAGGAGACCTTGGACAATATACTGAATCATGGGTACCCGCAAGTCTCCACTGGGCTTGAAGAACAACTGAAGGAAGAAGCGAGGGACTGATGTGAGTGCGTGAGCATTCTACCGTACCTTACCTTTGGTGCCTGAGGCGGGTAGGTAGTAGGGGAAGGAGCGTGGGCAGGGTAAGAGCAGTCGCAGGTACCTAGGTGAGGTAGATAAGGTAGGTGTAGGTGCCCTGTGGGCAGGTGCACAGAATCTCTCTCACTGCAGGGCCCATCTCCTTCCTTCCATCTCTTCGCCTTCCATCTCTTCTCCTCCCCTCTCCTCATCTCTTCATGTCGTCTTTGGATCGGCAAATCTCGCCCCTTCCTCATTCTGGGGTTTGAATTTCCCTCTTGGAACGATACCGACGGCTCTGGCCTGGAAAATCGGGAGGGAGAGCACGCCACACTCTCCCCTTCGACTGACAACTGGAAGCAGCTCGAGGGTGGCTGCTTCTCTGTCGGGGAGACAACACCATGGCAAAGCGTGGACGCAACAAAAACAAACTTGGCTCGGTAAGAGTGCCCCTCGATATCCCGTCTCGCCTTCCCCGGACACTTTCCCATCGGAGTATTATTCTTCTTCTTCCCGGCAAACCCATTGATCCCACCCAATCTTCTCCTTCTTACCTGCTCTATTCCCATCTTTATCTCGCCGAGTCGTTCTGTTGCTTGAGTTGCACTTTTCCCGTCGGTTGAGCGTTGCACCGTCTTTGCTCCTTGTATTCGAACTCAAGTGTCTGACCTGGGACTGGTTGCTTTGCTCCTTTCCACGTCTGTCATTCTCGGGTTGCCTAAGTGCGACTGTCAACTTTCGCTCACCTATCCCTTCGCTGGTTCGTACGAAACTCTCCTGACTTTCTGACAATGCTCCCTGCTCGGTTCCCACCGTGCGCTATTTACATGTCGCTAACCTTTGCCGCTTGAGATGGCCTCGCTACCCTTTTCTGCTGAGGCAGAAGGCTTCTCTCCTGCAACCCCGAGACAAATTCCGCTCGAATGCTGTGTTTGTCCCGAGACGCCCCGTTTCTCGGACGTCTCTCATCTTCTCACGCACATCTCCTCCAAGGGACACTTGCATCACGAGGCGCAAACGAGGCTCAAATCTTACGAAGATGATGACTCTTCCCTTACTATGCAGAGATACGAACGCTGGTACACAGACTACGACATCGAAGCCTTGCTTCTGGGTAGACTGAAGGCCAAACAGGGCAAGGAGGCAGCTAAAAACAAGCGTGGCCGGGCTGCTTCTGCAGGGCCTGCATCAAAGGTTCGTCGGCATACGTCACTTGGCTCACCTTTCTCCCTACAT
This sequence comes from Hapsidospora chrysogenum ATCC 11550, assembly GCA_000769265.1. Taxonomy (NCBI): domain Eukaryota; kingdom Fungi; phylum Ascomycota; class Sordariomycetes; order Hypocreales; family Bionectriaceae; genus Hapsidospora; species Hapsidospora chrysogena. Next base: position 69,114 of record JPKY01000006.1, read on the forward strand.
CTTCTCTCTAATGCTCTTTATATTAGGCAAAGAAGAAGTCGAAGCGAGTTACGAACAGTAATACCAATGCCGACAGGCCGAATCAGGATGAGGTCGCCGCCTTCCTCCCCATGTATTCCGGAGTTTTCACGCCCGATAACAGCACCGAGGTTGCGGAAGACCTATTTACGACGCAGGACATGATGTCCCTGAAAGGTCGCGTTTGGCCAGGGATGGGGAAAATTGACCTTGCGAACGAAGAGATGAAACGCACTCGAAATCAGCGAAAACCGAAGTCAGTCGTTGAGAGAATGAGGAGAGCATCCGAGGGTATCGAACCCAACCAACTTGTCATGACCCCACGGTTCGATATAGAACGGATCAAGGGAGTGTATGATGATGAGGACTCCCCAGTCTCAGATGAAGATGAACTGGTTCGTTTATCCCCTGCGTTTCTTCTTCTGAGTACCCAAAACACCAGCTAATGCGTACCAGCCACCCCCGCGCAAGCCAACGCGGCCAAAACGCAAGAAGCCTGAACCTCTGGCCGAGATCTCGGCAAATGTTCCGAGGGTACGGGGGCGCGAGCCCAGTAGTCTCAAAGCCACGCCTTCCGTAAAGAGCCCCAAGCCGAAGCATCGCTCTGCCCCGGACGTCAGCTCGGACATTCCAGTCTTGCTCGGGCCATTCAGACCAACGAATGTCATTTTCCGGGACGGTGAGTCCAAGGAGGGTATGTAGGACCCCTTTGTCCAACCAGATCATATCTGACATCTGAAGGCGCTTTCGAAAACGGCGACTTCGCTGGCCAATCTGAGAATGATCAGAGGTAACCGATCCGATTCCGCAAGCAAAACTAGGAGCTGACTAGTCTCATAGGCTCGGCCTTCGTGACCGGTTTTCTTGGGACTCTATGGACACAACTTCTTACCCAAACATGACTTCGCCGACCCCTTCCTCCAGGGAGCTACCAATCCGTTCAGTTTCAGCAAAGGAGACTAGTCATTCGAGGTTTCACGGGCAACCACATCTCGCACATGGGAGTCAGATCTCTCTAGGTGAGCTCCTTGCTAGCTGGTGTTCGTCACAATGCCATGAGAATCACTGACCATGGCCCAGTAGAGCCGTTCTCCCCACAAGACGACTCCTATTCTATGAGCGAGATACCCATTTACGAGAACGGCAATCAATACTCTTTCCCTGAAACATCGCATTACATCAGTGGTGGGCATGAGCATTACCAGCTTACCTCCGACCCCCAAGGCCAAGCCAAGCGAGAAGAATTCCAGGGGAACAACAATATCATGCTTGGGAACTCTGGCTCGAGCTCGTTCATCGGTGTTTCGGCTCCTAGCACAAATCCGTTGTTTTCCCAAGACCGGTTGTTTGTTGACTCATATGATCATACCATCCCACACCAGCCCTCAGGTTCACCCCTGGGATTCGCTTCGGTCCATTACGGCCGGGACCAGAGTTTCTCGGCGACTCACGATCACGAACCCCAGCACCAGCCAGGCTGTAAGATAAAGATCGAGTCCCACAGACGAGACTCTGGCGAAAGTCGCCATCGATCGGATGTGAAAGAGGCTGGTTTCGATCCAAAGGCCATATGGTCTGGTCAAGTTTTGGTGAACCAAGCTATCCACCGGCATCTCCCAGCAGCTGACTTGGCGTTGTGATGCCGTCAAGCTCCAAAACCCCATATTCAGGGCTCGCTTGGCCTGCCATGGGAACTTCTGTTTCGCGACGGAGGACATCTGAACAGGTGCTCTTTATCGCAGTCTCTCGGCAGCATTTGGGCTGTGCGAGTAGAAGAGGTCCGCCACTGATACACACCGGGCCATCTTAGCGGCAGCGAGGGTAAGTTCATCTCTTCGGTCTCTAAACTCTTTTGACACGGGACTGATCTTGAAGTATAGGATTAGGAGTTGTTTGAAAGGTCTATTTGCGCGCAACTCGATCGTCTTGGGTGTTCCAGTTACTCAAATTCGTTTATATGGGGCTTTTCATTTTCGACATACCCGGTTCATGGCGCGGAGTCCTTGGCAAGGTCAAAATTATCTTTCTGGGATTGGTGCTACAGACAATATAGCTCTCAGGCGTTCATTCGGGAGGGGAAAGTATATGGGAACCGGTCGCATCAATTATCAGCCAGAAAACGGGCTCATACAGAGGGAAAAGTATAGGCATGACGGGAGGCCGAGTATGGGGGATCAGGTAAAGGCGCACAATCGATTAGAGCACAGAGTACGAGTCTATATATGCCATAATGGAGTTGCTACATATATTAAGTCCCATACCAGGTAGCGGCGGTCGCGAGTAGTGTTACATGGTGGCTATTTACAGCTGTTCAATACTGGCTACCAAATGGTCAAATTGATCCGAATCTTGGCCAGCCATGGTATCCGCCAACATGCGGGAGGCCCCTCTTAGCCGCCTTGTTCTCACCTCGTGCTCCATCTCCGCCGACTTTTTGGCCGCTACCTCCAGGACTTTGCGGGGTATGCGTGCGAGGCGGGCAACATTGAGGCCATAGGATCGGTGAGCGACGCCCTCGCCCACCTCATACAGGAAGGTGATTTCCTCCTCGCCATCGGGACCCTTCTGTGCGGTGAACTTCATATGGACATTCTTGACGCCGTCGAGACCGTCAGCCACGCGGGCGAGGTTCTGGTAGTGGGTTATGAAGAGGGTGAGGCAGCGGGTCTCGGTGACGACGTGCTGGAGGACGGCCTGGGCGATGGCGGCGCCGTCGTGGGTGCTGGTGCCGCGGCCGAGTTCGTCGAGGATGACGAGGCTGCGGGGCGTGGCGGAGCGTAGGATACGGGCCGTCTCGGAGACCTCGACCATGAAGGTGGACTCGCCGGCGAAGAGGTTATCACGGGCGCCGGTGCGGGTGTGGATGGCGTCGCAGAGAGTGAGTGTGAGGGAGTCGGCGGGGACGAAGGAGCCGACTTGGGCGAGGAGAACGATGAGGGCGAGGGCACGGACGAAGGAGGACTTGCCGCCCATGTTGGGACCGGTGATGAGGTGTGCGATGGGGGAAGGATGCGCGAGGGAGGTAGTGAAGGGGATGTAGCCCGTCTCTAGGGTGTGTTCGGCAATGGGGTGGCGGCCGTTGGAGATGGATATGGTGGGCTCGGAGGAGTCGGGGAGGAAAGTGGGCTTGGTGTAGCCCTGCTGGGCGGCGACCTTGGAGAGGCAGAGGAGACAATCGAGCGTGGCGAGGGCAGAGACGGCATCCCTGAGGGGCTGGTAGTCGGCGGCTATGGTCTCGAGGAGGTCCTTGAAGGCCTTGTCGCACGCGGCCGCTAGGGCCTCTCGATGCTGGTCGCGCTCGGTGGTGAGCCGGAGGACCTCGGGGGTGTGAAAGCGCGAGAGCTTCTTAGTGCCCGAAATCTTGGACCATGAGGCGGGGACATGCTTGATGTCGCTGTTGGGCACCTCGATGAGGTATTCGATGCCGGCCACTGTCACGTACTCGACCTTCTTCTTTTTTATCTTCTCGGCGGCGACGGCACGGTGGGCGTCGAGCTCATACTCGACGTGGGCGATGCTCATCTGGTGGTCTTTGATGTCCTCAGTCTGGTATTCGTCCCGGAAGAAGCCATATCGATCATCTTTCCGAGCAGCGTTCAGATTGATCCTTTCGAGGTAGGAGACAACCGAATCAAGAATCTTCGGGAGGGCGCATATGGAATCGTTCAGCAGGGACGATTGGAACGAGGTGTCAGACGGAGACTTGACGGTTGAATATTGCTGGGCGATTCTTTGCAAAGTCTGCAGGACGGTAAGCAGCTCCGGCCGAGTACACTTGCCGTAGTAGATACGAATCAAGCTGCGTTCCAGGTCTATCCGGGTCATGGAGAGCAGCTTCTCCAACTGGTCGACGGGAGCAGTGGACTGCTTCTCGAGAAGCTCCTCAACGGCCGACAACCTGGCCTCGAGATGTTCTCTATCGAGGAGTGGACGACCGATCCATTTGCGAAGCAGGCGCTGTCCGAAGCGAGTGAGGGTCTTGTCGAGAGCCCACAAGAGACTCCCCTTTTCTGAATGGTCGGTGGAGTTTCGGTAGACTTCGAGACTTTCCAGTGTTGTGCCATTGACGAGCATATGTGAACGCGTGCTGAAGCTCTGAAAGTACTTGGTGAGGTCAAAGATATGCTCCAGGCCGTACTCCGTGAGGTGGGTGATCATCGCCGACAGGCATATCGTGATGGGCTCGGGGAGCTTTAGAACCTTATCAAGAAGGGCACTGGCCGTCTCGTTCTGCGACGCCTCTTTGACTTTATCGGCGTAAAACTGCGTGACGTGCGAATAAGCCTCGGCGGCCATGGTTTTACCCTTTAGTACGCGCTCGACCCGACTCTTATCACCAAAGACATTGGTGCTGCTCCCAGAGAGGTGCTGTATCAGCTTTTCGGTGCCTTTCGTGAGCTCGCCAACGATCAAAAACTCGCAGGGCGATATGTGCAGCAGCCGTGTCTCGACTTCGCTGCGCATGAAGCCATCCTCAAAGTTATCGTAGATGATGTCTCCAGTGGCAGGCTGGACGGCGAGGATACCGACATCCACCTTCTCATCTGTACCCAAGCCCTTTGCCTTTGATTCGGTAATGCAAAGTAGGTAGCCGCCAGAAGGCGAGCCACCGGCCGGCTGCTGATCAAGCTCTCCTACCTCGTCGATGTAGGTGCCTTTTGTGTAGACGTTGGTGAGCTTACGGGTGAAGGGTGCATTTCGGTTATCCCCGGCCTTTTTCAGCGCAGCGGTCTCAATCTGGCGGACGACGCCAACTTTGTGGCCGGCGGCGACGAGGCGTTTTGCGTGAACCGGGAGGCGGTGGACAGGGATACTTGCTGATGCGAATCGGTCAAGATGGGCTTCGGAGGGATCTAGAGTGGTTTAGAGAGGGACAAGAATAAAAACTGGGTTCTGGACAGATGCTTACGCTCGTCATAGCGCATCTTGCCCGGGATGCAAACGATGCTCAGCTCCTTTGCCGCGATTCGGGCATCCTCTCCAAAGAAGCGGAACTTGTATCCGACTTCCACGATGAGTACCGTGTCCATGTGTTTCCGCTTGATGTCCAAAAACTGCAACTCCATCGGAGTGAGTTTTCCTGATTTGGCTCCTTTCTTCTTGGCTTTAGCTGGCGCCGGCTCTTCGTCGTCGTCGCCACCCTCCGCATCGTCCTGGTCCTCGGCGTCGACGGCTGGTGCGTCATCTTGTCCGCCTCTCCTCCGCCACGCCATAGCGTCGGGGTGACCTAGTTTCTTGACAAATTTACGGTGCAGTTCTTCGTTCCTCTTCTTCACTTCGGGGTCGTTCTCGTCGTCATCGTCGGGCCCTGACGGCTCGGCTGGGCTCGAAGCATCGTACAGATAGCGCACCGCGCGGGCGGAAGCAGGCTCAGCCGCCCAACCGGAAGCGACGCCGCTGTCGCCCTTGAGCTTCTTGGATGTTTTTTCGGGTCCCTCGTTTGCCTTGCCGTCGTCCTCTTCGAGCGGCCGTTTTCGCGATGGTGATGATGGGGTCTGGTCGGGGCTGGAGAATGACCGGCTCTGGGACTGATTCTGGACGGCGGCAGCGCTACCATTGACGGCCTTGGGAGTAAAAAATGAAGTCAACGACTGTTGTTTCTTCTTGTCCGAAGATGGCGCCATCCCGATGGTGGATTTCTGAAGGCGTTGGGATGTCGGGGCATAAGGTAGGTAAGTCGAATACTCCACTGACAGTTCTTTGGGTGGCCCAGGACGTGACGCTCTGGATGACACTGGGCAGCCTTAGCAGATCGCGTCTCTAGCACAGGAGACGCGTTGAGTGGCTGGCTCCACTTTTCCAAGAATCAGAGGTTTGCGCGTACGGAGCACCTAGGTAGGTACCCACTCGTACCTGACGGAGCAAGACCTTGCCTTACCAAGTAGTAGTATCTACTACTACTACTGACTACTAGTACTTAGTAGGACTGGTACTAGTAGCGGGATACAACTACCCTGCACCCATTGACTTGTGACCTGCTCCGCCCTTCTAAGGGGCAAAGGTTCTCATGGCGTAAATAAATCTGTACGGGTGCCACGCGTTTATCCTGATAACCACTAGGATGAACTGCGCTCTTCTGACAGCCTTCGAATGAAGGTCGAGAGGAGTGTCGCAAGGAGTGAGTGCCATCAATCCAGTCAAATAATAACAACCGGCCAAGAAAGCGGGAGGGGTTGGCCTCTTGCCATTAGTGGCTTACTTGTGCGAGAATGTCACCAACAACTCATGGAAAGTTAATTAGTTTACAGGAAACAATAGTTAACTCCGCGGGAGGGATGGGGGCACGATTCTGATGCCCGGCCTGTACCCGTACATACCTACCCGTACAGTTATCACCGGGACGACTCGGAGTGCTTCCCCCAGAATTGACCATTGGACAGAAAAGTTCCGCTGCGACCTGCTGGTCGCAGCTGCCGTAGAATGGTGGGTACCTCAGGTACTCAGGGGTCGTGCCTTCCCCCAACTTTTAAGCATGCAGGTAGGTACCCCTAGGTAGGTAGGTAGGTACCCCTAGGTAGGTAGGTAGGTACTACGAATTCAGGTACTGGACCTACCTAAGTACTTGGGTAAGTCAGTAGAACGATTCGACGTCAACGACGGCTGCGCTTTCCTCGCTTTTCCACTCATCTTATCTCACGTTGGAAGTCAAATGGTGACAAACTGCGTCACAGACAGACCAACAGACATCGACCATCCATCATGGCGAACCCCCTTTTTCCCCTTGGCCAAAGGCGTCGGCGCTTCGACGTGGCTCATCAGTCGTCGTCTAGTCGCCGTCGAGTCCTCGGCGCTTACAAGGCAGACCTCAATCCCCCCTCCACCAATCATGGCGCCACTCCACATCTCGCAAGCTGCACGCGTCCCGCCTGATGGATCACCGAGGCGCCAAGCCAGACAGGCCTCTTGCCGGCTGCCATTACAATTCGCAGCCCGTCCGTGGGGCCTTCCCCCGCCTGGGTGATGCGATGCCCTGCCCTGGTCTGCAAGCTGGCTGCGTCAGCTGCGCGACTCGAAAGCTCGAGGACAGGATGCCTACCATACCTTAATTAGCACCTGAGCTTCTGCTATTTTCCCGGCTCCCATGTTTCCTCCTGGACTTTTCCTCCGTCAACTTCAAGTTTGCATCTCCTCCTCCCTCACACTTCAACGTATCCGCTGCTTGAAACAAGCTTCCGCCCGCCCAGCGACCGTTTCTGCGGCCCGTTGGAGTTCCCCATCTCGACCCCGCTCTATTGTTCTAGCCCCAGTCCGAGGGCAGCAACAAACCAGTCAAGGTCCTGGGCCGCCTTGAACGCGACCGCCTCGGGCGTCCGACACCAGTCTTCGGACCAGCGGGCACATTGGCAACTGACCTTGACTTGGGCCAAAGGTCCTGAGCCGACCACGTTCGGGAGCTCAGACGCCATGGACCCCAGCCAGCGGCCCGCTTCCTCGGGCGACGGAGGCGACAGCCCTACGGTTGGGCCTCTGCGCATCTTCAAACCACAAAGCCCTACCCCTGCCGAAAGGCCGAATGCCGTTCGGTATCCCGCGCCTCCATCAGCCTCTTCTCCAGCTCCTAAGCCGTCTTTCCCTCTACCCCCGGGCGCCTCCAGCTCTGCTGCCCCTCTGCCCTTCCCCGAAGACGACGACATTCGAAAGCCCTCTCCTCCGCAAGCTTACGGTTCTGCATACAATGACACCCGTCCTCGCATTGAAAACCCCATCGATAAGAAGCCCGGTCTCGCAGAGCGGAGAGGCACCGCCCCGCAGCCTATCAGCTCGCCGACGAGCCCAGACGGCGACCAAGGCTTGTTCGCCCGCCCGCTACAAGACCAGGCAAAAGCTAGCACGTCCAACACAAACTACCCTAGCTATCAGAGACAGCAATACTATCCTCCGCCCGGTGGTGCTTCCGCGAATGCTGGGCTTCAACCGCCTGCTCCCAATCAGCCCAAGATGAATGAGTCTGGCGTGAACAGGTTCGCCTCAACAGCGTCCGTGTCCACGACGAGAGCGAGCCGCGGATCGCCTCCGCCTCCAGAAACACCCATCGTCGAGCCGGGAAACGTCCCAGGAGGAGGGGTAGGAGGCATCGAGGCTCGCTACGCCGCGTCAGGCATCTCGGGAACGGCGACTCTCAACAGCCTACAGGCCTCACAAGCTCAGAGCGCCGCTGCGGCTCAGAGGCTGGCTCAGTATGGGAACCAACCACCACAGCCCCAGCGGCCTTGGACACCTACCGAGTCCCCCGATCAGGCTCCTTCTGGTCCTCCAACCGTGTACCAGGGCTCCAACCCCGTTTCGAGTCCTCAGCCTCGGCAGTCGTTCAGTCCGCCTCCGCAGCAGCCAGAGAATTCAGGGTTGCAGGTCAGTGTCCTCGAGCAGGACTTCCAACGCTTGGGTACCAAGACTCCGCCTCCCGCTTACTCAAGCGTAAACCCCGGTGGTAACTCCTCTTATCCCCAAGAGAAGCAGCGCCCCCAGCAGCAGCAACAGCAGCAGCAGCAGCCTCCTCAAGCAGGCGCGGCCTCTGCTGCAGCAATGCAGACGCCCGCAAGCAGCTCATCACCAGCAAAGAACAATATTTCCACCGCATCGCCAGCAGCCGGAATGGCTTCGCCTGCTCTCCAGCACCCAGGCCACCCTGCTTTCGCTAATGATCCTCGGCCCGAGCAGAACGGTCAGGTCATTCAACAGCCGGTTGCGCAGACACCCACCCTTCAACAGCATCCGGCCTCGCCTCCTCCCTTGCCCGAGGGCTGGATTGCCCACCTCGACCAGAACTCGGGCCAGTATTACTACATCCATCTCGCGACACAGGCGACACAGTGGGAGTTCCCCAAGGGCCCCAACCCTATCCAAAACGAGCAGGCGCCTCTCTCGCCCACGGCCTCCACATATGGCAATCCCCTTGCTTCCCCCATGTTTGGGAAACAGAACATGGCGTCCCCTATGTTTCCCCCGCATACCCCTGGATATGCCGAAAGCATCATGAGCGTGGCACACTCCCAGGCACCTTCCACTGTAGGGTTTACGGGACCTCCGCCGAGTGCTGGCGTAGACATGTACAGGATACAGCCTACGAATGGCGTCTACTTCGGACCCTATCTGAGATACGGAAACATGGACGTGGAGAAGGGTATTTGGTACGGCAGTATCCTAATTGTCACCGATGCTCCGCAGCCACCTACGATCCACATCCACCAAAGCGTCGACCTCTCACCGAACCCGAGACAATTGCAGCCTCATATAATTTATACTCATCAGCGCTGGTCATTCCACAAGTACGATGTAGACCTTCAGATGAGCGAGGCCGGTACCGAACGTTGGACATACGCCGTCACCTCCCACCTGGGATGCACACGATACGAGTTTGTCGTGGCTGGTCGGCACGAGACCACCTGGCGGTTCATTGCCCATTCAGGGAATGATTTTTCCGGCACAACTAGTCAGAATGAGCGGGCCAAGCTGGGGGGAGTTGGCTTCATGTGGAAGGACGTTCTACAGAAGAACGTGGACTGCGGTGGCTTCCACGTGCAGCTTGGTCTGGGAGACCAAATATACGGAGATCGACTCTGGAAAGAGGTTCCTATTCTCAAGCAGTGGCTAGCGATGAGTGGCAGGGACAACAGGAGAAACACGCAGTGGACAGCTCGACACGAGGAGGACGTGGCTCACGCCTACTTCCACTATTACACCAGCCACTTCGACCAGCCTTTCCTGAGAGAGGCTTTTGCTCAGATCCCCCACATCTTGCAGATCGACGACCACGACATGTAAGCCCTGCATGTATTCCAGGATCTTTACTAGATCGCGCTAACATAAATGGCAGTTTTGATGGCTATGGCTCGTACCCCGACTACATGCAGAACTCCCCGATATTTAAGAACATTGGCCGCATCGCCACCGACCTATACCTACTTTTCCAGCACCATACAACAGGGGAGATGATGCGCAACGTCAGTACTGACAACGACATTTTCACAATCACGGGAACCGGATGGCATTTTGTCAAGTTCCTGGGCCCGGCCGTCGTCACTGTCGGTACAGATTGCCGATCGGAGCGGAGCCAAGCGCGAGTTATGGCCGGCCCGACATACCAAGGCATATTCCCCAAGATCGCGACCCTGCCCCCAAGCGTTCAGCATTGCATTTGGATGGTGTCGGTACCGCTCATCTACCCCCGCCTGGAAGCCGTCGAGAGCCTGGCGAATACTGTCGCCGCCGGCAAGAAGGCTGTCAACACAACGTACAACATTCTTGGCAAGGTGACAAGCTCCGTGGCTGGTGTAGTCGGTCAAAAAGACATGGTGGCGCAGGGTTTTACGCAGGTCAAGAAAGCGGTAGGGAAGACTGGTCTCATGGGCAACGTGCTGAACCAGTTTGGCGAGCTCGACATCCAAGAGGTGCTCAAGGACATGTGGACGCACGATACAAAGGATCTGGAGCGAACATACTTCATCCGGACGCTTCAAGGCATTGCGCAGCAGAAGGGCATCCGCATGACCTTCTTATCAGGAGGTACGTTCGAGGACACGATTGAAGATGAACGCTATTAACATGATGTGTAACAGATGTCAATGCTGCTGGAGCCGGTCTCGTCCACGACCCAACACACCCTGGCGACCACAAGACCATGTACCAAATCATTACTTCGCCCATTGTGGCCGCGCCACAGAGTAACTACGTACTCAAGATGCTTCACAACCAGAAGACGCTGTACGTGCCGCAGAATGGGCAGAAGTCCACCCACGAGGTGTCGGACACCAAGGAGGACATGATGGAGATCTTCCACAACGACGCCAGCGGTGCAGCACGGGAGCTGAAGAAGCTCATGGGGCGGAGGAACTATGTCGCCATTGTCGCGTACGATCAGGACGCGGCGGCACAGCAGAGCCAAGGTCCATTCAGCCCCAACCCGAGCTTGGCACCCAGCCAGCAGCCAGGCTTGTCAAAGCTAAGCCTGGCAGTGGACTTTGTTGTGCAGGGCGACGGTGCTTACACGGCGCCGACCAAGTACGGGCCGGTCATTGTACCACATCTGGAGTTTGGCAGATGATGACACGAAGTGGCGGGAAGCTTTTGCCCATGCGTAGCGACATGATATTGGATACATACATTTTGAATTTAGCCACATACATACTCACGCAGCGCGTCGGTCAAATGAGCCTTCAGCCAGAGGGAGACCTTTGTCTTGATCGGCTTGGAACAGGTTTTGCAATTAATCTTGGATCTCGTCTATTCAGAGGATATGTCTGCTTCTATAAGCTCGCAAGTCATCATATTCCGCTTCCTCCTCTCTTACTACCGCCACAGCCTCACTAAAACGGTCGCTCACAGGTCGAAGAGCTCCTTGAGTTGGCGGATCGTGTCCTCGGGGTCAGTAACGGTGTGGCCGATCGTGCGCTCGTCGGTGAAGATCTCGTAGTCGTTGCCGCCAGGGTACGTCTTGTCGCCAAAGAAGTGGATGGTCTTGTAGGCGATGCCGTTGGGCTTCTTGGCCTCGTTCTCGAGGTGGCGCAGGCAGTAGGTCTTGTCCCAGCCGATGGGGAAGACGTCGAAAGAGATCTGGCCGCCGATGGCGAAGCTGCAGAGGAGGGAGATATGTCAGTCTCCACCCGTGCTGATTAGGCAGTGGGTAGGTAGGTGTCCCCTGCATGTATGCGGAGGACAGCTGGGGTTGGGGATGCGCGGGGAGGGTGGGAGGGGGGTAATAAGAGCGTACTTCAAACCCAGATGACCGAAACGCTGACGCAGCTCAGCGACAAACTTCTCGCGGACCTTGGCCTCCTTATCATACTGCTCAAAGGCATTGCGCTCATCGGTGCTAGCGTTCCTGCCAATGGGGCTGATATTGATCATGCCATTTCGGAACTCGATGAAGGTGCCGCGCTTGACGGGGATGTCGAGGTCGGCAATGTAGTGCAGGCAGAAGTTGGCGAGCTCCTTGTACTTGTCCTCGCCGAGCCAGCCGATGAAGCTGGCGGAAGGGAGGGCCTGGCCGAGCTTGAAGGCGGTCAGGCCGTTCTCGCTGAAGCAGAAGTCGAAGAGGGTGGTGACAGGCACGCCGGCGGGCTTGCCGATCTGCTCCTCCTGCTTGGAGAAGTTGGAGCCGCCGACGAAGCCGATGGCGCACTTCTGGCGGAGGGCGCGCAGGATCTCGAGGGTCTCGGGGGAGGCTGGCTGTCAGTTGTGGAATTGGGTCAGCGGCGCGCGGGGTGAGGTGAGAGAGGGGGCGGGAGAACGAACGAACGTACCAGGCGGGGATGGGTGAGGGGTCCGTCGACGTCGAAGAGGCAGATGGTGTCCTTGAGGGGCCGCTCCTCGAGGGGAGGATACGAAGGTGTGTCCGTCAAAGACATGGTTGCTGGGTTGTGGTTGTGCGTGAGGAAGCGCGGTGTGGATATGTTTGGAGGGGGGGGGGAGGGACAGCTTTGGAAGAGAGGAGGGGGGGGGGNCGCGGTGTGGATATGTTTGGAGGGGGGGGGGAGGGACAGCTTTGGAAGAGAGGAGGGGGGTGGGTGGGTGGGTTGTTGAGGTGGATACAGGTACCGTACACAGGTACTATAAGTACTAAGGAGGTTCAGGAGCCTTTTGATGTAAAAAAGGGGGTCATGCCAGTAATCATTCTCTCGAGGACAGTCTCAATAGGTAAGGTGTAGGCTACAGGTAATGTACCCCTCTTTTATCTCGATGCAGTTCCTATTGTCCTTCCAGGTCCCTGGAGCTCGTGCGGGGCGGTGTGGACAAAACATCACAAGCTTGGAAGGCGGGGGAGGGGCAACCGAGAGGCTTCAGGGGGGCAGGCAGGCAGGCGCCACCGACAATTGTAACTTACCCAGATCACACACCACGACCTGCATTTATTCAGGTGATCCATGTCCCTCTGGTTTTCTCGCCCCCGTCCAGAACATTCTTTGTACTGCAATTGTCCTTGGCCACGATGGCGTTACAGGTATTACCTGTAGTATTAATAGATTTGCTTCAGTTGAAATGGCGCCTACCAAGTGCCCTTGCTACCGGAATGGGTGACGGCGGAAAATGATTTAAACATTGCAATAGGTACTACTGCTTCTAGGTTAGTAGCCAAGATTCGAAAAGCTTACATGTGGAGATGGTTAAGAGTTTCCTAGCCCACCCCAACGTTGAAATCTCTCGTGGGATTAAGGCTGATGCCCGTCCTAACTACTAGTAGCAATTAGTAGGCACTTTTGATAGGCACTGCTTAGTAGGTCCGGAGGCATAATAGTAGTTATAGGACACAGTGTATATACGAGTACGAATATACAACCCCAGGCATCCTCCTTCCCCCTCCTCTTTCCGCCGTCTATGAGACATCCCCTCCCCACACGCCCGACACCTCAACAATCACGTTGACAATGGTGCTCACCGTCCACAGCGCAATCAGGACCCAGCCGATCTTGCGGCTCAATATCCACTTGTTCATGGGCACGGCGATCAGAAGGCCCACCAGGATCACCAGCAGCGTGATGGCAGAGACCATGAGCGTGCCACCGACTTTGATCGGGTACGGCCCGTACTTCGGGGGCCTGTCCGGGTGCTTGTGGTGCTTGTGGTTCGCCTTCTTCACCATCATGAGCACTCCTCCGATGCCGATCCCCAGGAGGATGTTGAGCATCGGTCCGCCGAAGCAGGCAGCCCTGTGGTTGATCCTTGTCAGCTTCTAGGCCTTTCTTGTAGCGGGTGCATATATAAACTGCCGCGGGAGTTCACTCACAACGCCATTACAGGGTAGCCAAGTCGGGCTATCGTTATGTCCGCCACCAGATCACCCACGCTGTTGCCAGCCGCAAAAATGGTCAACCCAAGGAGGGCCTCCGAAATCCCAAGAACGACACCCAAGGTCTTGAGGACGCCAACCACCTCTCCAGCCACCGTTGATATCCAGGCGACACTGATGACGAATCCCATGAAGCAGAGCGAATAGTGGTGTCTGGGCTTCCTCTGCTCCGTTGTGAACACGAGCAGCATTGCCAGCAGGATCAGTGATGCCAGCAGCGTGTACATGACCATTTTCATCAGGGTCTTGCCCGGAGACGCAAAGTCCTCGTACATGTTGGCCCAGACGATGAAGACGCAAAACAGTGGACCCGTGAAGAGCTGGAGGCCGACGAGCCACCGATTCCACGAGAGGGTTTCGTCATTGGCGTTGCTGACCGACGGTACCTCGGACACTGGCTTCCTGTTGACGTGTGACTCCGACTGGAGCATCGCCTGGCTCGACGGTGCAACCAAGGTTTCCTCATTGTCCAGCGCCACCAGCGGCGGCGTGTAAGGCTGAGATGACAGGTAGCTGTTGTTCCGGCTCAGCGTCCGCCTCCGGTAGCGCTCCCACTCCGACTCGCCCTCGTGGGCATGGGGTTCGACGGAGGAGGTGGGAAGCACTGCATGACTTGCATGCCGCGTGTGAAGAGGATCGGCCGCGTCGACCATGGTTTCAACCAGCGAGTCGCCTTCTTCCGTTTCATTTTCCACGACCGGTAATGTGATGACCAACAGGAAGATGCTCGGGATAGAGATGGCGCTGACCAGTTTGTCCCATACGGTCTTCTCTTTCCACCCCTGCAGCGTTGGGAACAGAGTGGCGTAGAGCACATGGGGCGGTGGTAGGACTGAGTAGGGCCACCATCTCACCGGTCGAGGCTGCTCTGCAATGACCTGGATATCGGCAAAATACTGCGTGCGATGCGCGGGCCCAGGTAGCATAAACTCCGATTGTTCTCCTTGCGGCAGAGGCGTCAATACGGCCGGTGAGTCCGTATACATAGGGAACGGTGAGCTCGGGGAGGAGCCGCCGCTCTGGCTGCTACGGCTGCTACGGCTTCCGGGGATCTGGAGGTGCAGGCTCGCTCTATCGCCTTGCGGGTTACCGTCGCCCAAGGGGCTTACAGAGCCGCTCGACGGTTGTTGATAGCCGGTGGGCGGAGGAGCGAGATTGCCATCAATAGTATATGACGGTGCCGGGTTTGGAGTCGGCCAGCCATAGTCGTCGAGCTGTGGCTGAGTAGGTCCATTGGGATGCCGTGGCGGACCGAGCAAGTCCGGAGGTAGTGTCGTCGAGGTGGGTGCGTTCCCCGATGACAATGCCCTAGTCCTCCCGCGAGTGACCTCCTCCGGGATAGCTATACTATGGGGGGTCTGTCGGTCTGTAATCGATTGAGCGCCCGTTGTGCGTCTCCGTGCCCTGTCGGGTAGATGGGCTTCGGAAAGACTTCTCCCGTGATTTTGAAGGGGTGACATCCTCAGGTTGCTCTCGCGCTGAAGTTGTGCCAATGCAGATCTGAACTCCAGTGCTCCCACCAAGCTTGGTCGGATGGGATTGATGGTGTTGCTGCGTCGTCCCCTCGTTCGGAGCACCCTCATGCTGCTGGCCACCTCGGCCGCTACCATCCTCTCGTGGTCATCCTCGTCATCCTCGTCAATATCGGGTCCGGGCTCCGCGGGGTAGCCGTCCACCTCAATCCTGGGTCCGTGCTCCAAGGAGGAGACGCTGGGGCCGAGATCGTCGGGATCATCACGGTACGGCTCGCCCGCGAGCTCGTCCGCCGACGTTCCCACGGCCCCGTAGACATGGCTCCGGGCCTCTCCCTCTCGGCGCATCCGCCTCTTCCGCCTCGTCATGTACCAATGTTGACCGACGACAGTGAGTACATATACGACATAATATCCAATCATAAGAGAGCACTCCCACAAGTGCAGACTGCCATCGGCCAGGAAGAACATGGTGAAACCAATGGCAACAATAAAGAAACCAATGTCCCGACCATAGGTCTTCTTGTCCACGCGAAACTCGCGCACCAGAGCCATGGATCCAGCGACAACGCCGGTGATGAAGCAGGCCGCACCGATGAGCTCACCCACAGCCATGCTGGCGCTGTTGGAGTTCATCGCCGCAAAGGTGCTGAAGACGTCGGGGGAGCCATTTCCAAAGGCAAGGAAGGTGACGCCAGCAAGACTCTCGCTGAGGCCGAGGATGGTAGAGATGGTGCTCAGATTGACGCTGAAGAAGTCGCTCGCGGCGATGCCGATGGTCGTAAAGAGGAGCCCCAGCCACACGACGAGAAGAATGAGGGCGAGACCCTTAACCTGGCCCGCACCGCAGTAGTAGAACCTCAGGTAGGGGATCAGCCCGGCATCCTCATCGACGCAGTTCTCCTTGATAAAGGCGCACTGGTCGACCGCATGGTGGACATCAGCGCACTCCAGCGACTCGCTCCGCTTGGCGAGGAGCGGCTGCTGGCCGCCACTGTAGATGTGCGAGAGGAACGAATAGGCAACCAGGACCGAGATGAGGAAGGCCGTGGTGTAGAACGGCCGGGAGCTTAGGCGGCTCCCCCTCGGCCTCGTTGTGGTGGGCCTCGTTGTGGTGATGCTGTTGGCCATGGTGCTGCTGCTCCTGGCGTCATGCCATGCCATGCGGTAGCTTCGCCCGCTCGCTAATGAATCAGGCCGTATCGTTCTCCGCTACCGTTTTCCCCAGCGGCACAATATGCGTGGAAGGGGTCTTCGTTCTGAAGAAGTCGTGGTGGGTGGCGTTGTGTCAAGGCACCGCCGAGCAATGGGGGATCTAGTGTCGTGGACAGCGAGGCGCGACGACCATGTTGGATGGCTCCGGTGGTCGTTCCTGGTTAGGAATAATGGTTGGTCTCAATCAGGGTAATGTAGCAAAGGATAGTGGAGAGAAGGAGTAGCAGTTACGTCGGTCCAAAGGAGGTCTGGAGCTTGAGGCGGTGTTGTGGGGTTAAGGTGGTAATGGTGGGGGGCTGAGCAGCAGTTATTGCGACGACGAATTACACATGGAGGCCGCCCATTTCCCCGAAGCTGCTGGTAGGGGGTGGAGGTGGGTGCTCTGGAGTGCGTGTGGCTTGGCGTCGACTGCGCCACATGTGGCTGTGCTTTCATATCCCCTCCCCGCACGACACACACGGCCCGTGTCATGCATGACTGTCGCAGGTGCCTGACACTGCAGGCACGCACCCATATTTGTTTAGCCTCTTTGTTTACTTTCCCGCGGCGCAACACCACAACGACGCGCGCCACAGCCATTCAAACGAGCAGCACGCTCGGCATACCTCACCCAAGGTGTCCCCGATCTGACAATAGCTGTTTCCTCTACCGAATCTCGACGAGACACAAGACTTTATACCCACGGGCGCTCCCGTCCGCCCCTGCACCGCCAGCATGCCTCGCGTTGCTCAAGTTCCCCGCGCAGGCAGCGTCAAGGCGACAGCTGGCTCGTCGGGATCACCATTCAAGTCACCTATGAAGTATGTTCCATATATAGGCGATGCACTCTGGAGCAGGTGAAATTGCGTCTCCGTCGCTGTTCACGCCCCCCGCCCCTTTGACTGGAAACCCCCTGGCCGCCTGGCTGACGATGCGCCATGCATAGGATACCCCTCAACGACGATGCCCAGGAAAGAGGCAAGCGGATGAACTCGCGGAAAGCCCTGCACGAGAAGCAGATCAACGAGATCAAGGCCGCGGCATCATCAACACCGCGCAAGAGCGGCGTCAGGCTGGATGATCTCGAGAATGCATCCCCAGGGTCCAATCCCAGGACCCCTCGGGGGTCGCGCGGCCCCGGCGACGATAGCGACGACACCGTCACAGTCGGGGGCGTCACCACCCCTATGAAGCGTGTTCCCATCCTGGCCAACTTCGAGGAGTGGATGAAGATGGCCACCGACAACAAGATCAACGCCACCAACTCGTGGAATTTTGCCTTGATCGACTACTTCCACGACATGTCCCTGCTCAAGGAGGGCGATGGCGTCAACTTCCAGAAAGCCAGCTGTACGCTCGATGGCTGTGTCAAAATCTACACAAACAGGATTGACAGTGTCGCCACCGAGACGGGGAAGCTCCTCAGCGGTCTCGCCGATAGCAACAGCGGCAACAAGAAGAAGGGCCGCGATGGAGAGGATGGAGACGGCGAAGAAAGCGACGAAGAGCTGGATGAGGACGGAAACGTCAAGAAGAAACCCAAGAAAAAGGTAGGTTCTGATCTCTTGTCCTGCGGTGGAAAGGGCCCAATAGCATAAGCTCATCTCCTTGTAGTCACAGAGGTCTGAGGCCACCTTGGCACCTTCTTTCAACTCTTTGCAACTGAAGAAGTTCGAGTTGGAATTCTCCGTCGACCCTCTGTTCAAGAAGGCATCCGCCGATTTCGACGAAGGCGGCGCCAAGGGACTCCTCCTCAACCATCTCATGATTGACTCCCAGGGTCGTATTGTCTTCGACAGCACCGACGATTCCGTGGATGAGGCCGCTACCGGGAAGAAGGAAGATGAGCAAGAAGGAGAAGACCAAACCCAACTCCAAGCAGAGGGCGAGGCCGATGACCAGTCCATGAATATGTCGAAAATAGATCTGGGTCAGGAGGTGGAGGTTCCCCAACTGGATGAGGACGACGAGGAGGCCAGCGTTGAGATCGACCTTGCTTCTATTCGCCAGAGATTCTTCCCCGACCTCAGCCGGCTGGATGAGCTAGATGTATGTCCTTCGCTCAAGAACTTCGATCTAGGAGATCCTTCAGGTTCCACCGACATCCCTTTCCTCAGAGGCCCGGACGACTGGAAAGATCAGGACAAGGACACCAATCCTGGCGTCTACGGCGATAACTCCGGCATGCTGCTCGACGGAGATGTCGGTCTTGGCTTTGACGATGACCTCGGCCTCGGAAGCTTTGATATCGGCGATGACGTGGCATTCGGCGAAGGCGGTGACGCATGGGCGCGTGATGCCGCCCTGGAGCCTCAGATGCGAGTCTACGACGCCGGGCTCGGCGGTGAGAGTGGCGACGGCGACGGCGATGGATTCGACGACAATGGCGAATACGTCGTCTCTATGACTGATCCCCGCAAGGCAGACAAGATGCACGAAGACATCCTCAGCTTCTTCGACCAGGCGCTACAGAAGAATTGGAGTAGTGCCGAGCACTGGAGGATCAGGAAGATCAAGGATGGCGACAAGCCGGTTACCGAAACCAAGAAGCGGAAGGAGAAGGAGCCATTCGAGATTGATTTCGCCTCTCCGATAGACAACAGCACCTACGACACGCTCTACACACAAGCATCCAGCAACTCGGTCATCACCATGCCCAAGAAGGACTGGAAGTCCAAGTCGCGCAATCTCCTCCCGGACGACAAGCACTTCAATTCCAAGTCCCTCCTCAGCCTGTTCCTCAAGCCTAAGGCGCGCATCGGTCGGAGGCGGACCGGATTCGGCGGCCGTGGCGGTTTCGGTAACGCTCATCTGGACGACGCCCCTGCCGGGGACATGGATGAAGCGTTCTGGGCAAGGCAAAATGCTCCACAGAACAACGACGACACGGTGTTGCCGCAAGGGGACTACGACGCCAATTTCTTCCAGGATGACGCGATGCCATTCCCTGGGGGGGATGATGCCGAGGACACAGACCTGGAATTTGCTGATGCCCGGGAGCACTTTACCCCTGATGGCGACCCTGCCTTGGCCAACGACATGGGTCTGACGGCAATGCTGAATGGAGAGACGATGAACGCTACCAACGGTGCGTACGGGACGACGTTGATCACGTCGACCAGGAGAGTACGTCCGGAATACGTCCAATACGCCCGTGTCGCGAAGAAGGTCGATGTCCGTCGGTTAAAGGAGGAGATCTGGAAGGGGATGGGCCTGGAGAAGCTAGAGGTAAACCCATCATCAAGGCCCCGTGATCATGCTTCACACACAACTAACCTGCGACAGGCACCAAGCGGCTCTCGGCTACCAACGCCTCCAGAATCGGACGCCAGACCGCCACCGGAGGAACCGCCGCTCAAGTTTACATCCGTCATGAACAACCTGCAGACGGTATACCCCAAACCAATCATGGATGACATCTCGACCTCGTTCTGCTTCATCTCCCTGCTCCACCTCGCCAACGAAAAGGGCCTGGTGATTGAGAAGACGGAGGACCTGTCGGAGCTGAACATCCGCAAGGACTGGACGGCGGATCTGACCGCAGGCGGGGAGTGATAATAAAGCACTACCAGATGGTAGAAGCAGCACTGGCTCTACACTATTTTTACGATGCGAAATCATGACTTGAAGACCTCTGGTCCATGGGATGTATACATTTCCTTTTTATGATTTGATACGAAGTGATGTGGCTTGGTTGGGGTCGCCTCTTCTGTTCAGCCTGTGTTTGGTATGGACGTTTTCCTTTCTGGGATGGGAAACGCGTGTGTTGATAAGTAAGCCCATACCATTTGCCAGGGCCGCGGCGTTGGAAGCCGGGATGGAGGGATTGGATTTGAAAGGCCGAGCAAATGCGGATACATGGTCTTCTTTGCAATGCGTTATGCGGTAACTGATAATGAAAATAAATTCACTCTATCTCAAGCTTATCTATTAACTAGCCTACGGTGCTACTAATACTAGTAGCACCGGGGTACTCGTGGTAGGTGCTGCTACCTTGCTGTATGTACCGGCAGCTGTTATTCGGATTACCTCCTACTACTAGTACTCATACTACTAGTAGTACTAATAAGTAAGTAGTAGGTAGTACCTGGTAATAAGGGGTGTACATACACATACTGCCTCACTGACGTCACGCACTCTGGGAGGGGGTGATTCCTGCAGCGCGAGTCGTACGATGTCTGTTGGTGCCGTACACGGCGTACAGGTACTAGGTACCTGGTACCGTCCCTACCTTCGCGCAGGTACCCGGGACGATTGGGCCCCAGCCGCCCGGGGCGACGTGGCGTGGGCGGGCAGTGGGGCCAACCCAGAAACGCGAGGGGCTACGCGGCTGCGCCATGACGTCGATCTGTCAGAAAACTTGGGGACCCCTTGAGAACCCTTGTTGGCGTTGCCCGAAAGGCAAGAGGATTCCCGACGAAATGGCCCAAACCCTGCCTTCCCGTCTCGCATGCAGCAAGGCAGCGGGAGACGATCCAGATGGCAGGTTCTTGGGGGTTCCCGGTGCCGACCCCGGAGCAGAGCCTCTTCTTGTATGTACTTACTAGTATGTACTTATGTACATAAATACTAACCACGCCAGGCGCACACGCCTCGTCCCACGCCCTTCCGCCCCCCTATCATCCTCTCATTCTTCGTCCAGCCCTGCCCCTTCACACTCGGTCCGCGCAAAGCAATATACATTCCTCTCCGCTAATCGGGGGTATCTCATCATCAATTTCTAGGTGCTAGTAGGGTCTAACCGAAATCCTGCTCGCCCATGCATGGTGGTATATACAAGTCCAAACAACGCATCAGATCTCGCGCCCAAGGTCTCCATCCAAATGTCAGGCGCGCGTCATATCGTGTCCTTCCACCCGTGCAAAGAAAAAGACGTGTACAGGTCATCATCGGTTAAACAAAAGAGGAAGGGGAAACGAAACGCGTAAGTAAAACACAAGCACAGCCCTTTACCTAGTGCTTTCATTCCCGATATGCGTATCCCAAGACAAAGGAAGCCGAGCAACGCCAATGTAAGCTTTTGAATGGTGCTAATCAGAGAACAACCGTGTAGCTTTCCCTGGAGCCGAAAAGAAACTGGACAGGTGAACCTGGCGATGTATAGGCGTATATAGGCGATGCGAAGGGGAGGACAAGGTGCGGGATAAAGTGGTGAGACGTCGTCTATCTTGTGCGGCCCCCCACAACCCCAACGGCAACAACCCCTAACAAGGTTGGGGCTGGCTCCGCCAGTGATAGCCCATCTCACTCGACATTCCTGCGGTCGACAATTTCGCCAGCTCGTAAAAGGGCACTCATTCCGTCCAGTCCAGGTTTGCTATCTGCCTTGGGAGGCGCCGGAGCTGCTGACATTCCTGGGGAGGTCATCACCACGTCACCACCGCTGAAGTTTTCGATCTTCATGTGCTGAAGCGCCGATGGAGCGGATTGGAAGCCTAGTTAAAGAGGACGCGTTAGCCGTCGTCTGAACGAGTTCATTCCTCAAGGACCACGGGTTGGGACTACCATAACCACGAGGGCCACGTGCGCTGTCCTGGGGAGTCTCCCTGCGATCCATCGGACCCGGCACCGAGGCGAACGTGGGCGAGGAGCCGTGGTCGAGAGGCGACCGAGGAGGTCCGGGCGCCTCACGATTCGAAAGTAATGCGTGGATCGGCAACACAACGTCTCCGGGTGGCCGTCCGAGGTTGGCGGTTGAGGGCGTGGAGCTGGTTGACACAGTACTGGCGGCTGGGCTTCCGTGGTGATGCAGCAGCGGCCCTCGTACGGCGGATGAGATGTGGTGGCCCCTGTCGGACATTGACGACCGAGCATCGGCAGGCACATATCCTGACATCGTGTAAGGGCTACTACCATCATGAGCCGAGTCGAGCGGATTCTGGGCTCGACCGTCATCGAGCATATCCGACAGTGACGGCAAAGATTGCCGTTCGCCTCCCACAATGGCAGCGTCGCGTGTCCCATTTAGGTTGAACCCAGCCGCCCGCGGCGATATCCTCGAATCGTCCATTGGATGTGACATCGGCACATCGCCGGCCAACGACCGATGGGACTCCGCGACTGACCCTATCGAGCCCACTCTTTCATGCCGGTTTGGTGGAGGTTCGCTGCCCTGCATCCTCTCACTACTACTCGTGCTGCCCAGCACGCTTGTGCTGCCACTACCGACAGAGTTTGACCCTCCCGTCGCCGCACTGCTGCTCGTGCTTCCATGACGCAGCCTCGAAGGCTCCACTTTAGCTCGCTTATTAGGATCTAGAAGCTGTGAGTTTTGACCAAATCATTTTGCCTTCTCGCTTTGCCGGGCTTACCTTGGTTCTGTTTCGCCTGCTTCTCCTTGAATTCTTGCAAGTACTGCGCATACTTGCGGTATTCTGGCGTCTTCTTATACTCCATCAAATCGCGATGGTATTTCTCCTTGGCAGCGTTTGCTTGCCTCTCATACGCCTCCTTCTCAGCAGGCGGGAGGCTTTGCCAATTCTCCCCGACGAGCTTTGCGATCTCCGTGAACGTGAGGTTATGGCCTTTGAGGTCTTCCCTCATCTCTGGAAAAAGGCACCGTCTTAGTCAGCAGCTCTCAAGAGGACAGGCGCACCCAGATGACAGGCAAGGTAACGTACTATTTGAGAAGAGCACATATGCAGACGGGGACCGCTCTGGCGCATTCTCATCTGGCTGCAAAGACGTCAGTCAGGAAGGCGCAGTGGCAGGATCCCCCGAGCCGGTGGAACATACCTTTGGATGCCGACGATACTTTCGTTTCACAACACCCGTCCCATCACCGTTAGCCTCACGACCCGGGCCAGGGCGAGTGCCATCGCGTTTCCCTCCCTCCACTACTGATTTCAGTGATGTTAGGGAAATACTTGGGGCGATACCCCTCGCGTTAGCAATACGGCGTTGGAGTTTCTAGAAGAGCGTTGGTCAGCGGTTGGATGCTTCGGCAAGCAGGCCATATCCCGGTGCACCAACATACCCTTCGGTGGCCCAGTTTTACTCCCAAAGCATCTCTATGTGGGTCGTCAGCACTTCAATCCCGGTGGACAACACCGGCGGGGACGAACTCACAGGTCAGACTCTTGGATGTCGAGAATTGTCTCCCAGGTGTCAAACCCTTGATCAACAAATGACTCCAGATACTGGGCCAGGCCCAGTTCCCGGAAAGTGGTCTCCAATTCTTGCGTCATCCAGCTTAATTCTGGTAGTAGTCGAGGGGTGGGGAGGAATAGAGAGGTTGTTGCTGAAGACGGCATGTATTCCAGGCTGGCTCCGCGAGCTGATGATTCGCGTCCAGAAGAATCGAGGTATAAAAAGCCTCGCCGCTGGTCGAGCAGATGTTGAAACCCCAGTCGGGGCAGGGGTCAAGGGCGACGCCCTAGAGCTGGGCGGAGACTGAATGACTCTGACAACGCTTTCGAAGGTCGACGGAAATCCAGCAACCAAAGAGAAACCGCCCGGGGCGACAAGAAGTATGACGACGCCTGTCGAAGAGCGAAGAATATGGACCAAGGCAATCCAATCAACGGAACAGGAGACTCGTAGCGTCACAATTTGGAGTCGCTGGATGTTCTTGAAGGTGAGAAACCCTAGCCGGCGGTAAAAACGCAGCCATGAATGAGCCTCGGTGGAAATGATGAGCAAGCTCGTAAAGCAGGGTCTGTCAGTGTTTTCTTATGGCGATGGACTGGCTAGCTAAGGGGGGCCGGGGGGACGGTCGCCGGAAGAGTGGGACTGAGATGAAGCAAAGCGGCGAAGTCGACAAGAGACGGGAGGGTGGCAGATTGGCGTCGCAATACCGATGGCCCTACTAGTTGCACTGTAGTGATCGATGGGACAACGACGAGGAGGCTTGCGGGAGAGTGGTGCAGAGTAGGTAGAGCACAGCAGGCGAATGGTAGTTAGGATGTTGAGTGGCGAGCAGTTTTGGGCCGATGAGTGACGAGGGTGGGACGAGGCCTGGTGAAGGACGGGAAGGTTGGATGAGATCGATCGATGGCGCTGCTCCCCGCTGACGGTGGTGAGTCGGGGCGAGGCCTGGCAGCGTCCGATTCGGCGAGATTGTGCTGGGGGTGACGGAGCTGGGACCAGTTGTAACGATATCGAGGACAGGATGCAACTACAGTATGGGCGCGCAGAGCGAAGATTTCCGGTGGTGATGCCAGATCGGAAAGCGCAAATAGGTAGATGAGGACAATAGGTGTTCAAGAAAGCTGGCCAGGTGCGTCCCTGTGGGCGCAGGACAGGAGCAATGGCAGGTACGGGAGGGTACCCTACCAGGTACTGTAGGCCACCTCGTACAGGAGAGGTTGCTTGCTGGCTACTACTACTAGTACGAGTAGTAGTACAGACTGTACCGCTGGAGGCGGAATTGTTGCGGTAGGGTCGCTACCGGTACCCCCCTGGGGAGGGGTGTGAAAATGTCGCATATCTCGATTCAAGGCCGCCAAGCCGCAGCCCGGCAGAGGGCGAACCCAACCGTACACCTGCTGCGAAGGTCCCTCGGTGCAGCGGAGGGCGGGCGGGGGAGGGACCACCACACCGCAAGGTAGGATGATGTCCGGGTTTGGAGGGTACCTGGGCCCTGGGCCCTAAAGGGGCCTGCGTCGCCCAGCTCCAAAGTCACAGGGATCCCAGGTGAGATAGGTGCCCTACCTAACCTACCGTCGCAAACAACTGCTCGAGCTGCTGCACTCCTGCTCAACAAGCGAGCAAGAGGTAAGGGTACGACCACGGTCATTTACGAGTACTGAGTACTCCCAGTACTACTACTACTAGGAGTTACTGTACTCGTAGTACTTGGTACGAGACTGGTAGGCAGAGCTCAGTCTTTTTGGGCCTTGCCCTACGAGTACCCGTGCTTTTAGAATGGTTACTGCGTTAACTCTCGGGTGGCAGCGCCGTGCTGGTTGAGTTTGCCGCCAATGGTTTGGCGTAGGAACTGGGAGACGGAGCCAGGTCCGCATGGAGGATTTTTTTTGGACATTCCAGCCGCGTGAGGGGTACGGACGTGT
Source organism: Hapsidospora chrysogenum ATCC 11550 (assembly GCA_000769265.1). Classification (NCBI taxonomy): domain Eukaryota; kingdom Fungi; phylum Ascomycota; class Sordariomycetes; order Hypocreales; family Bionectriaceae; genus Hapsidospora; species Hapsidospora chrysogena. The sequence continues at coordinate 94,592 of JPKY01000006.1, forward strand.
AGTACTCGTACTGCGAATTAAAACAGGCGCACGGAGGTGTCCGCCAACAAGCATGGAAAGGGTGAGCTGGCTGCGCAGCATCCCGACACAGAAGGATGGACTGAATATGCTCCTGCTGAATACTGACTGATGGCATTGCATATACAGTAGCTGCCAAGCCGCGTCTGGCCGTACAACAAAGGCGTTGTTGCTACCTTGCCGATTACGGATACAGGGGATATTAGTACCTACCGGATGACGCCGACAGGATCCCACGTACATGACCATATATCGGTAGTAGCGATTGCGGTGATGAAGTCGTCCGCGGGTGGAAGAGCCGCAAAATATAAACCCAGAGCCTAGAGGGCCGGCGCGACACAGGGACAGGGAGGCGGTCAGATGCTGCGGATACTCTTGCTAAACATAACTCATAAATCGACACGGTAATTACTCATAGAGACGGGCGAAAATACGCTTGGCATCTCGGCCAGAGGATAGTTCCTTGGCCTTGCCCAGCTTCTTCTTCAAGCACTTCTACATATAAAGATGAGTCTCAGCAGCTACCACATGGTTGTATGTGTGTACGAGAAAAGAGTACTCGAAAGGACAGCTTGCATGTATCGTAAAAAGATGGATGCCGTGTTACCATCAAAGCCACACGCACGGCGCCCTCTAGCTCGTTCTTCTTTTCCCTCCCGGTTGCGTGCCTTGCTACTGGTAGCGGGATGCTGCTTTCCTATTGATTCAAAGCGAAAATGCTCCCGTTTCGATGCACGAGAGGCCACGCTCGAGCCTATCGGCCGGCGACCATCACATTGAGGATGGTCGAGCTTGGCTGGGTACTTAGATAGGTATGCTGTTCGGTAATATCGTGAAAACCCCCCTCCTGAAATGCCGATGATATGGGATGCCTAACATACCAACGTTTAGTACCCAGAACCGACACGAAACCTTCCCTGGGGTTCCCAGATCGACGATTATTACATAGGGCCATTTTGATTTTTTAATGGCAGCGCTGGGGAGGGGTAAAAAAAAAGGGCTCGATGGCCTCACTACCTTCGATGGGCGTTTTCCCCCCACCACCAATTACCTCTGTGACGGGAGGCACAGAAGTCAGCAGGCACTGCACCCCACCCTTCTCCAGCTTGTGGGGCGGGGAGGCCACTCCCCCGGCGCCCTTGCTGATGGTTGGTTGGGCAGGAAAGAAAATGGCCTGATGTGTGCATTAGGCGCATGCCACCAGGTGCATCTCCGACCGATTACCCCCTGCTGGTACACGCCATGCCACACCCCCTCTTCTCTACGTACCGTCGTCGTCCCTTACGTGGCTGTAGGTACATCATGAATCGCGGCCCAGGTGGGTTCGTCCCAACTCCTGGGCCGACACACGACCCAAAGACCATCTCAGATCAGGATTAGAACTGGATACCGTAAGTGTGGCCATCTTCTCTCTGCTGGCGCATGGCCGCCACCACAGGGGCGGGACTGGGAGGCTGGTTGATGGCCCAGTTTTGCTAGTCGGTCCTCAGGCGATTCGAGAGGGGAGTGTCGGCTAAGAATAGATCTACGGATAACCTACAATGTACAAGTGCTCGTACAGTACTATACGGGTACCTACGGTATCCAGAAACTCTGATACCAACTGAAGGTGTCGTCACATAAGGAATTATCCATCCATTCCACTCCACGGCCCAGTTACGTGTAATATGCACTCCAGACACTGGGCAAATATTAAGTTGCACTGGTGCCCGGCTGTGGGATGCGAAACTTGAATCAACAAGGCTTCGATCCGGCACATGTCCATTCCTCCAACAACAGGTACATACTCTTCGAAATGGTGGTGGTGCTGGTGGATGCGCTCCAACCACAGCTCACGTGCATACAGCAGAGGCCAATGACTGTTTTAAATACCTACCTGGTACCTTGGCCGTACTGCCACTCGTAGTACTTATCAAAGCCTCGGCTTATCTCTGTTGTGAGAGGGTTCGTGGTTTCCTTATGATGAACTCGAGAGCGCATCCTGCCCGCGCGCCCTGAATAATTGCCATGGTCAAGGCCGTCAAGGCCTGTTCCTCGTGTTTCCCGTAAATGCGGAGATCAAATATCATTTTCCTACAGGTACCTTGGTCGCTATCCGGGACGCATGCGGAGGGCGTTGGCGATGAGAGGCCCGAGGCCGTAGCCGTGCGTACTCATGCAACCCGCCCGCATATTACCTGTACATACGAGTAGTACTGGTAGTTAGTACCTGTAGGGTGTCTACTAGTACGACTGTAGTACTAATAGTGCTACATAGGTACTACTATTAGTAGGTGCTGTACCGTTGCCGTAGACGTGATGTTCCTGTAATCATGAATCGTGATGACGGTACCTTATCAGCTCGGCTTTTATCAAGGTACGTGCATCGCGTCACAGTTACTTCCCAAGGCGCAGCAGGAGCGAACCCCCATTGCCCCCCAAGGCTCCCAGCAGGCGCGATCCACCACCGCGAGTCGTGTGGCCACCCGCCATCGCCCTTCCTTGCGTGAGGATCGCAGTTTTTGACCCAGCTGAGGCCATCGACATCGAACCATCGAAACATCCCGTTTTGGTTTTCCCATCATCTTTTGTCGATTCCGCCCAGTTTTCCCATGTTGCCACCCAATCCAATCCATCCATTTCCTTGCTGGGATGTGGGAACCACTGTCGAAGCCCGCCTCCGCCCTGCACCCACGCCCTCGCCTCTCACAGCTACGGGTACGAGCAGCAGCAAGTGCGTATTCCTACTCGTACTCGTAGTTTTTTTTTTTTTTTTTTTTTTTTTTTTTTTTTTCTTTTTTCACCTCTCGTAGCTCCCGATTGTTTTCATCGACCTCCGAGAGAGCCCAGCGTGGGGCATTCTCTCGGCCTTCCGCATTGTCGCTAGCATCGCACACCTTGGCGGTCGCGACGGGGTTTGCAGGACATGTCGCATCCGGGCCACGCCGTCGGTGAGGGAACGGGTGACGGACCGACCTCGTCGATGTTTCCTACCCACCCACGGCGTCTTTCGTACTAACTTACTTGCGCAGTTACGCTTGATGTTGTGCTCCTGCAATAAGCCGTGGATGGTAGGGCAAAGCAGCCTAATGGGAATGGAATGGCGCGCCGGCAATTCCTATCTCGGCCTAGCTGTGGATGTGATTTCTCCCACCAGGCCACTCTCATACCAGTAAGTAGGTGGCATCACTAACATGTCGCCAGGCGGTATTCCTGTCAGGTAAATCTCGATCCGCCGCGATCCTCAGCAGACATTGGGCGCTGGTTAATTCGAACCCGTAACGCGCTCGCACTGGGCGAAGGCCATGACCAGTACTCGTACGTGCTCTTGGGTGGCAGCGGCCTTGCCGCTGCTGTGCTATCCCGTCGCTTCGTGCCGCTTGTATGCACTCTGCAGGGTGTGTTTTTATGCCCCGCTCAACGTCACTGCCTAAGTACTGTAATATTGCGTCTCTCTACGTCCGTAAATGAGGATGAATGATTTGTCACGGGCGGACCTTGGCAAGAATCAACAGCCCCGAAAACATCCGGTTCGTGTCACCAACGCGCCTACTCGTAGATATGTTCGTCGGCGGCCCCCCCAGCGCCCTCATCGTCAGCGGTTATTGCCAATGTGCTGATGTACGAATGTACCTCCGTACCCAGCAGGTACCCAAGGCAACGTGGTTCAAGCGCTCGACAACGCCACCTGCAGCGCCCTCATTCCGAGGGTGTGCCGTCCTGTGGGCTGCGAACAGGGATCAGAAGGCGGTCTCGAACGTCTCGAGAACCACCATGACGCTCTGAACCCCTCCCTGGACGTGGGGCTGGCAATGGCTTTTTGAAGATCCTCACGTTTGGGCCCTTTGGGAACGGTCGGTGTGCCTGCCCTGTGCGGCAAAGCCCACGAGTCGCGGTATCCCATTCTCGTGTTTCGGCGATGGCATTCTTGGGATGAGCATAACCGTGCGAGGCAATGCCAATTAGTCGTATCATACGAGTATGACATAACAGCAACAACAACAACAACAACAACAACCAGTGAGTGTCACGCTCGACCCTCACTTGATGACGCGCCAAGCGAGGCGGCGTCGCGACTCGGGTGCAATGGAGATGATCCCTTTTTACCCCACCCCCGAACGAAGCCACAGCGACATCTTCTTGCGCGAGACCCGAAATGCCGTGTCTAGGGTAGCGGCCGGCTCGGGCCAAGGCTAGGATGTCAATAGGTACTTGAGGTACGTCCGTACATTTCGGGGATATTTTTGCATCCAAATAGACGTCCCAACTCTTCGGATTAATGGGCGATATTGCTCGTACATGTAGATACCGGTATACTAGGTAGTAACCCAAGTTTGTTTCATCTTGCGACGCACATATTGTATAGTACAGCACCTGCCAGGTACTGTAGTACTAAGTATATATACTAGTACCAGTAGTACTTGCCCAAGACAGTGGCAGAAGTGGCAGAATGTCCGTTGCGGGACCTGAAGCCGGGACCCACAGACCCCAGACCCCTACTACTCGTCCACCGCCGCCACCCCGTCCTTGACACCGCCGAGTTGCAGTTCACCAGCAACATCCTCCATCCGCGACATATCGACAATCCCAATAATTCCCATCCTCGCTCCCCTTTTCGCGAAATTCTCGCCACCCCCACACTACTGCTCGCCTCCCCCTCCCTTTCCCCCTCAAACCCAAACCCAAAACACCCCCCNGAACCTGATCTACCTCGCCAACACGAACCCCCCTCCCTTCCTTTCTTCTCTCCCTGCAGAGAACGGCCGGGGCCACGAACGGATCTCAAGTCGCACAAGGGACAGGAACCCGCCCCCACACCGCCATGTCGACGCCCGGCGACAGCAAGTCCAAGGCTGACGAGGCCGCTTCGTCGTCCGAAGCTCCGGATCTAGCACAGGTGAGGAAGTCTTGTTGGAGGCATTTTGCATTCCTCGCTGCTTGCTGTTTTCCTTGCCGCCCCTGTTACTTGATATGCAAGCCGAAAAAAAAAGAAAAAAAAGAAAACACGCTCCCATAGTCCCAGCCTAATGTTAACTGGTGTCGTCCTGGCAAGTTGCATCGTCATGCTGACAGTCCCTACGTCTCAGGCCTACCGGGAACTCGCCAAGTATGTACTTCATCGCTTCCTCAGCAAACCTGCCCACGCGAACACGTAGCGGAAACTTGCATCCCATTCCCGTCATTATGTCTTTATTAAGCTTTCCCTGGTCTCGTCCGTCTAGAGTGAAGACACGAGATGACCCACTGCCTCCCTCCTGTGTATCCCCTTCTCGTCAACGTCCCCCTCCCTCTCTGTCCGTGTGTTTCGCTGGGGTTGACCTGTGGACGAAAAACAAACAAACAGGGGCGAACAGGCTGCCTCGGCCATGGAGGCCAATCTGACAAACTTGGAGAAGAAGCTGGACGCCATGCTGTCCGCCTTCGAGGCCGCCACCAAGAACGTTGATGGTGATGATGTCACGGAGAAGGAGGACGGGGGGGAGAAGAGCGGGAAAAAATCGTAGGCTTTCTGCTTGGGCTTAGTACTGGGCGCGGAGAAAGCTACGCGCGAGGCTATGATGGGGGATGGGATACATGGCGGCGTTCAAGGAGCACTGACACACAAGATGCATATATGTTGTTGCACGCCAATTAGACTCTTTGCGACGTCTTATGGTACTAGAAAATGTGCTGCCATATCCGTGACCGCAAGTTCGGCCATGTTCAAGCTTTCTTCTTCAATAAGAACGAGAGATATTGTAGACACCATCCAACCCGGAACCCGGCTCCCACTATAACATTCAACGTATTTGCCCACGACTCAACCAGAGGATAGATGATCTCGCGTAGAAAGGAAAATGGAATCGACCTCTCGAAGCTCGATTTCCTTGCAAGGTCTCGCGGCGCCGGCGTCTCTGATAGGCTTTCACCGGCCTAAAGAGAACGTCCGCGGCCAGCCAAGCAAGGGCATATATATCCATGCCGTAAATGCCCCATATGAAACGTCCTCCCGCAAAGGGTCTCCGGCGGGAGGACACTCGCCCGCTGACCGTCGTTCGTCTTGTCCCAGACCATGCCCTTATAATATTTAACGATTGAACCACCCCCAAGAACACCGCCCAGATAAAATACAATAGAAAATAAGGAAGAACGAACTATCAAGGGAAATGGAAGGGGGGCTAGAAAGCCGCCTGTTGTCCACGGCAGCACATGCCCTCCATGGCTACCCTAACTGCATGTAAATGGAAAGCGGAGGGGTAGACCCGAGCCTTTCGGTGGTGAGTCTGGCTTCTCACGTGTCGCCAAGATGCAACATAACATCATATAGGCCCGGTTGGCTCATAACAGACGCCGCGGAAGTACATTCCCTGTGCTTCCGCTCGCTGATGCAAGGCGAGCAGAACGGAGTGCAAACTGGCGTAAGAATCGACAGGGTATCTGAAGTGTCGAGTTCCATCATCGCATCTAAAAAATCATGCCGCTCTAGCGGGACGCAAAATCATCCTCAGTTCGTAAAACTGCGCATATCCGTGATGTCGCGGCGCGGCAAAGGTTCGTCGTCTTCTTCGTTCGCTGACGGGGGCAGCCGCCTCTCCATGGCAGTGCTGCTCAGGGGTTCTCGGCTACTGGCTGACCGGTTCTCGAGATTCGGTCTTAGCAGCTTATGCATCGTATTGTGACTGGACGACTTTGCGTCCGCTTGCAGGGCCAACTCACGCTCGCGGTTCTTCTCCAGGAGGGGACCACCTAGGGTGGCGCATTTCAGGATCGTCTGTATCAGTTGATTCTGCTGCAACGGCTTGGAAAGATATTCGTCCATCTGAGCCTGGATGCACTTTTCACGGTCGCCCATCATTGCGTGTGCCGTGAGCGCGATGATCGGGGTGCGGTGCGCGCCCATGCCTCGCTCGTACTCTCGAATCTTTCCGGTGGCTTCGAATCCACCCTGCGTAGAAACCGTTAGCTCTTCATCAGCATGACCTGGTCGCAAAGATGGAACTTACCATAATGGGCATCTGGACGTCCATAAGAATGACGTCGAACTTCTTCTGCTTCACGGCCTCCACGGCCTCCCATCCGTTGCCCACCACAGTGACCATGTGATGGTACTTCTCCAGAATCTTGACAGCGAACTTCTGGTTGACCGTGTTGTCCTCGGCAAGCAGGATCTCAAAGGATTTGGTGTTGTCTGCCAGCGATGGGGTTGCCCTGTTCTCCAAGGCGGGAATCATGCCGTTGCCGAGATCTATGAGTTTACAAGGTGTCGTCATGTAAGACGTAATACCCAAGTCCAGGCACGACTTCAGGCTGACGTGAACAACGGGAGCCATCAGCACAATTGGGAGATATTTGAAGTCGTCCACAGCCCTCAGCCTCCGCGCGGTATCGATGGAGTCGACAAGGATGGCATCATACGGCAGAGAGCCACCGGACTTGAGGCGTGTCAGCGCCAGACTCTTCTCTGAGTCGACAATAACGGGGACGAGGCCGATTTGCTTGAGCATTTCTGTGATCTCGATTCCGGAGCTTGACTGTGCCTTGTCGACGAAGAGAACCTGGTGGCCGCGATATGGCTTGAGTTGCCTTTCCAGAGTCGTCGTCTCGTCGGAAGCCAGCTTCACGCGGCATGTGAAGTGGAACTCGCTTCCTTTACCGGCCTCGCTGTTTACCCACAGGTCACCGCCCATAAGGTTGACCAAGCGCTTGGAAATCGATAGACCGAGACCAGTTCCACCAAACTTGCGTGTCATGGAGCCGTCGGCTTGCTGGAAAGTGTCGAAGATAAGGTCCAGCTTGTCTTTCGCAATCCCGATGCCCGTATCTTGCACGACAAACTCCACCGAGTATTCCCCGGGCCCAACCTGCCCCTGCTCTTCCCGTTCCTTGATAGTGAGGCTGACCTCGCCATGTTCCGTAAACTTGATGGCATTACCCACGAGATTCAGGATGATTTGCCTCAACCGGAACGAATCGCCAATGACGTGATCTGGCACTGAGCTGTCCACCATGTATGTGAGATCGAGGAACTTCTCATTCGCCTTGACCGTCAGAGTCTTTAGTGCATTGAAGACGGTGCCGCGCAACGTGTACGGTATCTCTTCAATAACCATTCGTCTGGCTTCAATCTTGGACAAGTCCAAGATATCGTCTATGATCGTTAGGAGGCTGTTCGCAAGGTTATTGACGATATTCAGCATCTCCCGCTGATACTGGGTCAAGTCGGTGTCAAGGGTCAACTGGGTCATGCCGATGATTCCGTTCATAGGCGTTCGGATCTCGTGAGACATATTCGCAAGGAACTCCGACTTGGTCTTGTTGGCTAATTCAGCGGCTTCTCGAGCCTGCGTGTTCCTTTGGATACTGTCTCGGAGGTTCGAAATCATCTGGTTGATCTTCCGTTTGAGCTCGTCCATCTCGCCAGACGCTTCCACGTCTACGAGTTTCGTGAAGTCCCCGTCGGTTGCTAAGTTGGTGATGTCGGAGAAGGCGCGCACTTGTGTGGTCTGGTGGAGTCAGCACTGACCGAGTCTCTATGTGCAGGCATGCGCTGGGAAGACTCGTGATAACTTACCAGATTAGCGGCCATCGTGTTCACGTCTGTTGTGATCTCCTTCCAGCGCCCGTCTAGACCGGCAATGTCTGCCTGGGCGCCCATCTTGCCGTCGACACCCACGTCTTTGGCGACTCTTTGCACCTCGTAGCAGAAGCTAGATAAGCGTCCTACCATGTTGTTGATGGTTTCCTTAAGGACTTTCATCTCTCCATTGGCTTCGACGTCGATAGTTTGACTCATATCTCCGTTCGCGATGGCCTGGGTAACTGCAGATATACTCCTCACCTGGAAGGTTTGTTAGTCGAAATACCCACCGGCTTCACGGAGCGGTGTTCTTACCTGGACGGTCAGGTTCGACGCCATTGTGTTGACGTTCTCGGTGAGATCCTTCCACTTGCCCTCGACGTTCGCCACCTGGGCCTGGCCGCCTAAAGTGCCATCGGTGCCGACTTCACGGGCCACCTTGCTCACTTCGAGGGCGAAGGTTCCTAGGCGGTCTACCATCTGATTCATGGTATTCTTCATTTCCAACATCTCTCCCTTGACCTCGACACCGATCTTCTTGGTTAGGTCACCCTTGGCCACGGCTGTTGTGACCTTGGCGATCTCTCGCACTTGCGTTGTCAGGTTCATGGCCATACCGTTGACGTTCTCGGTGAGGTCTCTCCAGGTCCCTTCAACGTCGTGCACGGTAGCCTGCCCACCAAGGCGACCTTCGGTTCCGACCTCTCTCGCGATCTTTGTGACTTCGCGGGCAAATTGCTGAAGCTGGTCAACCATGGAGTTGATCGTGGACTTCAGCTCAAAGATTTCGCCCCTGCAATCGGCCTGAACTTTCTGGGTGAGATCGCCCTTGGCGACAGCTGTCGTGACCTTGATAATATCTCGCACTTGGGTGGTAAGATTGTTGGCCATGGCGTTGACGTTGACAGTCAAGTCGTTCCACATGCCCTGGACACCCCCAACATCGGCCTGGCCACCTAATATACCCTCGGTGCCGACATCTCTCGCTACACGCGTGACTTCAGAAGCGAAAGTCCGCAGTTGGTCCACCATGGTGTTGATGGTCTGTTGTAATTGTAGGATCTCGCCTCGGGCTGGTCGTTCAATCTTCTTGGTCAGATCACCATGGGCGACGGCTGTGGTGACAGAAGCAATTTCTCGCACTGGGAGAATAGTCAGGTCAGGAGCTGCTGACACGACAAGGTCACGGCAACTACGTACCTTGATCGGTGAGATTTTGCGCCATCACGTTCACTCCGTCACGTTAGCTTCCCGACCAGCTTGCTTTGCCCGGGGTATGTCGTAGACTTACCGTTGTCTGTCAGTTCTTTCCATGTGCCATCGACACCGCCAATGCGCGCCTGACCGCCCAAGAGACCTTCGGTGCCGACTTCGCGGGCGACTCGAGATACTTCGCTGGCAAAAATCTGCAACTGGTCCATCATGGCGTTTATGGTACGCTTGAAGGTCGTAATCTCAGGGTCCATTTCAACCGTGTTCATACGGACTTTCATCGTAAGGTCTCCACGCGCAACTGCGGTGACGATCTCACCAATCTCTCGGAAGGCCTTTTTGAAAGCCTCATTGGCTTTCTGGTGCTTCCACAGCTCTCTCTCCATGGTGGCAACGCGTTCCTGCTCTAGCATCGCCAAGGCCTTTTCCTGTAGTTGTTTCTGCTCGAGCAGCTGGGCGTTGACACCAGCAAGCTCCTCGCGCTGGCTATCAAGAAGCTTCGACTGATCGTCGACATGCTCCCTCAAACCCTCCAGGGCCTCCTTGGTTAGCTGACGAGGCATGACCCCGGGGCCATCTGAGCTGAGATGTGCAGCGCCCCTTGGCTTTGACGAAGCAAGGCGGCTGCCCGATGGCGAGGTGCCGTTGTCATCTCCGAATAGGGAATCCGTGCCTTCATTGGGAGTTTCAGGAAACGTGACTGCAGCGGCGGCACGGCTCTCCAGCTGAGCGACTCGCAGGGAGAGCTTGTGGAGTTCGACCTCCAAGTTCCGCTTAGCGGGTGTTTCGCGGCCGGGGAGTTTGACTTTGTTGCCGAGAGTCGTAGGCACGGCCGGAGGAGACTGAGGATTGGCCGCGAGGGCCGCTATAACATCGGCGGCCGCCGCCAAGGCAGAATCATCGACCATGCTCGGGGCGCGTGTGGGACTGCTGAGCCCGCAGACGCAAACTGTCGTCGATGGACGTGCTATCGTCGTGCTTGAAGCACCAACGAGCCTGGACCCGAATTCGGCAGCGATAGGGCCTGGGTCGCAGAGCCAGTCGTAAAATCTACCCTGTTCGGAAAAAAAGGGAAGTACTGCCGTTGATGGGTGTGGTTATGTGTCGGTGTCGTTGCGTGGGGATGGCGATATGCCGGCTCGACTCGGGGTGAGGGTTGAGCGACAATCAACAAGGCACGCGCAGCATCCTTCGAAGAGCTCAGCGGTCAACCAGAAAATTGGTGTGCGGTGACAAGAACAGTTGCCGACGGGGACTGTAAAGCATGTGCGGAGCGAAGGTCGGGCAGTGCGGCCAGGCCTGCGTGAGAAGCGGTCGAGGGAAACGAGAGGCCAACGCCAGACACAGACGGGGTGGGAGCAAAGATAACGCGCGATCCAGAGAAACGACGTCGGCCGAACCTTGACCCGAGACGCGGGCCGCCGAGCTATGGGGTTAAAGATGGAATAATGAGACGGGAAACGAGAAAAATGCAGGAGTTGGGGTAGAAGAGGGAGGCCGCGGAGGGAAGGGAAGGGGAGCGATGGGATGGGTTAGGATGGGACAAGTTGGGATGGATGGTTGGCTGGACGGAACGGGGCAGTGAGCAGCGATGGGAAGGTACAGTAAGGCAGGTGCAGACTGCCCTGTGCAGTTCCAGTTGCCAGTGGTGGTGCAAGGCGGCCGGTGGTGGGGGGCCACCTGGTGTCTCGCGCACACTGGGTCACTTACTGGCGTCAACTCAGCGGCGGCCGCAGCTCAGCACAGTATGTATATGCGTGTACTGACACAGTGCATCAGAGGGTCTTCAGCTCAACCACCAAGGGAGCCTGCTGGGCGATGCCGCGATGCTGTGCGAGGCGGAACAAATGCAGCACGACTCCTCGGAAACACTTTACTTTTTCCGTTCACGGGTTACAATGGGCAAGGGATCTTGTCGCCACTCGTCTGCTCCGTACAGATTCCTCCATCCAGGAGTAGGACGACATACTAGTACGAATACTTGGGGGACGGAGGGGTCCACGTCAGGAGGGGGATGTTCAGGTGCTGTAGTTGGCATCGCCACATGGGGCCCAGCTGGTGAGAACTGGCGGGAATGGATCCGCTGATGGATTCGACCATCTGTCAGGAAAGCCAGTCTCCTCCGTTGCAGCTCACAGAATGCCACATTGTCTGGGCCGCTGGGCTGCCGGGCGGTTACAACGCAAGCCTCTCCAGCAACGGACGTCGCCAGAAATGCTGGACAAATACGAGAGGGCTGGATCGACTGCTCGTGTGGTGTTGTTAGAGTGGGCCCCCATGGCCACGCTTTGGCCCTACCTGACCTATCCCGTCTGGGCGCCGTTGACTGCTCACAACTTCACGCAGAGCAGGGCGGGAGTGGGCCAATGCCTAATTACTACTACGAGTAGTAGTATTAACGACGAGATGACCTCGAGACAACAAGAGTTCCGAGCAGCCTGATCGTGGCGTCCAGGCCGTCTCTCTCATGGCGAGGACTCGAGGAGATTCGTAAAATCCTCCGGCGGTCAGCCTACACAGGCGGCCCCAGCCGCCCTGGTTTAGTGCCACGCTTGAGGAGGCCGAGAAAGAAGGGACTCCCCTTGATGCGGGCTTAAGGCGGTTGGAATAAATGCAGCCGTGTGTATGGCTTGGTAGCACCCTTTGATGTGGGGAAATGGGCAGCTGTTCACACTGTACAGGTACTACAACTGCTTTCCAGTCCCTGTGGTCAGCAGGCCTGCTCTTGCCCGCAGTCGCGAATTGACTCCAGGCGCCTTGGCAAAGTACCTATGTAAAGTCTCCGCCGCCTTTCATAGGTAGCCCAATTTCCATCTCGCTTCTATTTCGCTCTCGCATCGTCACTTTGAACTTCAGCAACGGGTACGGTAGTTAGCACTACGAGTACAAAACTATAGGTAGGGAGACCCAGGTACAAGGGAGCCACGCCATTCCTTGTGCCTTGATCTATGTACGAGTACATGGCAAGGTACGTTAGTGTCCGAGTATAAGCAAGTACATATTGCTAACTGCGACAACGGAGACCGACAAGCGCCCTTGTGGCCACCGACGCCGCCGGGCAGGCTGCATCCATCCATGCCGTCCCCGCCGCCCTGCCGACAGTACGACTACGTACGTATACTTGGTACGTACAGTGGTAATTAATATCCACCTCACGCCACTTCTCCCCTCATCCCGCCCCCACCTGGTGAGGGCGCGCGAATCACCACCCTCGAGACCGGGGTAGCCCTCCTGCGCGAACTGCACGATTTCAAGCATGTGGCCCAAAACAGAGTACCCGTACATAACGGTATCATATCGCCTACTACGTGTAATCACCTAATCACGCTGTTGACTCGTTTGTGCGTATTCCTTTCGTACAGTACAGACTACTCGGGGCGTTCGAAACCCCCAAATGTGCGACAGCGGACCTCTTCCGCGGTGCGGGCATGTGCTAATTAGTCGCAAACTGACAGAGACTGTGCGCTCCCCCTAGCTTTATGGGCACATGATGCCCACCGCCCAGGCGTCGATCAACCTACGGACCCTTGGTTTCCATTAGTTATACTGTAGGTACTCATACAGTCCGACCGACAGGCGATGCCACTGTCGCGGATTGCAAAACCCACATGGCAGCAAGCCGGGGCTAATAAGCTGGGCCTGGGCGCAACGCGGGCGAGTGTTGGCGACCCGACCTCCTGAGCCAGCCCCGACAAATCTCCTCGCCCGCTGATCTTGGCTGCCTCGAAGACGACTATTGGCGGCAGTTTTCCCTCTACTCCACGTTTCAGCGCGTCCCCACGATGCGGTGCACAAGCGGATTCTCGGTGCTCTGCCTCAAGTTTCACGGTTGAATTTTCGTGCCGGGACAGGGCGATCGGCGGGAAGGCCATCCTTGAGTTGTCCAAGATGGGTTGCCGGTTCATGGGAGCGTGCTGTCCTGGCATGCATGCTCTTGGATACAAGTACTAGTACACAGTACTGGAGGTACACTACTAAGGTACTAAGTACGGTACTAGTAGTACTATTGCTGTTGCTCCTGTTCTGCCGCAGCTTCTACGATAACCGACTGATAACATCTGGCCGACGAGGCCAGGGCACAGTAATTCAAGGGACTTTGGCCCCCCCCCCCCCCCCCCCCCCCCCCCCCCCCCCCCCTCCCCCCGGCAATTATCCCAGCCGCCGACGTCACACTTGGACTTTGTTTGTCGCCCGACCTATGATTGGCTTCCCGCTGGAGTTCAATGGTGTCTTGCCAATCATGTCTCGGCTTGGCACCTGTAGCGTCTTGTCAGCACTACAAGTGGTACTAACACTCGTTAACAAACGTGCGAGTGATTAGTTAGTAGTCTGAAAGTGCCATCCGACTCCAAGTCGCCAACTGTCGCTCCTACTGTAGGTAAGGTATCTATTTACCAGGAAAGGAATTAACAATGTTAACTGAGCAGCTACATTCCAAGTCCGGGACCGACTTAATAGGCACGGCACAGGGACGAGACGAGAGGTACAAGCTACCTAGTAGTAAGTACGTACTTATGTACTAGATGTGTCCGCGGGGATCCGGGTACTGACCGCTCCCATCTCTCGCCGCTCACGCCCAGCCTTGCCAACACGGGTCGTACTACTACGTGCTAGCAGTACCTGTAGTAGTTTGTACCAAAGCTACAGCCCGGCGCCGAATCCGTAACATGACCACATGCCCCATCTGGCTGCGCTTGGAAGAGAGCGAAGGAGGCTTGGAATGTACGCCATGTGGGGAACGTTGAGAGTCTCCCAAGGGTCCGTTCCCTTGGTACGGTATCCTGATATAATTACGACCAGAATTGAATGCCACTCGGACCGCACCACACTAAGGCGCTATACGAGCACGGCTTCCCCCGCAGTCAACGACCGAGATTAGGGGAACCCCTGAAATCCAAACGGAATTTTATCCATGCCGCCGTCCGATCTCTGATAGACACGGCTCTGAGACTTACCAGCCTGAGTCCTCACACTTTGACTTCTGGATTCAGCTAGAACGCATCCCATGCCATGGATTCGGCAGCTGAGGTTTAGTCTGCCCACACGTTCGGTGAGATCAAGCCGGCTCAGGTCTATATATAATGTTGTTTGGACATTATTTGCTTCTAAACCGCTGACCGACCGAGAAGCACCAGACTACGATGCTGTGTAACACATGTGCCCATATCATCAAACACACGACATCCGAAGATTTTACGGAATACGTTCCAAGATGTCGCGTTCCTGTGACAAATCATGCTGTCCGCCTTGCACTAGGACAAGACAAGGCCCAAGTGAAAAAAGATGAAAAAAAAAAAAAATTTCTTGCTCGCTTGACTGTTCCTATGAAGGAAATCAAAGAAAGCATACTTCTTGCAGTTGACCAATGACTTCGCTATACGAATGAAGGAGGGTATCGTATCTCATGTGGTTTCGTCCATGCTCCCACCCCATTATGATCAGTCGAAAATAAAACCCCCAAAAAATAAATCAAACGACAACATGCTCAGTAAGCAAAGGCAAGAAAAGAGGAACAAGAAGCAACGCCCGCTGGATGACTACTGTGGTCATCGTCTCTACCTTCGCGGCACCAGGCTATTCCGCCCAAACGGCGCACCCCGTCCGCTTCCAGCGTTCCACCCCTGGCTCACGCTGTTCCTGACGATTAGAGCCGCCGCTGCCGTAGCCGCCTGCCTCTCCTTCTGGCGGTGCCTCTCCTTGAGGTATCCAGCCGCCTCGGGGCGCATGCGCAGGATCCGCAGGATCATATCGTCGCTGGCATCCGCTTGCGCCTCGCGCCGCTTGGCTTCCTTGGCCTTGCGCATCGTGCCCAGATTGCGGCTCATCATGATGCTCTTGCCGCGGCGGATGGTGCCCATGCTGGCAAAGGCACCGGCACCCACCGCCAGGGATGGCCCTGCTGGCGCCCGGACGGACGGCTGGTGCTGCGGTCCCTGCTGGAGGAGGGCCTGCTGTGCGCGCTGCGCCGTCGCCGCCGCCATGCGCTCCGACTCGCGGATCAGGCTCGGGGTGTCCTCGAAGTAGAAGAAGTTCAGCGATGCCAGCTCATGCCACTTAGGCGACTTGAGCACCTCTGCGGGCACTCCCATCTGCTCGCCCGTCTGCTCGTCCTTGGCGTTGAAGAAGGCGAAGAGCATCTCGAGCCAGTGGTACACGA
Source organism: Hapsidospora chrysogenum ATCC 11550 (assembly GCA_000769265.1). Classification (NCBI taxonomy): domain Eukaryota; kingdom Fungi; phylum Ascomycota; class Sordariomycetes; order Hypocreales; family Bionectriaceae; genus Hapsidospora; species Hapsidospora chrysogena. The sequence continues at coordinate 110,515 of JPKY01000006.1, forward strand.
CGTCGAGCTCCCGGCGTGTCAGAGGCTTCTGAAGCGATGGCTTCTCCGACAGAGGCGGGACCAGAAGGTTCTCAATGGTCATCAGGACCTCCTTCCACAGCCGTGTCATGACTGCAATCATGGTGGCATCTGTCAGGGTTTGCTTCATGATGGCAAAGTTCTCGTCAAAATACTCCAGCAAGGGGGCTAGGACGGCTTCGACCTGCGCCGGCGTCACAGTATTCATGGTGGCAGAGCGCTTCTTCCACAGGCCCGTAACCGTGGCACTCAGCCCGCCGATGCCGAGGAGCTCCCGTAGAGTGTCCCGTGACAATGTTGTGCTAATCTGGCTCGTGAGCTGAAGAAGCGTTAGCGGTCGACTGCGTACTGTGCATACTGTGGCATTCTTCGGTCCTGGAATGCTTACCTTGTCTGTGATTTTCCGCACCATATCCCGCTCCGTCCTCTTGAGGTGCCTGAATGCCTTGCCAAAGTGGAATAGAATGTCATCGCGCTCCCCTTCCATGCTGACTCGAATGAGCAGTCGTCCCTGAGAGTCCAGATCTAGCCAAAACTCTCGGGGTAGATAGTCGCTGAAGTGTACGGGGTCCAGCTTGACCGAGGTCCTCCCCACGTAGTCATGGTCGCCAAACGTGTCATAGTCCCAAATCGTAGCAATGAGGTTAACAGGGCTCTGGACCGTCACGTCAAAGGACTCCTCCCAGCGGGGGTTGAGGTTGGTGTGGATGATGCGAGTCTTGTAGAGGCGCTTCTGATACTCGTCCCCAAATACGACGTAGGGGTCACTAGACCCGTTGGGATCGCATGCTTTGAGGTCCTCGGCCTCCATGACCTTGATGGTGAAGGTGTACTTGCTCGGCTTCTTGGTGCGCTTCTTAGGCCCATCCACCTTGTCGATGATGGCAGCACATGCTTCCGGGTTCATCTTCTTCTCTAGCTTGTCAAATTCCTGCATGGCGTACTCCACATTGTTGAGCTTGACGAAAGACTGCTCAGGTTAGCATCGAAAAAAGCCGTTGGAAGAAGTTAGAGTCTCTTCTTACCTCTGGATAGAACTGGAACGGCTCTGCTTTCTCCTTGTTATTCCAGGCGTCTTTCGCATACTGCATCCACTTCTCCTGGGTCGACTGATGTTGCGCGGCAATCTCCTCGGCCGAAGGGCGGTCCATCTCCTTGGCAAATCGCTGGTCGACAATCTCACAATAGCGGCCTATTCCAGTAGAGAAGCTCCTCGCCAGGGCCGTCATGAACCGGGCGAGGTGCTCCTCATTGTTCCACTCCAGCATATGAACCTGCTGGAGGGTCTGATTGAACAGCATGAAAAGATCAATGATGGACACACTGTGTCGCTCGGAGTCCATGGTGATTTGGCCCGGGTGTTCCGAGCGAACCTGGAACTGGTCCTGCTTGATCGCTCCTTCGACAAAGTCCAACATCCGGCCCTCTGCGGTTCGTATCCAGCGCCATACGAAATCAACAAGGAGGTTTTCGATGTCGAACGCAAATGGCTGATCGGGCGGCAGTGACCGCTGATGTATACGGCGAATTTCCACCAGTTCTCGGTACAAATCGAACCCGTCCTCAATATCAATCTCCATCCCCTCTTGGTGGACTCTCCCCATGATGGCTTGTATGATGGCGTTGGCGTCCTCCTCAAAGCTGGGGAACACCTCCTGGACCAGGATTTCCAAGGGATCTACCCCCATGATTTCCGGCATATTCTTGTATCTCTTCCTGATCCGGTCGCAGAGCTTGGTCACCGACTTGCCCAGCTTGACAACGTGCCCAAATTCCCAGTCCTCCTTGGAGGCGGGGATCTCCTTCTCCATGTACTGCCGATAGACGCCCATGGCTCTTTGCCTAAGGCCTTGCGATAAGTGCTCGGCAAACTCCGCCGCGGCCTCAGTTCTAGGAGAGAATGTCGGGTCACTTTCGATATGGTTCTCCAGGATGAACATGACAGCGCCGATATTGGGCGCCTTGTTATCATAGCATTGCTCCATGAGATCATAGAGCTCGCGGAGAAGTGCATCGTGCAGGTTATAGAGAGTGCGCTGGTAAGCAGCAAAGTCGTGGATGGTCCAGCGGCTAGGGTCGATTTCAGTGAGGGGGGTTGAGAAGCCCTGGATGTGAGGGGGCTTTTTCAATTCCGGCTGAGGACCTTTCACGGTATCAAAGACGGTATCCAGCTCCTCCGGCACAATCTCCTGGTCCAGGAACTTGCGCGCAGCGACTTCAAGCAAAGCAATGAGCCGTGAGGATTGCGGCACCCGCCACCGCACAGCCAACTCGGCCATCAGCTCTATTGATTGCTTGGAAAGAGGCTCATAGTCGACGTCGGGATCGGCGTGAATCTGATCAAAGCTCATGGCATGCTTTAGTATGTACTGGTAGAAGGCTCTCGGGTCCGGGGGTATAAAGGTATACAACGTCTCATCGACAGTCCTGATGCTTCCCGTGTCGCCTATCGACAAGGCGCCCAGACCCAGATTGTGATCGAACCCCGAGCCACTGCCGTCAGCGTTCGAGAGGGCCCGGCCAAGGTCTGCATAGGCCTGGTCGGCCCCGTACATCGATTGCCGGTTCGGAGCGGGCGTGTCGCCAGGACCCGTGGATGACCTAGCCAGGAGGGGCTTTGCGGTGAGGATATCCAGCATCATCTGTGACAGATGGGGTGCCTCTGACTTCCTCCATTCCTCGAACGCTTCGTCAATGTCAAAGTCATGGCTTGTCAGCGCGCCAGAGGCGTTGGAGCTTAGCCGCGACTGGTAGGACTTCAAGTCCTTGAGAGCCGCTTCCTCGGTCCATATCTGCCGGTTGTCATTGATCTCCGCTTGGACATCGGAGAAGCTCAGGCCGAAGATACTGGCAACGACCTGCACAAGTGGCATGTCCTTGACGTCGTAGCTCAAGGGCACGATCACCTCGACAGTGCTGCCGGTGCCGTCGCCACTGCCCCCCACCAGGTTCTGGTCGTTGGTCAACAGCTTGTTCTCGAGTGTTTTCAGGCGGGAGATGAGTTCCGGTCGGTCACGGTCGTGCCCCTGGTCTCGGAGAACGCTGGTGGCGAGTCTCACAAACAGGGCCAGATGGCGATCGGGGAGCAGCTTCCACGAGTCGTCGTCCGGAGCTCGTCCCTTCTGAGCGGCCTTGGTGGCCTGGGAGTAGAAGATGAGGACGAGGGGTTCGAATTTCCTCTCCTTGTCGATGGTCTTGCGGAAGTTCCTCTCGGAGAAGGCCGTGTAGGCTTCGGCAAAGCTCCTCTTGACGGCTGCATCATTGTAGCCGGGCATCCGTTCGTTACCTCTCAGCACACCGCCTACGCGGTCGAGGAGAGGACCAGCAAAGCTGTGCGGCAGCTTCAAGCTCGACGAGCCGCCGGAACCATATTCCTGAATCAACTGGCCTACACTAGTCTGCGACCGCGGGGCGGGTTTCGGTGCGGCGACGTATTGCTTTCGTTTGGCCTTGGGCTGCAGCAGGTAGTGCAGGTAGGCGGTGCGCAGGGCGAAGCTCCGGGCTTCCTCATGGTCGACCGCGTGGTGAGCTCTCGATGTCGGACGGGCCCTTCCCACGTCCCTGCTCCCCTGGCTTCGGCTGGCTCTCCATGATCGGCGCGAGGCCGTTGACATGGCGGGCGATGGGGCGATGGCGGGGTGTCGGAGTGTCGGGGAGAGTGAGCTGAGGCCCAAGAAGCGTCGGGCTAGGCCGTGGGCATTCGCATAGCACCGCAGGTAGGAGACGCGGAATGGCCGGGAGGAGGGCGGCGATTCAGGAGGGAGAGGTCGTGGCGATTGTCTTGTTGTATCAGGGGCTTTGCCAGAGGATCAAGTCCTTCGGTCAGAGACCCGGAGTGTGTGGTCGTGGTCGTGGTTGGCCGGGATGCTCGCTGGGCGCGTACATGCCCGGTATACGGTGCTGACATGGGCTTGATTCCACTGGCAGTACGAGTAAACCTGGCCCAACCAGTGAGGGCAAAGTCCCCTTCTTTGGGCTCGGCTTGGCGCGCTCAACGTCATCCATCCCGTCTCGTGTACGACTGCATACCTTACTAGTACTAACCTAATGATAGCATCCAATACTTTAAGTACTAGTACGTACTCGTATTAAGCTACTAGGTAGTGGTAGGAGTACGAGTACGCGTGTGAAGAGTACGGTAGTACCTGGTAGTAGAACATTCCACAGAGCTCATTTCAACCTCAGACCCCTATACCCCGAATCCGTGCATCCAACCTCTTAATTTCTACTGAATGATTTCGTTCCGACGTGTACATCGACCTGGACTGCACGCTGCGGTAACGGGCTTCACAGGCACTCGCTGGCTCCCTGAAACGTCAGGTATGGTCTGAATTGGGCAAGGCACGCTTGCACATGATTTGGGGGTCACGTTGGCTTGTTTCAGAGATGCTCGGTGCAATTCCGGGGGCAGGGGGGTTGGATAATTACTAGGTATTATTAGATTATCCCGGCTAGAAACTTGCTGGAGGCCAAGTGGCCATGGCGTTCCACCATTTCCGTTGTCCAGATCTCCAGACTGTCCGTTTGGTGCAGTCGCGACCGACATGGACTCTGGAGCGGCTGTTAGTGCGGGTAGTAGATACGATCCCCTCGGGGCGTTCCTGGCTTCTGGGGACTAACACGGGGCTTGCAACTGCCTTCCCCCTCATCTGCCATCAGTCGTCATCATACTTACCTTCTTGCGAGTACCCATCGGTCGCAAAAGCGCGGGGTGGGGGACCATGGTCACTCACACCCACCTCCTGCAGCTTGCCGCCTGCAAGCCCCTAATTATGACCTCTGCTGCTGGTGGAATCAATGTTACAGGGTCGTCTGCTGCCGACCTGTTGGTTCACTGCTACCGTACCCTCCCATCCTGCGCCCAGTGGCTGCCTGCGGCGCTGCGCCTTGCCCGTTGGGCCACTGCCACTGCCGGGCCAACATCACCGGGCTCATTCTCCCACATGACGAACGGGGCGCCAAATCCCAGTGCAGTGCAACACCTCTCCCATCCATATTCATGGCACCCCTCGTCTTCCATGCTGCCTCATTTGCGACTCGCAACATCCGCCCTGCTTCCCGCATACTAACGTTAGTCGCTCCTTACACTCTCCGACGACCGAGTAGGAGCAGCCTCTCTCCCCAAGCGAACGTGGTCGCACCGCTCCCCAACAGATGACGGCGCCACGCTCCGTGCCCCGCGCTACTGCTACACTCCCACGTCCACTCGCAGTCGTCGCTTGCTTTCCAACCGGCCATTTCGCAAACGTCTCTCGCCCACTCCTCCCGTTACAGTGCTTCGTCCTGGTTCTCTCGCCTCGCACTCTTCTGGATCGCTCCCCTCGACTCTGCTTGCTTCCCCTAAGCGGATTCTCTCGCCATGGGTATCGTCAGCAGCAGGCCCGACGATGGGGCGGCTCTGTATCTCAGAGACCAGAATCGCTGTATGCTGCCTGCGATCCTGCTCGTTCCTGGCTCATAAGCCTGCCCCCCCCTAAAGCTCGTCTCGTACTGACTTCGCCTTCCATCGCAGTCACCATAAGCTCTCTCGTCATTACGAACCCACGGAAGCGCTCATCCATACATGTCGCTCCCAATGCCTTCCCCGCGACCAGGCTCTCCGCCTCCCGGGCCGCAGGCGACAGCGCCCCGGTGGAATTCGTCCAGGTTGGTCACCAGCGCGCCCACGTCCGCCGTACCAGCAGCTGCTAACTTTGGCCAGGACCCCGATCCCCCCAATACATCCAACGGCGCCCCCAACTTTCTTCTGAAGCTGAGTAGCGACGACGAATTAATATTCACCTTCACCTTCGTCATGCGCCAGTCTCTCGCCTCGACAGATCCGAATCCCCCACCTGCAGACACCAACATCTCCGGCCTCACATTCGCCTATGGCTCGACCCCCCGGGAAGTCGACAATCTCGTCACGCGCGAATTTCATGCCGACCCGAATCTCCACAAGAACGCTAATGTCGAGCTCGTTGGCGACTACGGCACCAACGGGAGCCCCTCTGTGTCCTTTGAGTGGACGTGGAAATGGAAACCGCCCAAGGTCAACGAAGATAAGGGCGGTGGATGGAGGAACTCTTGCAGCGTATGATCCCTTGCCTTGTCGTGACCTGCCCTGGCGTCACTCGGTCACTAACCCCGCTCAGTTCGTCGAGTACGACTCCCGTGCTCACCGGCTGAATTATCTGGCGAGCTTCTCCTACTTCGTGTCAAGTATGGCGCCCTCACAGTCCAATCACGTATGTAGCCCACTAACCAGGCCCTCCAGTACCACCGACGATACTCAGCAACCCGGGATCGCCCATGGCCCCCTTCCTCTTGGCGTCACCGCCTAAGATTCGCGTTGCTTCAACCCAGTCGGTGGACTCGCGCCTGACCGGCGACATCGACGAGCCTGTGTCGCCGTTGATAGGGCCCCATGAGTCCAACGCCCCTCCGAGCTCGGCCGGTGCGCCCAAGGAGACCGTCAAGGTCGAAGTGCCGTGTCCCAAACCCGGGGACGACGTGACTGTTAACGACGACGGCCCCGTCTTCCGTGCGACACTGAAGGCGCTCGAGCAAAAGACTGGCAACATGCGCGCACAAATGAAGAAAGTCCTAAAGAAGGCTGAGAATGCTTACACTGCTCAGTCCGAGGCGAACGATGCATTCGTCGCCTTCATGAATGCCCTACGTGAAATATCAGCCACCAACGCCAACGCTGTCGGGCCTGCTGTCGAGCACTATTTTGACAAGATCGCACGAGAGATATTATCCTACGAGAAGAAGAACGCGCAGAATATGCAGCGAATCATCATTGAACCCATCACCAAGCTCTACCAAGTCGAGATAAAGTCAGCCGAGACCAAGAGACGCGAGTTCGACGAGGACAGCAAGGAGTACTATAGCTTCGTGTCACGATACCTAGGGCAGCGTCAAGACTCGGTAAAGGCCAAGAAGCTTGCCGACAGCGATTCCAAATACCAGGCAAAGAGGCGAGATTTCGAGCTCAAGCGCTTCGACTACTCCAGTTTCATGCAGGACCTCCATGGCGGGAGGAAAGAGCAAGAGGTTCTCTCCCATCTGACCAAGTACGCTGACGCGCAGACGAGGTCCTTCTTGGCCACGGCAAAGAAGATCCAGGACCTCCTCCCTCAGCTAGAGGCCTTGTACTCTGAAGTCCAAGAGGCGGACAAGGAGTATCAGTATCAGAGAAGTGAGCGCGAAGAGAAGCGCCGCCTCTTGGAAAAGGGCGGCATACCTAATTCGGAAACTGAGCCGGCTGGCGTTGCCAGTTCTATCCCCATAGGGGGAACAAATGGGCACCAGCAGGGAAACAGCTCGGATACGGAATTGGGTCGGGCTGGCAGCACAGGCTCTCAGCTCAGAAGCGCCCATTCGAGCGGGGGTGGCGATGGAACCGCAGCAGAGCTCTCGAGGTCCCCCGGCAGTCTAGGGCACAGCCCGGCGCAGACATCCAAATTTCGCGGTATACGCGATCTCGAAGAGCGAGACACCTCTCAGGCAGTGGTCAGCCAGCGAAAAGAGGGTCTTCTCTGGGCGCTGAGTCGGCCGGGCGGCCATGTTGATCCGCGAAACCTGAGTGGACAGGGTTGGCACAAGTACGTCCTCTTCCCATCTCCCACACCTGACTACAGCGACTGACCACGGGAACAGGTTCTGGATTGTGCTAGATCAGGGGAAGCTGTCGGAGTACAGCAACTGGAAACAGAAGCTTGACCTGCACATGGAACCCATCGACCTCCGGATGGCCTCGGTGCGTGAGGCACGAAACCAGGAGAGGCGATTTTGCTTCGAAGTCATTACCCCCCACTCCAAGCGAGTGTACCAAGCCACCTCAGAGGAAGATATGAACAACTGGATCGTCTCCATCAACAATGCGCTCCAGAGCGCCATGGAAGGCCGGGGCGTGCCTGATAAGCCGAGCGACTCGAAAGGACGGGGCGACTCCTCCTTCAAGCGAGATATTGGGTCTGTCTTCACAGGCAAGTCCCAATCTCTCAGCCATGGACACAATCATTCCAGCCACCACCACTCCCAGTCTGGTAGCGGTATGCCCATGCGGAGAATCACGGTCGGGGCGCGTCCCCCCGCAATCCGAACCAAGAGTTCCGGGTACGAGGAGACTCCAGCCAAACTGCTGCAGATGGTCCGCGACAACGACCAGGGCAACAACTGGTGTGCCGACTGCGGGTCAGGCTCCAAGGTGGAGTGGGTGTCCATCAACCTGGGCATCGTCCTGTGCATCGAGTGCAGCGGAATCCATCGCTCCCTTGGGACCCATATCAGCAAAGTGAGGTCTCTCACGCTAGATATCAAGTCGTTCACTGTCGATATTGTCGAGCTGCTGCTACTGGTCGGTAACCGCATCTCGAATATGGTGTGGGAGGCCAAGCTCGATCAGTCCCACAAAACCGGTCCACAAGCGAGTCGCGAACAGCGACTCAAGTTCATCACGGCAAAGTATGTGTCTCGCGCATACGTCGAGCCCCTCTCCCCGACCTTGTCGCCGTACAGCAGCGCCGACGATGCTCTTCTCGCCGCCATTAAGAAGAACGAGATTCAGCAGGTGCTCTACGCGCTAGCATTAGGTGCCAACCCCAACGTCGTCGACAAGATGAGAGGGACGCATGCTGTGTGGTTGGCATTAGCAGCGGCCGACCCTGCATCGCCGTCGCCGACGCCGGCCTCGAGCGCGACTGATGCCGACGGAAAGGTGGTACCATTCCCTGTCGCGGAGCTCCTCACACAGAACGGAGCTGAGATCCCTGCCACCCTGCCGGCCTTCCCGCTGGGCCGCCATGCTCAGACGTACGTCGATCAGAAAAGGGGCAAACCAGTCGGGAGCGCCAACGACGCCGTGCCCTCGCTGCCGGGTAACATGAACGCGAGCGAGAAGCTACAGCGCGAGAGGGAAGCCCGGCTGGCCAAACGGGTGAGCGCGGGCGGAAGGCTGGCCAAGTCTCCCATTCCAGAGAAGTAGGAGCCGAGATTCTGGGGGCGATTGCTGGGCCTGAGTCTGTGCCTCGACGTGGCTGAGCTCGCGGGCCTGAAGGCTGCGCGACCAGTCACCACAAACGATGAAGAGCGAACAGCTGTTATTTTCCCCGTGAGCAGCAACGCACAACGAAATGCGAAATGGATACAACAACGGCAACGACAACTACAACTACAACAACAACACGTGAGATGATAAAATTAGTATTTTGGGACGGCAGTTCGGTCGGCGTTTTGGAGCATGCACTTGGAGGGCCATGTGCCAGAATATGATGCTGTTGCTTTTTGGAGACGACAAGCGCTCGACGACGGGACTGATACATATATACCTAGGAGCAGGTGAGCCTGCTACGTTTTACATAATTGTTATATATTTGCCCGTGCCTGGGTCGGCATGTTGGGAGGGTATTTGGAAACAGGCATTATCCTACGAGCGTCTATGAGTATAGTTGAGCGAGCAGTCCAGGTGGGTTACTACATAGGTAATGGTAGTTATTAATGGTAATGGGTGCCGGCCTTGGTCTATTCTTTACGGTACTAGCAGTTATAGTGTGGGTTCCTGTCGACGCTGCCAGCCGGCCTTCTGGTGTACCTTGTACAATTGTACCCCTTGGGCTAGCTTGTAAGGTACCTTGGTAGTGGCGTTGTGTAATCACGGCGAGCACGGTTGTAGTTGAGGGCTTGGTGTATTATATTAGACAGGGTAATTACTACCTAAGTAGTACTCGTAGGAGGGGCGTCGTGCATAACATCCAATGTCAACAAGGCAGTGGCCAAGACTTCTACTCTAGTAGTCTTATACTGCTACTATTAGTAGTACGAATTGCACGGCTTGCCCCTAGTTTTGTATTACCTGACCACCTAGTAGGTACACGTAAAGTACTAACTTGCCTTGAGGTACTACTAGTAGTAGTTAATTACTAGCAGCATGGCGACTTAATAATGCGCCGTCACCTACCAAAATCCGTGCTGCTATCTGGCAATAGCCCGTTACCCCGTTTTCACAGCGGAGAGGGTGCCGCAGCTTGTTTAGGACGGGCAGGCTACAAAGTCTGCAAGGCTGTCCTCCCCATTCTTAGACAGAGTCCTGTATGTATACGGACATCTGCCACCAAGACGCGAGAATTGCAGGGTAGCCGCGACTCGGACATGGAGATTTGGAGTTCAGTGGCTCGCTGTGATGCTGCATTCTCTGCTTGCGTGTATCCCGAGGTGTGATAAATAAAAGATGGCCTAAATGCCGCGGGACGGGACGGATCATATGCGCAACTCAAGGTGGCTCGATGTCGTGGGCGAGACGGGTCACGTTGGCACGCTGCCCGGGCCCCCCACGCCGGGATGACTAGACGTAGAGTAGACAGGTGGTGGGAGTGGGTAGTCACACACAGCGATGTCGCGGTGTTAAGAACATGTCGTAGTAATTCATGACCAGGACGATCACTCATTCGGCGGAGGCCGCATGGGAGGTGATTAGAGCAGCATCTGCCAAGTAGAGCGGGCGGGAGCTGTCTCCTGCTATGACGGGGTTCGGGGTTTCCTTGAGATCGAGATGTTGAAGTCATCGGGAGTTGGGGCGTCCGGTGAGCAACCAGCGGTTGTGGGGCCGCGCTGGTAATACCACCTGGGTACGACCTGTGCGTCATGTACCTATCCGGAGGCATACTCTGTACTTGCAGTAAGTGATATCTCGGACGTAGAGGAAATGGTGGTCAAGCCCATGTGTGGATGTGCAGTGCATGTGATGGGAGGACAAGGTCAAGAGCAAAGCCTCAATGGAGAGAAGAAGACGCCGCCACACTGGAGGGCTTCCCCGGCCGCGGAGTTGCTGCGGACAGCGCCAGGGACTACGACTTGAAGTACCTACGTAGAGTTAAGAGCAGCAGCAGGTGACTTGGGACTCTCCTACGAGTGTCTGACCCTGAGGTACCTGCTTCCCACAGGCTGGCCGCCATAAGGCTGACTGGCAACTGAACCAGTGAAACGGGCCAATGACCCGGTCAGCGGCGCAGCGAGTCCAGCGACCCCCCGAGCCACGCAGGTAAAAAAAGCAAACAGACGGAGACCGGGAAGGCACGCGGTCCAGTCCCGCCCGCCCCTCGACCTCAACACCCGACTGTTCCATGTCCAAGAGCTCTCCAGGCTGCCGTCACCACTTACCACTAACCACCACCCTCTTCCATCCACCACCTCCCACCACATTCCGCCTCTTTCATCATTGCTCAACGCACCATCTTTGCACCATTCGTTGCTGGATTTATTTATTTTTTGGCCCTGTATTTAATTTAATCTGCAGCCCATACATAGGCAGCCGCTTTTTAGGCGCCCACCTCTTGCTGTATCACCCTCTTACTCGTATCCACCAACGCGACTGGCTCTCTGTGACTCCCGAGCTCCAACGTCACTACCATCGGCGCCCACAGCCTCGAAGCTCCCCCGTGAATTTCGCTTACCCCTCCCCTCCCGGTGCGTCTCCGGCTTCACGGCCGGTCTCGAAGCCGCGCACGATGCCACCTCGAGCCGAGAAAAGCCAATTGAAGCGCCTGCGCGTAAGTTTGCCCCATACCGGTACACAAGCAGGCACCTGAGGCATCAAGCTGATCTTCGCCTGCCGCTGCTAGGGATCTCTGCCGGACAACGAGACGGAGACCAAGAAACCCCGTCGCTCTGGTCGCCTGGCTGGGGCTACGCCCGCCGAGAAGACGCCCGTGTCGAACAAGAACCACCTCCCGTCACCCGTCACCCACCCTGCGACTGGGGGAACGTCTGAGCGCACGTCGCCCACACCTCAGATCGCCGACGTGGCCACCCCGCGCAAGACCGAGGATCCCCACGAGCTCAGCCAGGCACTCTCCTCGCCGCCCCAGGACACGCAGCCCCTGAGCCAGTTCGTCGACCCTCATTCCGCTGCCGCCGCCGAGGAGGAGGAGGATGAGATTCAGGAGGGTGTCTGGGGCTACCTCGTCTCCCTGGATCCCAAATATGGCGACAGGCCGCTGGTCATGAAGAGGCGGAATGCCTGCCCGACCCTCGAAGAGGTCGGCGACATGAGGTCCGACAAGAAGGCACTGGATCCCAAGGATAAGCCAAACACTGTTCGGGATGAGGAGGCATATGAGCGCACCAAGATCGGTGGCGTCGCATCCGGCGGCTACCTGATCGGTCGCCATCCGGAGTGCGGTAAGCTCATCCTTTAACCTCGTGGTGCTATGGCACGCGGAATGCTAACCCGAGACATGCAGACGTTGTCGTCTCCGATCACATAGTCTCCAATCGCCACTGCCTCATCTTTACCGAGAACAAGGGCAGCGACACCGTCGCTATCCTAGAGGACCTGTCCCAGAACGGGACATTTGTCAACGAGGCATTCGTGGGCCGCAACCAGCGCCGCGAGCTAGAGCACGGCGACGAGATCGCCGTCCATGCGAAAGCCCGCTTCGTCTTCAAGTACCCGCATAGCCGGCAGACCAGCGCTTTCCTCCAGCAGTACACCCTCCTGCAGAAGCTGGGCAAGGGTCACTTTGCCGAGGTCTACCTCTGCGTGGAGAAGGCCACCGGCCAGCAGTACGCTGTCAAGATCTTCTCGAAGCATCCAGGGATGGAAGAAAGATCGAAGACGGAGGGGCTGCAGCAGGAGATTGGCGTGCTGATGGGTGTCAGCCACCCCAACGTGCTGTGCTTGAAGGGGACGTTCAATGAGCGCGACCGCGTCTACCTGGTGCTCGAGCTCGCAGCTGAGGGCGAGCTCTTCAACTACATTGTCACGAAGCAGAAGCTCAGCGAAGATGAGACGAGGAAGTTGTTCATCCAGTTATTCCAGGGGGTCAAGTACCTGGTGAGTCATGTTTCCTGCCACCTACGGCCCGGTGACTAACAACCTGGCAGCACGAGCGCAATATTGTCCACCGAGACATCAAGCCTGAGAACATCCTGCTCATGGACAAGAACCTCCACGTCAAGCTGGCAGACTTTGGTCTAGCCAAGATCATCGGAGAAGAGTCTTTTACCACCACATTATGCGGCACTCCCAGTTATGTGGCTCCCGAGATCCTCGCCGACTCGAAACAGCGCAAGTACACCAAGGCCGTCGATGTGTGGTCCCTGGGAGTCGTTCTGTACATCTGCCTTTGCGGCTTCCCTCCCTTTTCCGACGAACTCTACTCCCGCGACTTCCCCTATACGCTGTCTCAGCAGATCAAGAGCGGTCGCTTCGACTATCCTTCTCCATACTGGGATTCCGTCGGCGACCCTGCTCGTGAGTTTAGCCATGCCATCCATTCTCTGTGCTTTTTTTCTTCTAGCCTGCTTACACACGTTTTAGTTGACCTGATTGATTCGATGCTGGTGGTGGATCCGAGCCGGAGGTTTACCATCGACCAGTGCTTGGCACACCCATGGCTCACTCAAGGCCCTACGAATGTCAATGACAGCACCGGAGGCCTCGTTGGAGGCATCGCTGGTCTAGAGGTCAATAGGAGGGCACCTCCCAGGGAACGGACGCTGCTGTCAACTCTCAACGAGGTGCAAGTCCACGACACAGCGGAGGGCAGTAAGACCCCCGTCAGGGTGTTTGCTAAGAACAAGCACCGCGTCAACAAAGCTCCCAAGGAGGACGGGCCGGCGCACCACCGCGCACCCGAAGAATTTGTCGAGATGGGAGGCAAGGGCGACCAGCAACTCTTCACCGACGACAGTTCAAGCATCTATCCGCTAAGCGAGACGGTGTCCGCGGCCAAAACGAAGCAGAAGGCTAGGCCTAACGGGCGGTGACTCTGCTGGGGGTAGGTACCCTACCACCCTGCATTACCGGGCCATTCCCAGACTCATTCGTCTTGTATATTCTGCGTTTGGCGGCCGAGATGAGTACCGGTCTACGGGCCGGAGTTGTGGATATGGGAGAGGCTATTAATTGAGTACCTACATGGTGGTTGGGCTGGCATGAGGTCTACATGCGGTGGGTACGGTACTGCTATTTGAGAGTATTTTTGTAGCACACGGTCTATAGGAGTTCTGGTTTCAAGATGTACACAGAGGGAAGATGCCGGGGTAGATGATCCCGGAATCGGATTGAATCGCATTTACACTCATCGTTTCATCCTCTTGGTTGATGAGCTTCACATGAGACTACTCGTAGCTCTCTCGACTGCCCAGTGTGTCTGATACGAGTACTTACAGTACCTCTACGCTTGTGAGTGAGACGGTCCGGCATTCTTCCGGAGTCACCGCCCACAACGTGAGTGCAAGAAAATTTGGCGGGGTGGGCAGAGGGGAAGCCCCCACCCCAGGGCTTCTCGGCCGCCCGACCCTGTACGAATATTGCATCGCAAAACCGCCCCATCGATCCCCCCCGTCGTCGCCGCAACAGGACTGTCAAGACGAAGGAGTTCGAGGAGGGAAGAAAAAGAATTTACCCTGTACCCCCGGTCGAACCAAGGAACAGCCCCTGCCGAACCGCCGAAAACCCCCAAATCTCGAAAGCGAAAATCCCGACCGGATCGAACACCAAGATGCCCGCCGCCAAGAACACCGGGCGGCCCCAGCTGCTCTTCGTCGATGGCTCCTTCGAGGAGTTGGCCGGCGAGATGGCCGAGTACCTCAAGGCCGAGGAGGCGAAGCAGCTGCTGAGCGCCGGGAGTGAGCAGAAGCCCGTGTCCAAGGACGAGGTTCTGGCGAAGCTGGTAGCCTCGTCGCAGGCGCTGACGGCGGTGCCGGAGAAGGAGTTCACGGCGGCGTCCAACCTCATGATCCACCTGGTGCTGCAGTCTTCGGACCCGAGGAAGCACCTCCCCGCGCTGTGCGCCATCTTCTCCAAGCCGCTCACCAGCTCGCCCGTCCACGGCGTGGCGCTGTCGCTCAACGCCCTGACGACCGTGTTCAACCTCCTGGAGCCGACGGACCCGATCCGCGCCCGCGTCTTCATGGAGATCCTCAAGTTCCTCAAGAACCATGGCATGTTTGACGGTATGAGGCAGTACCTCGAGAAGCTGCCCGAGTGGATGGAGTCGTGGGGTACGGATGAGGAGTTCCAGCGGAAGCTGTATGAGGAGGTCGCCGAGGTGGCCCTAGAGGCTGGCGAGGACGAGTGAGTTTCCGCAAGACGGCTTCGGGGGGTGATCGATGGAAGACAACGGGGGCTGACAAACACTACCAGGCAAAGCTACGAGTTCATCCTCAAGGCTCTGAGGACATTTGACGCCGACGACAAGGAAGAAGTCACCTCGGACGACGCCCAGAGGTTATCCCTCCGCGCCGTCAGGATGGCGCTCCTCTCCAACACGCACTTCCTCTTCCAGGACCTGCGGGCCATTCCCAGCGTGCAGGCGCTGAGCGACTCGCACCCGGTCTACTCGCAGCTGCTGGACATCTTCGCCGAGCAGGACCTCGAGGACTACAACGACTTCAACGAGGAGCACGAGGGCTGGGTGGACCAGCAGAAGCTCGACCACGACAAGCTGCACCGCAAGATGCGCCTCCTGACCTTTGCCAGCCTGGCGGCCGCCACCCCCAGCCGCGAGATCGAGTACGCCAAGATCATCAAGGCGCTGCAGATCCCCGAGGAGGACGTCGAGATGTGGGCCATCGACGTGATCCGCGCGGGCCTCGTCGAGGGCAAGCTCTCCCAGCAGCGCAGCGTCTTCCTCGTGCACAAGGTGACGTACCGCGTCTTCGGCCAGCGGCAGTACCGCGAGCTGGCCACCCGCGTCGACCACTGGCGCGTGACGCTGCAGAACGTCCTCGGCGTCCTGCGCCAGGAGCAGGTCAACGCCAAGGCGCAGAAGGAGCGCGAGCAGCAGGAGCTCGAGCGCAAGCTCAACAGTGCTAGCCTCGGCGGCGGCGAGCGCGGCGGCGGCGAGCGCGGCGGCGACCGCCGCAGGCAGAACCAGGGTCAGCAGCAGCGGGAACGGACGGACAATGACGACTGAGGTGGTGGTGGTGGTGGTGGTGTGGGGGGTTGGAAATGCGAGATGACGGGGCGTATCAGGGCAACCGGGGTTTGTTTGATACCGTTTGTGTGTTAATATTTTTTTGGCCGACTTGCGGGGAAGGAAAAGAGGATGACTCGGAGACAGGCTTTGGAAGTGGTATCTTCCTCGCGGGAACAGAGGCGAGAAAAGGGCATGGCGGGGGGCACTGGGCTCCCTGTTACAGCATCGTGGAGGTTCAGGTACGTGATATAGATCAAAAGAATGACGGCACGACTATTCTCTGTGGCATGGTGTGTTTTGAGAGAAGAGAAGATCGTACGACGAAAGAAACGCGTTAGTAGGGCTTCGTTTGACTAGCGTACGGTATTATATATGCAATGTCCGTTGGGGTTGGGATGATTCCACCTGAGTGGTCGCCGCCTCCAACTCGCGCAACTTTGGCTTAGTTCGCTGGGGAGATGTTGATCTCGGTTTATGCAATGATCCACACAAGCCAACCATTATTGCTTGCTCTATTACTGCAGACCGAGCGGCCAAGCCACCACCATATGGGAAAAGGGCGGCTACAAGGTGACGAACCTCGTGGCATCGAACATCTGGTTGCTCCTCTTGGCCTTACCCTCGTTCGATGACAGAACCTTCCCGTCGGGAAGGACATAGCCTCTCTGGTTAGCCAACAGCCTGATGCCTTTACGCCGGAAGTCTGTCGAGTAATGAGTGTGTCCGAAGACCCATGTCTTGACCCCGTCCCACGTCTTCTGGCCGAGGAGATCAGTCGCAAAGGCGGGTGACCACGGGTTGGCCAAGTGCTCCGGCCGCGAGGTGCCTTCTATACACGGCGCATGGTGTGTGGCCACCAACAGCTGCCGGTCTCGGCCAACCCGTGAGACTTGTTCGTGAAGCCAAGCAGCCTCCTCGGCGTGGACCTCGTTGTGTCTCTGGGGAGTCCACTCGCGTATCTGCTTAAAGTCGCTGACCTTGCCCTTTACAATATCGTATATGTCCTCTGGAATTGCAGACCAGAGGGTGCACCCAATGATTGTCAAGCCAGAATCAGGGTCATCCCACCGGGCTTTGTGCAGGAGGACGAGGCCGTCGGCAAGACTGGGCTCCGCCGCCAGGCGCCGGGCTTCCCCCAGGCCCGACTCGTAGTCTAGGTCGTGGAACTCGTGGTTCCCAAGCACCAAGAATACTTTCCGGTACCGCGAGACCTGGGCGCTGAGAAAGCTCAAGTATCCCTCGTAGTCGATGAGACGGCCGACGTCGCCGGCCAAGAGTAGGAATGGTGCCGAGGCGGGAAAGGTGTAAGATGTGTACTGCTGGCAGACTTCGAGGTGGAGATCGGATAGAACTTGAATCCGCGGACTCGAATCTGGGCGGAGACGCTTCTCTATGGTTCTGACAATGTTCATCGTCGGGTCAGAAGATCGGGGTGGCTGGTTGGTTGGTTGATGGGGGTTGGTTGGTGGGGGTTGGTTGGTGGGGGTTGGTTGCGAAGAACGACGTTGCAACGCCAGTCCCCCGGCCACCCCAATTGAGGTTGGGTGACTTGGGTCACTCACTACAGGTCGCACCTTGCAGCGGCTGCTCCCGCCGGCCGTTTCAAACCCCCACCTGCCCACCTGCCCACCATCCGTCCACCTCAAACCTCAGCCCGCCATCATCCTCTCGCCAACTCTCCTCACATCGACATTGATGCTCTCGCCGCACCGTTCCTGACGCCCTCCCTCCTCCGTCTCCTTCCACACACTACCCGAGCACGAGTCCCACCGCGATGGCCACAACACCCCGTCGCAGCACCAGGCGCCGTGGCTCAGCCTCCAACCCAGAGACCCCTCCCTCCCAGACACAGCGCCTCAACGGCCTCTTCGCTAACGGCGAATGGTGGTGTAAGTCAGCTCCCAAGTCGAACTACCTGCCTCAGGTAGTGCTTGACCCTTTCCCTCCGCAAATAAGACTGCTTACATAGTCCCCTTTCCCCGATACCTAGGCAACTGCGAGCCCCGCAAGCAAACGAGGCTCCTCCAGGTCCGCGACCAGAAGAAGCCCACCAAGGGCCAGTGGTTCTTCAAGTGCGCCGAGCGGCCCGGATGCGGGTTCTTCCTCTGGGAGGATGAGGCCCGGGTGCGGGAGGAGGGACTACGCGGAGGAGTGGCCGGGCAGCGCGAGGGCGAGGTGGGAGGAGAGGAGTTGCCGCCGGGACCTAAGACACCCGGCCTCACACAGCGGCCGCTGACGTCGTACGGGATACAGGTGACTCCGGGGAGACGAGGAGGAGGAGGAGCGGAGGAGGGAGACTTGACGGCGAGCAGCGATGAGGGGGAGGAGGAGGAGGAGGTGGTGGGGGAGGATACGGGTCATGGAACTGGCGGACGGCCTGCTACTGGGAGAGCTGCTGGGTCACCGTGTCCCGCTAGGACTGCGCCCAAGAGGAAACGCCCCGTCTTTTTCGACAGTAGCGATGACGAGGATCCTTTTGGTGAGCTGGATTCAGAGGAGGAAAGGCAGATGGTCGCCCTGGCTGACACCACCACCACGGCTGCTGCTGCTACTGCTGCTGCCACTGGATCCAACAACCCCAAAACACCAACCGCCACCTCTCGAACCATTGACGCCACCACCGGTCTACCCACTCCCTCCACCACAGCGCGGACTCTCTTCCCCTCGGACGCCTCCCGAGCCGCAAAGCGCCCCAAGTCAGTCTCCTTTGAGGACCCGCAGCAGACTCCCAGCAGAGCCACCGGCTCCTCCTCCACTACCGCAACTGCAACGCAACCCCTTCCCTCCTCACCGCCGACCAGCAGTCCCTGGGCCGGCGACCCAGTCCACGACCCGACCGAGGAGATCATGGCGCTCCTGCGCCCACACGACGTCGACCCGTCCACCCTGCAGTCCATCCGCTCCGTCCTTGCTACATCAACCCGGAGGGCCCGAGGCGTCGCCCACGGACGGGATTCCGCCCGCGCGGTCGCCAGGGACAGGGACGCCACCATCGCGCGTCTGCAGGAGCGTGTGGCCGCGCTGGAGAACAAGGAGCGCATGATGCACAGCCAGATCACGAACATGAAGGCCGGCATCATGAGCGTGTGGCAGAATCATTGAACGGCCCAACGCGGAGGGCACAGTTTTCTTGTTTGGACATCTTTCAGCCGAGCGCAGCGTTTCTTTCAACTTTGAGGATACCCAACCTTGGTTTACATAGGACTCCATGTGTGTTGACCAGATAATTAATATACCCAACCTTGCTATACCAGACAAGCCCAACTTCACCTCGAGACATGAACGGGGAACACGCAACGGTTGATTTGACAATCTTTCTTTCTTTCTTCCTACAGCTCAGCCTCGCCCCAAATACATACATACATCGCCTACCTCAAAAACACCACAAACCCCTCCGCATGTAACCAACCTCTCCCGGCCAAGATATATGAGGCAGACACCTGTACCATGCAACAACATAGGAAACATGATATGTGTGTGTCTTTTCTTTTTCAGAACTTCCTCCGCCCCGTCAAATACGGCATCGGATTCCCCCTTTTACGCAGCTCTATCGTCCAATGCGGGAAAGCGGGTAAAAATGAGAGAGAACATAATCAACAAAAGGTACGGTGGTAGTAGCTTAGTATACACGCTTGAACGGCGGGACGGGCTTGCACTCGTTTTCGTCCAGGGTGGTAGCGATGACCCTACGGTAGCCGAGGTCGACCTTGCCGTGGGGGTCCTTCTGGAAGGTGAGGGTGTGTTTCATCCAGTTCTCGTCGTCACGCTCGGGGAAGTCCTCGCGGGCGTGGGCACCACGCGACTCCTTGCGGTTGGCGGCGGCGACGGCGGTTTGGGTACTGTTCATTCCATTAGTATCAGCGAACATATATAGGAGGATTCCGGTCAGTTGGGCAACTTACGCGCAGGTCAACAGGTTCCTCAGCTCGAGGGTCTCGACCAGATCGGAGTTCCAGATCATGCTGCGGTCCTTGATGCCGACCTCGGGGAACATCTTGTCGATCTCGTTCATTCTGTGCACACCGTCATCCAAGGTCTCCTGGGTACGGAAGACGCTGACATCAGTCTGCATGGCCTTCTGCATGGCCAGGCGGACGTCGGCGGTGGACCTGGGTCCTTCGGAGGTGCGGACCCTGTCGAGGACCTCAATGTGCTCGGCACCGGCATCGGCGGCCACGGGCTTCAGCTTGTCGCCGGGGTTGAACTTGTCACGGATGGTGTGCGAGACGGCACGGCCAAAGACGACAAGATCGAGGAGAGAGTTGGCACCCAGACGGTTGGCACCGTGGACTGACACGCAAGCAGTTTCACCGCAAGCGTACAGACCAGGAACAACCTTGTCCTCGCCCTTCTCGTCGACAGTGAGGACCTCACCAGTGTAACGCGTGGGGATACCACCCATGTTGTAGTGGACGGTAGGGAGGACGGGAATGGGCTCCTTGCGGACGTCGACACCGGCGAAAATACCAGCGCTCTCGGAAATACCGGGCAGACGCTCAGCCAGGATCTCAGGGGGCAGGTGGCTCAGCTGCAGGTAGATGTGATCCTTCTCGGGACCAACACCACGGCCGTCACGGATCTCCATAGTCATGGATCGGGAAACGACGTCGCGGGAGGCAAGGTCCTTAGCAGTAGGCGCATAACGCTCCATGAAACGCTCACCCTCCGAGTTCAGCAGGTAGCCGCCCTCACCACGGGCACCCTCGGTGATGAGGCAGCCGGCACCGTAGATACCAGTGGGGTGGAACTGGACGAACTCAAGATCCTGGTTGGGAAGACCGGCACGGGCCACCATGGCCATACCGTCACCAGTGCAGGTGTGGGCGGACGTGCAGCTGAAGTAGGCACGGCCGTAGCCACCGGTGGCCAGGACAGTGTGGTTGGCCAGGAATCGGTGCAGGGTGCCGTCTTCCTGGTTGTAGGCGAGGACACCACGGCACTCACCATCCTGCATGATCAGGTCCAGGGCGAAGTACTCGATGAAGTAATTGGTGTTGTGGCGGAGGGACTGGCCGTAGAGAGTGTGCAGGAGAGCGTGGCCAGTTCGGTCGGCGGCAGCACAGCATCGGTAGGCCTGGCCACCCTTGCCGTACTTTTGCGACTGACCACCGAAAGCGCGCTGGTAACTGTGCGGTGTTAGCATTGCATGGACCCGTCATCGGCCGCACAGAGCCCGTAGACTGGGACTTACATCTTGCCATCCTCGGTTCGGGAGAAGGGGCAGCCGTAGTTCTCAAGCTCGACAATGGAGGCAGGCGCCTCGCGAGTCATGTAGTGGATGGCATCCTGGTCACCAAGCCAGTCGGAGCCCTTGACGGTATCGTACATGTGCCACCTCCAGTCGTCCTCGTGCATGTTTCCGAGGGCGGCGTTGATGCCACCCTGGGCAGCGACGGTGTGGCTTCGCGTGGGGAAGAGCTTCGAGATACAGGCGGTGTTGAAGCCAGCCTCGGCAAGACCGAAGGCAGCGCGAAGACCAGAGCCGCCGGCGCCGACGACAATAGCATCGTACTCGTGGTCCTGGAGAGTTTTCGGTCAGTCGGGGGAAGAGCCTCTCGATACGCTGCTGAGGGCTTTTGACGTACAATGACGGGATACTTTGTGCTCACGAAGGGGGAAGCCTCCTTTGCCCGCAGAGGGCCGTTGGAGATGACGCGAGCTATTCCGAGGCACACGTTAGCATCAGTCACTCGTCGGCGTCGGCGTCGGCGTCCGCGCCGCTTGACGCCCGAGACCAGCCAGCCCCCATCGGATTGGTGTACTCACAAACAGGCCGTGTCGTCGAGAACGCCCTGCTCTGACTGGCGGCGAGCCGCGAAAACTGCGTTGGTCGGGTCAATATTCGGCTCGGCCACCTCACAAGTGTCGGGAAAGCCAGGGAAGGGACGGGCAGAGGAGGGAGGAGGGGATGGGAAGACGCACTGAAGAACCGGCGGCCAGTCGCCGCAATGCCATGGTAGAAGCCATTGTCAGCAGAATTCGCAGTGACCAGCAAGCCGCATCCGCAGGGTGAAGTCGGCGCGTTCGAGGGCTGATGATGGTGATGGGCGAGCGATGATTTCAGTACTCGGTAGTCTTTCGGTCGAAGGTCCAATTGCTCGTGCTTTGCTCCTTCCGACTTTCTCGGCTGGCCCTCGGCATCAGCCAGCCAATCAACGTCCACGTGATTACGCCCGCGATGTCCGCACTCTGGGCCAATGAATATATGCACCGCGCAATAAAACTCGCACGAGGTAAAAAACCACATACGGAAGTAGTCTCACTTGTTCAAATTCACATGATTTATCTTATCTATCTTAGACCAAGTCTAAAATTCAGGTATACTCGTGTTTCTTTTGCGTCCCCACTATATCTCTGGGCACACCACACCTGTTGCCGAGATCCCATTGCGCACCGCTACAAGTCTATTGGGGGAAGCTAGAAGCCGAGTCAAGACCTCCCTCCTCTTATTTAGTACAAAGTGAACACTTGGGCTGGCTGACATGGTCAAAAGGACATGGGCGGCATCCGACAAACAGCGACTATCTAAGATGGGCATCGTCGTGGGCATTTTCACCGCGGAACTGAGTCTGTGCAAAGATCATAAATTTCATAAGTCTACGTCGCCAACCAAGTCGAACTCATCGCATCGTCTATACCCTCTGAACGCCGAGCCCTACGACCGAGACTCATATCCGGCTGTCTTCCCCAACAGCTTCCTTACCCTCCTCAGCCCAACACCCACGCGCTTCCCAGTTGGCCGACGCCCCCTTTCGGAAACGGAAGGCCGCCGGCTGATCTCATGAGTGGTATCAATAAGACAGTTAAAAAAGAAAACCGCTGTCAAGTACAGTTTTAAATGGGGCATCGCGGCGGGGGCTACTAACTAGTAGTAGTCCACACCTGCCCCTTCGCAGCAGACTATGCAATGTGAATGCCGGAGTCCTTCTGGTCGGGTTTGAGCCGCCAAGCCGTCTTGACTGCATCATCTCGCCGGCCAGCCGAACGACACTCCGTGATTTTTTTAACTTTTCCGGAAAATCCTCAGCTGAGAAAAAGGTTTTACTGCGAGGCGCACTGCACGCGCTCGGCGCCGGGATGGCCATCCTCGTCGTCCTCATCCATGCCGTCACCATTGTTAAAGACGCGGCTCTGCGACGAGCTGTCCATGTCTTCCAGATCGGCAGGCTCAGTCATAGCCTCGGCAGGCGGCACGTTCTGGACGGACGGAGACGGCAGGACCTTCCTCAGGCTCTCGAAAGCAGCAGGATCGTCGGTCCAGTTCTTCTCGGGGAACTTGACGTTGAAGCGGATGTACATGTTGCCGTGGTCGTGGTGCCGCGGGGACGGCATACCCTGTCCACGGATCATCTTGACGGCATCTAATACCCAGTTAGAGAGCTGCGCAGAGAGAAGAAAAGGAAAGTAGTTTCCAGAGAGGCAGAGGGGCGCATACCTTGAGCGATAGCCTCGCCAGGCAGAATATCGACGCTGAGCCAGCGGTCGTCCAGGTGCTCGATGAAGATGGTGCCACCGGCTAGGGCGGTCACCAGCTCAATGTCGCAGTTGTACAGCAGGTCGTCCTCCTTGCGGGTAAAGCGGGCGTGAGGCTTCTCCTCGATTTCAAATACGACGTCTCCTGCCTGGATTCCAGGAGCCTGGTCACCCTCGCCCTTGAACTCGACGCGGGTGCCGCTGCGGACGCCCTTGTCGACGTGGACGTGGAGGACTTTGCGGTCGACAATGGTCTTCTTGCCATTGCACTGCTTGCAACGATCCTTGTCCTTGATGATCTCACCCTCGCCATTGCAGTCAGGGCAGACAGTCTGGAAGCGCTGGATCATAGGACCCATCTGGCGCATCATGGTCTTCATACCATGCCCGTCACAGCCGGCGCACTTCTTGACCGCACCCTCCTTTCCACCGATGCCGGAGCACTTGGGGCAGATGATGGATCGCTGAAGAGCAAGCTTCGATATCTTGCCGCGATAGATGTCCTCGAGGGCGACCTTGTGGGTGTGGTGAATGGTACGGGCCTTAGGAGGACCACGGTTCCCACCCATGCCGCCAAACATGCCGCCCATGCCGCCGAATCCACCGCCGCCGCCGAAGAACTGGGCGAAGAGGTCCTCGGCAGCCATGCCGCCGCCACCAGCACCGCCCTCGAGTCCGGCCTCACCATACTGGTCGTATACTGCGCGCTTCTGGGAATCGGAGAGGATTTCGTAGGCGTGGGAGATCTCTTTGAATTTGTCCTCGGCCGCGGGGTTGTGCGCGTTCTTGTCTGGGCCAGTTTGTCAGCAGGATGTCCTCCCTCTGGCGAAAGACCGGGAATGTACGAACCAGGATGGTACTTGAGGGCATTGACTTTGTATGCCTTCTTCAACTCCGCTTCGGTGGCTGACGGGGAGACCTGAGAGAATCAGCACCTGGGTAGTAGACGGAGGAAGGGGTAAAGGCTTACACCCAGGGTGTCGTAGTATTTCGTTTCCTTAACCATGGTTGCTACTGAGTCGGCGGCGCCGGTTTACAATAGTGAAGAGAGGGAGAAACGGGAGGGTGATTGCGCCGGTGAGCGAGTTGGAGTAAACGAGGGTATGTTCGTCCTGTGGTGAATTACCAGCAGTCAGTGGTGGGTTGTTCCAAGGCAGCAAACCGCACCGTCGGGGGGCGGTGCAGCCCGCAGGAGGCTCCGGTGGCTGCTGAACAAACCTTGAGAACGACAAAAACGAGACTTCGATTGTGCTCGTAGAGAGCCAACGTATGTCGTGAAGTGTTGTTATTATCTCGATACCTGGCGGCGGAGCGGAGAGAAATTTCGAAGTCGGGGACCTGGTAGGTGGGCGGTCGACCTAGACTCCGGTAGAAGAATGGAGTGGGGCACGAGCGCTGAAGCGGAGGGACAGAGTATGACAGAAGGTTCAGAAACTCTGAGAAGGATCTCGAGAGGAAGAGGAGGCGGAAAAGAAGGAAGTCGGGGTAAGTATTTGAGATAAAGCAGGTTGGACAGGCTGCGCGACTCGGACAATGCCAGGCAGGAGACGAGGCGGCAGGACGGTGGACTGGAAACTTTTCAGAGCGAACAGTGGGAAGAGGCCGGATGGTGGTTGGCTGGTTTGGCTGGCTACTGCAGGGTCGCGCCGAAGCAGTGGTGCCTCATGGAATGGAATCGAAGAAGGTCGACGACATGGCGGCGCGCTGATAGTGGGTGACCTGTGGGTGCTGACTCCCTGTGCGCAGGGGCGCGTTTGGCGCAGAGTCCCGCCAGGCTGAAGGTAGGACCCAACCCTGGAGCATCTGATTACGAGACGTTGCAAAGGCAACGCCATCTGTGTTAGCTTCAAGAACTAATAGTATATTAAAAGAGTTAAAATGAGTAACAATTATGTGTCATTTCGTGACTACGTACTTAAGCATTACTTAGCCTGATCCCAATATGTTGGCTTCAGAGTAAGGTGCTCATCGTCAGCGCACTGCAGTACTCGTACTTACTACTAAGTATAGGACCTAGGTACTCCCTGGACAAGCAGGGAGCGACGCAAGGCTGACTACCTTACCTTCTAGGAGTGCCAGTGCCATGACGCACTTGCTGTTGCACAGTGTACAGTGGTACCTCCTTAACAAAGATATCTCCACCCCACGTTAACGGCGGCCTTCAGAATCTTTCCGGTCCACTCAAAGCCTTGCCCCCACCCAGTGGCACCCACTGCAGCCACGCGCGCCTCGGGAAGCCTCCGTCGCCCCGGGATCCTTTATTGCAACCCGGCCGCCGGAGTCGGCAGCCGGTTGATATACTGGCACCGTGGAAGGGCAGTTACCGGTCATCATATCGATGCCGGGAGACAGTGTATAGCAGTCATCACCAAGACGAGGATATCACTTCCGAACGGACACAGTACACGGTGCTCAGGCACTGCGTCCTGCTAGCTAAATAAGTACCTAACTATCATAGTAGTATAGATTTCGCTACTGGTACTGGCCAGGTAATATGTCGCTACGTAAGGGTACACGCCGCGAGATATATGCGAGGCCTTGACGCTGGCTCGGTGTAAACGCCGACATCTTTAGATATGCGTTTCGACTCCCTCCCATTCCTACTATACTGCCGAAGTCTCACCTTAAAACGAACCTTCAATCAAGATAATGATGATAAGGCCGGCTCACTTCATGTTCGCCGCCGCATCGGTTTGCCTTGCGTTAGACACCACCCGTACTTGGTACGTCGCACACTCTTCGCCGCTGGCTGCCCCT
Source organism: Hapsidospora chrysogenum ATCC 11550 (assembly GCA_000769265.1). Lineage (NCBI taxonomy): Eukaryota > Fungi > Ascomycota > Sordariomycetes > Hypocreales > Bionectriaceae > Hapsidospora > Hapsidospora chrysogena. The sequence continues at coordinate 136,671 of JPKY01000006.1, forward strand.
AGACCTCACACCCCCCTACCAGACATGCGTGCAAGATGTCATACCATTCAAGGCTTGCCGCGAAAATGCACTCAAGTGCCTTGCGCGAATGAACTAGAGGATCAACCCTACGCCGACCTCAGCTCCAGGGGACTCGTTTGCTGGGGCACCGAGCAGGATGGCCTGGACCGGACATCGAGGCCGGCGTGTCGTGGGACATGCGTGCCTGGGAGCCCCCGGTGTGGTTCCTGTAAAAGTACAGCCGCCTCGCCGGCGGATGGCGGGACCACATGTGGAAGAGCGCGAGGTTGTGGCATCAATCACGGAGTCGACAGCTGACGCCAGGGGGGAAGGGGAATGTTCAGGGTCCGTGAAATTCAATTACTCATATCAACATCCACACCATCCAACTCATTCCCCATGGTGAGTCAGGCCTGTTCATCAGGACCATCGTGAACATGTGCGTCACAACATGTAGGGCATGTGCAGTGTTATTACAGAAATCTTACGCCCAAAAATACTAGAGTTATCAAGGCCCTCCAAAGGAGGGGAGGAGGAAGAAGACAAGCATAAGCATGAAAGCGAGGCGCAATGGTATCATGAATGCCCAACCAACCAATGTCATAGAACAAGAAGCCAAGGAAGCCACATCAGACTCGCATAGGCGGTATCGTCACGCCTTGTACACCGAGCACATGTTCTTCGAATCCCGAAAGCGTCAGAGGATGTTTATCCCCGGAAGAGAGCGCATAATAGAGCGACAAGGACGCTTAGAAAGCGTCCTCAAACGGGCAGTCCACGCTGTCGTGCCCGTCCCGCTCACAGATTGCACACCACTTCTCAGGATCCATGATGCCGCTCTCCTTGCCGGCGACGGGCCCAGAGTCCATGGGGTTGGGGAGAATCTTGACGGTGGGTGTGGCGAGAGGGCTCTTGGACTTGACAGGCGACAGAGGGGCAGGGTGCGCGTCGTCATCGCCACGTGGCCGGAGATGGGTTTGCGTATTGTTGGGCCGGCTGTGGTCGCCATTCGTCTTGCCGCCGTCGGGGCCAAACATGTTGGTGCAAGTCAAAATGTCGTGGCCGCTAGCCTCGCAGATCTCGCACCACAGAGTACTATTCTCGGTTGCGCTAGAATGAGCGTCGCTCTCTGCCATGGTGTCAAGAGTCGCTCCCCGCTTGTGAGCGGCCTCGGGCGAGCGGGTCTCGTGGGCGCGGGTCAGGACAACCGTGTCCCGCGAGTCCCTCAGGGACGATCGGTGATTGTTGGCGCCGCCTCGAAGTCCATCCAACTCCCGCTCCAGCTCCTCTTCTCGAGCGCTCTTCTGCTCCAGGATGGATTGCAGCTCGGCAACTTGCCTCTCTAGGTTGTCACGAGCAATCTTATGCTCGACCACGTCGCCTGCAATAAGGGATCCAGGGCGCTGTGGAGGCGCTCGCTCCTCGGAGTCGCGACTGAGCGAGTGGATGATGGCCTTGAGACCCCTGATCTCGTCTTCCTTCTGCTCCAGCTCCTTTGAGGACGAGGTGGCCCTGTCACCAGCACCGGGGCCTCCGCCAGACTTCTCTCGCTCCCTGCGGAGCTCGGTCCTGGTCCGCTCCACCTCGCCTCGGAGGAACTCGACTTCGCCACGCGCCTCGGCCTCGCCCCGGCGAGCATCCTCTAGGCCCTCCTCGAGCTCCTGGACGAGTTCCTCGAGCTGCTTCAGCTGGCTTGCCACGGAATCGACGTCCAGGTTCCGGGACTCCAGTTCTCGGATATCGGTCATAAGCTCTTCTATCCGTTTCTCGTACACCCGCTCGGTTTCGGTACTAGCCATCTCTAGAGCGTCGATGGTGCTGCGGAAGTCGGCCCGGTGGGCATCGAACTCTGCCGTGAGCATGGCAATCTTTTCGTTCTTTTCCCGCAGCAGATTCCGCAGCTGGCCTGTGTCCTTATCTTCGAACTCGCTGTTTCCGCCGCCCCTAAGACCATCCGCGCTCTCCATAAGAGACTGGAGTTCCGTCAAGCTGCTTTCCATTTCATTCAGAGTCGCTGACTGATCTCTGAGCTGTCGGTCCTTCTCCTCCAACTGCGCCCGGAGGCGCTCGATCTCCTCGTCGTTGGCGCCATTGGCACGAGATGCCGGCCGATGCTTATTGCCAAACGATGAGACGGATCCGATGCTACCGTTCGTCTTGGATCGCGGCAAGCCCACCGGCGTCGACTCGTCGTCAAACCCTAATGCGGAGGCGCTACGTGCGGGCATGCTGGGTTTGCGCTCCAGCTGTGACGTCTTCTTGCTAGGATCGCCGGCAGTACCGCGCACACTCTGCGCGAAGCGGTTGGTCGGACTACCATAGCGTGAGGGCCCCTTCGCGGGTGTCCCTATGGAAGGTCGAGGTCCGGGCGTCATCTGGGTCCGGCGTACGGGAGAGTCGGGCCGCGGGAGTGAAGTCCTGGGCCCAGCACCGGTGCGCTTGCCTTGCGGGCTTGGAGCTCGAGCGCCGGGCCCAACGGAGGCGCTGAACCTAGGTAGCCCAGGGGTTGGCGGGGTGTAGTTAGTTGGGTTCTGCGAGCCTGTCTTGAGCCCAGAAGTGCTGGGTGTCATGGGAAACGACGGGGAGTCGCGGCGCTTGATGGCTTTTGCGACAGGTAGAAAGATTCCTGCACCGGGCACTGAAGTTGTGAAGTAGGAGACCCTACAAAGCAGTACGTTAGTTCTGGGTTTGCCAGAAGGCACACGCGGGGCGAAGACTTACCCATCAACGTCACCGTTGTTTTTGCCTCGCGCTGCGTAGTCGGGGTGGAGCTCGACGCCAGCAAAGGTGCCCTTCTTGCCCTGGACAGGTCCGATGAAGCGCACGACGCCTTGCATGTTCCCAGGGACCTCGACGGCGTCGCCTACGGTGACATCGTCGGCAGCAGTGTGCCTCCCAGGCGTTGTAGGAACCATATTGGTGTGCGAGCTGGGGCGATCGCTCAGAACAGAGTCGTAGGCGTAGCTCTCGGTGACATCGGGAATGCTGGCCAGGGAGCTCTGGGTGAGAGCGGCAAGGGATGTCTTGCGCGACAGGGGCCCGACGGCGGCAGCAGCGGGAGCAAGGCGCGACTGGGCTGCGTAGGCCGAGTTGAGGTTGGGGGTCGACGCGCTGTTCGACGGTCTGCGGAGTGATCGCGGCGCAGTGGGTGTCTTGGGCAGCGGAGGTCTGGCGTAGGCAGCGGTGGACGAATTGGTGAGGGTTGTGGAGGTTAAAGTGGAAGACATCTTTGGATGGTGGCGTGGAGCCGGCTAGGTACTGTTAGGTACTCGTACGAGCTAGGTAGTGCTCCCTCTCTGGCGGCTGTCAGGTCAGGACCGCGTCAGGGGGGAGTGGCGACAAAGGCTGCTAGCTGCAGGTTACTGGTCCAGCAATTCCAAGCTTCCAGCTCTTCCGGGCTGCCGCTGATCGTCCCAGTGGGATGGTGGAGTCGGTGGATGGGCCCTAGGTCTAATACCTTAATGCTGGCGCAAAATTAGACCCTGTCTCATTTGTTTTGTTTTTTTTCTCTTACCCTCCCCGCCCGTTGGTTACTGTTTGGTCATCACCGGCTGCTGGTGATTAAACCAACCCCACGCTGGTGGGCAGAAGTATCAGGCCCTGCGTGGCGGAAAAAGGGGGAGGGGGCCCGAGGACTCTTTTTGCCCAGGCTTGTTTGTTTTCTCGGCAACGGGGAGCTCCCGTCCTTTCTGGCGTTGGCGTGGATAGCGCGTTGCTATGCGAAGAGGGAGGGAGGGAGGGGGGAGGGGGGTTGTTCCGGAATCCCGAAAGTCGATACCGGGGCGGTATTCGTATCTTACGTCGTCATAAATTCTTGTTGACGGCGAAGCACAGGATTGAAAGGGGAGGACGAAAGCACAAGGTTTGAGATGCAAAAGAAGCAAGGAGGAGAAGGACGAGGAGAGGGCGAGGTTCTGGAACGAGGCCTTGTGGTTTTGTTCCTCCCTTCTTTCCTCCCTAGACTGCTGCTGTGAGATGCGGGCGCGATGCAGCACCACTTGCAGTAAAAGACCCCGCCAGCACAGGCCACTCAGCAGCGACCTCCTAGTGACGTGACACTGGTACTGTCAGTGACCACCAGAACCCGCTCGTCACCGCCTCTCCCCCCTTTTGATTGCGCCCGTCTCCGTCTCTCCTGCATCTCTCACCCTCACATGGGCCTATGGCAGACTTCAGCTGGTGGACCTCAGACACGCGGTGCCATGCAGGTTTGACCGTAGTTTTTGTTTGGTCTGCAGCTCTCATCTTGTTCTGCAGATCTGTCAACTGATGGAGCCTCTTTGCTGATATCAGGCGCTTCTGGCTTCATCGTGTCACTGTCACCGACAGTCTGCATAGGAGGCTTGGTGGAGCGGCCGGGCGCAGCTACGTACGGGTACCTTGCAGCGAGATCGATCTTCTACTTCTGCATGTAGATTCTGTGGCCTTGCTACCTTGGGGTTCCGTTCGTTGGACACTTGTGGTGCCCATGGGACAACTCTGCGTCGGACCTGGAAGGGCACTTCTACAGTATACGTCCGTACCTACTAATACAACATGATGCAGAGTCCCCTGTCGTATACCGGGGACGGCCGCAATTGTTGAACGCGGATGGTGAGTTGCTGAAATTTATGCATGCTGCGGCTACCTGTTCTTGGCCCTCTTCCTCGCCTTCTTCTCCCTCTCGTACTCGTTGGCCTCGCGACCCTCCTCGCTCTGAATCTCCGCCACCAGCCTCTTGTACTTCTTCTCGTACGCCTCGTCCTTGGCCTTCTTGATCTTGAGCTTCTCCCGAGCCATAAAGTTGGCGTCCTTCCGCAGCTCCCGGAGCGCCCCCTTGCGCTCCTTCTTGTGCTCCGCCCGGAGCTTCGCCAGCTCCGCCCTCTCGCGATCGGGGTCGTAGTGCTTGTCCGGGTCGAACTGGTCCTCGAACTTGGGGATGTACGTCTTAATCGCCAGGGGACGGTGGTGGTGGAGCTCCAGTGGCCTGCGCGCCAGTGTGGCGAGCCTCATCATCCGCTCGAGCTTGGTCTGCAGCTTCTCTGCCCGGTCTGATAGTTGCCGAGGCAGATGACCCTGACATTTTTGGCTGGATAGATGCTTCGCCACTTCCAGGACCTGGTCAAACGACTCTGCGAATGCCTCCTTGCCAGTCCAGGTGTCAGCAGCTGCGTCGCACACCTGGAGCGCCGTGTCTAGTATGGCAACCTTGACTTCTGTAGGCGCCTTCGCCTGTGCTCCTGATTGTACGCAATCGGCAAAGTTCAAGCACCGCGGTACCGTCTTCTTTGCGTCCCGCACACGGAGAGCTGGCTCCGATCCGTGGAGAGGGAAGCGCCCGAGCTGTGATCCCGCAGCAACAGGAGCAACGGCGCAGATCGTATTAAGAATAAAATTGAGGACCTCCGGGACGAACCGCTTCGCTAGCTGTTGGTACTGCAACGATAGTATGGAGAGATAAACCCCCACAACATGGTCCGCAAGAGTGTGTGGCACCTTCTGTCCGAGATATCGCCCCGCGGTCAGCATCGCCGGAGTCACCACCTGGTGGAAGTGATCAGATGTCGGAAAGATTGTCCCAACCGCTGTGAGGAGCACCAGGTCCCCGGCCTCCAGAGCCAACGGCCTCTCACCGCCTATCTCCTCAAGGTGGTGTCGGAATCGCTGCGCAATCTCGATGGGGAACATTTTCGACAGCGAGTGAATATGGCGGATGAGACTCTCGAGGACTGAGAAAGGAGGCCAAGACTCGGGGGAAGAGCGCGCATTGAAAGGCGAGGATACGAAGTCAACAAGGGCCGTGGAGAAGTTGGCCAGATATTCCTTGTTCTTGCTGTCGAGCTTCGGGTGGTACAGGGCTCGAATTCGTTGGACTAATGTTGGCAGACTTCCGTGCGGGTAGTCCTTGATGATAGCCTCGAACTCTCCACGAGACTGCGGGCATGGGAAGGTGTATGGCAGGCCATTCTCGTCGCCCTTTTCCAAGGCGGACGTCTTTGATGACGAATCTGCTTTGAACATGAGATTACGTGCTTCCTCTTCGTTCAGCAGACCCTTGGTAAATTCGTCGTCCTCTTCCTCTTCCTCTTCCTCGTCACCTTCCGAGGCGTCGTCGTCTTGCTCGAATTCGTCGTCGCTTTCAAACGGTTCAAGATCTGAACCACTCGCAACCAAGTCATCATCGATGATAAAGTCGTCTTCGTCATCGAACCCTAGCTCTGTTGCCGTTGGCCGTGTTCTGATGCCACTGCCAAGCCCGAAATCGTCATCTTCGTCGTCCAGCTCATCTTGCCCGTTGACGTCTTCCGCGGGTTCATTATTGTCCTCGCTCTCGTCGCTGTCCGAGACGGTTTCGCCTCGCATACGCTTCTGGCGTTTTTCTTCGAGCTCCCTTAGACGCCTAGACTCGTCTTCCGCCTTCTCCTCCTCGGTCTTGGTGCGATCAGCAGGCTGTGCCCTGCGGTCCTGGGCCAGTTTCTTGACTTCAAGATCAAAGTTCTTGTCGAATGCATCGCGGTCGATTCCGCGAATAGCGGGGGGGGCCTCAGTGTCTCCGTCTGGTTGGCGCTTCGGGGCGTTTTGGGCTAGCAGGAGCCGCAAGTCTGGGAGTTCCTGGTCGATCTCGGCCCGCAGGTCGTCATCGTCGGCTTTGGCTTGCTGTCTTTCATGCTTGTGAAACTTCGACTTGGCAATGACCTCATTCATGATTTCCTTCTTCGATTTCTTGCGCTCGGGTTGCTCGTCGCCATCACTGGCAGCCATGGCACGCACCCTCTTGAGGCGCTGGGATTCGCGGACGGACCCATCGCTGTCCTCGGCGTCCAGATCCTCTTCCTCAAAGTCGTCTGCGGGTTCGTCATCGAATGTCAAAGCTTTGCCCCCGTGGGTAAGTCCTTCCATGGACTCGTCCTCCTCCTCCAGGTCGAACATGGAACTCTTTTTGTGGCTCTTCAGCTTTTCTCTAGCAAATCGTTCCAGCATCTTCTCCTCGGGCGTCATAGTCGGGTCGTTTTCACCGAATCGCTGATCGAGGATCCCTCCAACCTTGTGACGATGCTGCATATCCGCAAGCAGTGTTTGTCGGCGCTGGAAAGAATCGTCAGTGGCTGATGGAAGCCGGGCAGTTTATGCGTGCCATACCTTCTCCTCGCTTGCGGCCTTCGCCTGCCCAGGGCGCCCTTTGATGGCGCTCGTCGTCGGACGGTTGCTGGTAACCTCGAATTTCGGAGCTTTGGCATGCTTGAGGTCGAAGGGGTTGAATTGTTCGCGAATTCCTTCCAACACGACCCCTCTCTGCAGTCGCTTCTCGTTGCGCGCCCGCTCATCTTGTGCGTTTTTCCGCTTCTGCTTTTTTGACTGCTGGGGTCCAACAATGCCCTGCTCCCTTAAGGAGGCCTTGAGGCGCTTGAGCTGGGATCCGGCCATGGCAGCTGGTGGTGAAACCTGATGTGTGTCCACACTGGTGTGTCTTGAATGAAGAAGCTGGACGATGCCACTAAATTTTTCTTGCCTGGCTTCTTTATCGATAAGCCTCGGCGAGGTGTGAGCGGCCCAAAGTGGGGTCACGTCTGTGCGCACTAAGCCGTATTTCAACTATCATTCAGGCGGTATCCCCTGGCAGAACCCGTAGCTCATCTCGACCGGCGTCACTCGCGACTCATTGGACTGCCCGGCTAGTACGAAGTAACGACCACAATGGGCTGGATAAGTCCGATGGCATCGTTGGCCCGCGACGAGAGGGTCGTCCTATTGACTATAGGGCTGGCCACGTTTGGCGTGGTCAGCTCCGTCATCACGGCCCTCGTCGTCATAAGAGACGATAGCATCCTGTCCCCCGCCCAGCCCAAGACGCGATACATCACCCAGGACACGGAAGACTCGCTGGGGGTCGAGACGCTCGAGAAACTCGTGGCTCACCCAAATTATTCCATCGGGGAAATTGCCACCAAGATCATCTGCGACCGAGCTGTCAATAGCCCGGAGGCGATGAAACTCTTGCTCTACGGCATCACCCGGCCCGACTACGATGAGCGGATACGGTCTTTGCGAGCGCTCGCCCTGCTTCCGGGTATGTCTGGTTCTTCATTTGTTTCAGAGATGCCCTTGGAGAAGGGTACTTTGACTGACACCGGCAGGGGCAGGGTTCGAGGGGTTGTCGTCACTACACAATCCGCAAGCCTACGCGGCACTGGTGAAGTCGCTGGAGTTGAGCCTTGGCGACTTCGAGCCACCGAGCCTGGAGGACTACCACTGGGACGAATACTACCTCCGCGACGCGGCCGAGAAGTTTTGTCTCATGTTCATCCAGGAACTTGTCGACAAAAACGGCGCGAGCATGCTCGTCAAGGCCAAATTCGTCGAGAAGTGGCTCGCCAAGCAAGACTGGGGCACCGACCCCTTGGAAAGGCGCCAGAGGTTCGCCGAGTACATGGCGTACAAGAACAACCGGATAGTGGACATTGTGAATCGCATCAGGCACTCTAGGCGTGGACTGCGAGCGCTGGAGAAGGCTGGCCTGATGGCGGAGAGTCTGGCGCGGCGGCAGATGCAAGAGCTCCCCGACCTCGTCATGGAGTTTATAAATCCAGACGTGCGTGAGTCGATAGAGGAACCGGACTCGCAGGCACCGCGGACCAGGGACCAGTCAGTGGAGGAACAGAGGCTTCGTCGCCAACATCGCGAAGCCATGGTCCTCAACGACGGGACCCGCCCAGTGGGCCGCCAGGACATTATCGAACGGGATCGCAGCCCCCTCGATTAATCACTATTCGAGGGTCGTCCTTCTGAAGAAAGAAAACGCAGCGAAACTTCGGGCAAAATTATACACGGCATCACGAGCGACGAAAACACCACCAAGCTACTACCTCCCAGGTACGAGGCACCTGCGACGGCACAAATTCCGACCTTAGCCTTGGCGAGCGCCTCTGAACGAAACCTCTTTAGGGGTTGGGGAAGTACCTTTGTACCGTATTCGGTATCTGTTACCAGCAGTGCTGCCTCGCCCCATGGCGCCGGATCTGTCCACCACATACGGCACATACCCTGCAAGCCACCACCAAGTGCTGCGTGGCCGGGAAGTCATAACTGCGCACGCCGATGTCACCGATCCGGCCGAGGTGGCCCTTCGAGATTGAGCTAGCTCATGTTTCATTTGACCAAAAAATGAAGACTCTACGGGCTCTGGCCACGGAGCTGTGCTAACGAAGAGGCAACATGTGCAGGGAGCTTACACAGTGACAATAGTCTTATGAGCAAACCAAGACCTAGTAGTAATAAGAGATCATCGAACAATCCATTTCTACAGGGGCCGTGCTCCTTGTCCTCACAGCTATGCCGCTCATCTTTCGGGGCACTAAATAAAGGGGGTCGTGTTAGTAAATCGCCGGGGGCGAGTTCGATTCACTTGAAATAAGCTGATACATATCAGTACCTGAGACCGACCGGTTGTTGGACAACAAGTGGGCTACGTGGTCCGGCGGGCAGGTATTGCAGAACAGTGTGGACACTGTAAATACACTGGGACCTCGAACTTAACCAAACCCCCCACGTCTGCTACTACCTACTTGTACAACATTGACATTACCACAAGAACGCCAAAGTATCAGGAATTCTCTCACGGCAATTCTTTAATCAAAGAGAAACCAGTCTTCTTTCCATACAAACAGAAGCCGCCTGATGAGCTACCCGCAAGCCAACGGCGCCAGTGCGCCTGACCAGGGGGAAGAGGAGGATGACTACATGAACATGACGTTTGAGGATCCAACACCCGCAAAGGAGACATCACTACAGCGCACGCAGAGGCTCAAAAAGGAGTCACGGCAGCGTGGGCTTGTCAAGTCCAAGGCGCAGCTCGCCGAGGAGGAGGCCGCGGCGAGGGAGAAAGCCCTCTCGACGTCCATGCTGGACGACTCCCGGGCCAAGAAAAGCAAGGGCTTCGCCATGATGGCAAAGATGGGCTTCTCCGGCGGCAGTCTGGGCAAGAAGGCGGAGGATGGAGGGGGTCAGGGCCGAACGGAGCCTATCAAGGTCGACATAAAGGAGGACCGGGCGGGCATCGGCCTGGAGAGTGACAAGAAGCGCAAGCTCCGGGAGGCCGCCGAGGCGCATGGTATCAAGGCCGCCAAGCTTGACCCGGACGAGTATCGCGAGCGCGTCAGGAAGGAGAGGGAGGATGCCCGGCTCGAGAAGCAGTTCCATGCCGCTCAGCGGATGGCGGAGCGACTAGATGACGAGGAGGCCGCAGCGGCGGCGGTAACAGAACCTACGGCCACAGCCACCTCGCAATCCGGCAAGACAAAAGGTTATGATGGTATATCATCACGTCCACTCAAGGCGATACCAGTCTTATACCGGGGACTCCTCCGCCACCGCGCTGAACAAGAGCGCGACAGGCGTATGCGTCACGATCTCGAACAGTCACTCTCCCGCCTTCCAACCTACGAGGATGATGATGAGGATGAAGACGGCAAGAAAGCCCTCGGAAAGACACAGAGCACGTATGCGGCGATAGAAGATCTTGATGAGGAGGATGATGAGCTGGACGAGTTCAACGCGCTCGAGATATCTGAACGTTTGCGACAGGCGCTGGAGTATCTACGAGCGCGTCACCAGTACTGCTTCTGGTGCAAGGCGGCATACCCTGACTCGGAGATGGAGGGGTGTCCTGGTCTAACGGAGGACGAGCATGACTGAGTAGGGTATTTAATCATCGGTGTATCACTGTGTAATACATATACAAGCGATGGCGACGGCCCGTTGAGCACCTCGTTTTCGACTTCAAGGATAGGAATCACTTTAAAGGCAGGCCGTAGGTACCAACCTGTCTACTAGGCAGTATCACAACAGTTAGCAGCTAACGATTAGTTCAGTAGCAGCATCCGTTTTCCTGCCCATTAGTTGAACTGCTGGGCCTAAAGCTGTCACCCGGGATAGTACTTCTAATCGTTAGTTCAACACCAATATGCAATCTCCTGCTCATTAGTAGTTGCACTGCTGGGTTAGTAAGTCCAATCGCCGTGCCATCCTTGACAGCACCATCGCCGTATCATCCTGCGAATTTAGTGACGCATCCTCCACGGAGGAAGCTTGATTGCGTAATCCGGCTGTCCGTCAGTAATCTTGCCCTCGCCGTTCTCCATGGCGATATCGCCCATAAACCTCTTGTATTCTTCGTCCATGTGCGCATCTGAGGGTCCTCTGCTAGTAGTAACAATTGTGGACTTCTCGTCTGACGCGCACCCGCGAGCTGGATTCATATAGTAAGCGATTTGATGCTGTGCCCGCTGTCCCTCGTCATCTCGGAAAGTGCCATTAGCCATGGCGACATTGCGAAGCTGTTTCAGCTTGTGCTCGTTCTGGTAGTCGGGAACGGACACAGCGTTGTCGATGATCTGCTGGATCAGCCTTTTGCCCTCGTCCACTTTTCTTTGGCTTTCGGACGTAATCCTAACGTGAAGAGGCTGATTGCCGTCGTCCGCAGCCCCATATCTTGCAAGGGTCCCGGCTCTCCCTTCTTTGACAGAGCCTTTGCCCCGTATAGCGATGGTTGCACCCGTCTGTTTCTCCATGGCTTTGAGAGTTGCACCCCTGGGTCCTAGTATCTGCCCGATGAAGTTGACAGATGGGTAGGTGGTTTGTGGGATTTCTAGACGATCAGTAAACCTTGTGGGACGGCGGTAGTCGTAAGGCAGCCTGTATGAGGGTATCTTTGCGAGAGCTCGCTCGACGCAAGCATGTCTCTCCGTCTCGAGCCTACGGCGAAGGCGCTGGATACGAGTGTTGGTGCGGCGGCCAGCGGCATCGTACTCGGGGTCGGGTGACTGGTGGCCTCTTTGTGCTCGTGGGTGTGCTTGTGCCAGAAGAACCTCATCCGGTAGACGCAGCTGGCCCGTGATTTCTTGAATGCGAAAGGTGTGTCACATAGGCCTCGATTTGCTCGGGTGTCATCGTGCCCCGGATGACTGTAGGCAGCAAAGTGCCACGACCATCAATGACGGGCCGATGCGCCGTACGATCAGTAGGTGATGCCCAGCGGGAATGTCGGCGAATGAATGCTGGCATGGTGTCGAAGGCGAGTGTTCTGGAGATACAATAACTCACGACTTGTGACGTTGGTGTGGTTGTAGGAGAGAGAAGGATGCTGGGCTGACCGAGGGTAATGATGACAATTATATACTTGGATATTTCTTTGTTTATTTCACCCCGCCATGAAATTAAGTTAGTGGGCCGACGACGGGAATCTACGTTACCATTACACTACTGCTAAAGCTTACTCGTGTTCAAGTGCATTAAGATACTAGTAATAAATATGAGTCCGAAGTAGAGTTTGCTCCGCATAGCCTACTACCTTAGTACCTAGTAGTAAGATACAGTATGTGGAAATGCGGAAGGAGCTGACTCAGGAGCCCTTCCTGAGTTGAGAGGCCAGCTGATTTGAGAGGGAAGGCAGAGACTCGGGCACAACGCCTGAGTGTGGGTGAGTTTGCTTTTTTTGGAAGGGACGAGAGCCTCAGGACCCTGAATCAAGGCAAGTGACGTGATTGATTTACCCATATAGCCAGCAGGCAGGCCCCCGAGCTTGAGGGAACATTCCCTGATCCATCATCAATCTGACTTTGTGGCCGAGTATCTTGTTCAGCCTTCCTTGTTCGGACTTCACGACTCAGCTTCTTATCTGTATGACGAGCACAGCAGCATCCACGCCAAAGGACACCTTACCAGTCGTATATTAATTCTATACTGTCCAAGTAGCTCTACCACTATGAAAGCCCACCTCCGTTATGTATGGAAAGATACTGGATGAATCAGACAATACCTTACACTAATCAGAGTTTGCTACGTCTAAACCTACCTACTCGCTAGTAAGGAAGGCGCCAGCCCTCCCTCACTTCCACCTCATCAACCCCCTTCCTCCCGCCACATAAATACACACACTCACTCGTCCGCCCACCTTCTCTCTGTCTCGCACGCACACCCAAAAGTTCAACATCTGCATCATCCGCAGCAGCCGAGTGTGTTCACTCTTGATCATTCCAGGTAGGACGGTACACACGCTGATATTTATCAGTCAAGAGACCACATGCTGACTTTGGTAGATAGCTATGCCAGGCCCACAAGCTGGGAAACACAAAGAGGATGTTCCTCCGACAGCAACGTCGCCAAAGCGGGAGGAAACTCTTCCTCTGCGAGAAGCTCCAAAACCAGCTCGGAGCCCCCGAAAACACGTCACGCCAGATGTGACTCGAGAGCCACGACGACGCCAAACATGGAGGGATGCTAAGCATGTGAAGCTATCCCGTGACCTACGCGATCCAACTGTCGAGATCGACGATGATATACTCGGCGAGTTGATGCAAGTCTTCCCCGATACCGTCGAGCTCTTAGAGTGCGGCGACCAGACTTATCGGGCTTACCTTTCGTTCATTGTGAAGACTTTGCCGGAGACTCCGTGGCCTTTCACCGTTGGGGGTCTGCCTTTCACAATCGGAGATGAGACGGGAAATGGAAGGGGCCCTATATTTCCTCAGGGAACTCCTGGTAACATGAGGGTTCGCATGTGCCAGGAGGTTGACGCGAAAACTCTGCCGTCTACTTGTGCGTCGTTTCGACATCTTGCTGACATCGTCACCACGGCTATTCACATTCGCCTACCTGACCTGCCGGTCAAAGAATTAATTCTGGACGCCCACAAACAATTTCACGTTGTTCTTGGAGACGACGTGAACATCACCGCTTGGCCCCAGCTTCCTTTGTGGATCGCTCAGTGTTGGACCACGTATCTCCATGAGAGGGACTTGCAACGTCCCCATGGACAAAAGGCTCGGCGTGCAATCTCGCCCGACGCACTGCGAGGCGTTGTGGACAACACGCCTTATGATGTTCTTCGTCCTGGAGTTCTGGTTTCCGGCGAGGTTCAACAAGGAGCCGGCGAGAGGGTCGTCCTGTCTACTACCACCGGGGTGCTGGTCAAGGATGCCTCAGGAAACCAGTTCATGACTTGTTCTTCCCACGGCGTTGGAGATGATCGGACACTCTGGCAACCACTCCCTACTGGTGACAGACGGGTGATCGGCGAAGCCATACTGGAGCTGAACTTCACGGACATCGCAATTATGCAGCTTTCAAGCGGAGTCCGGTTCGAGAATGAAGTCTCTGGGTCGCCTGGTGAAGATTCCCCACGATTGCAGAGGGTACTTGGAGAATCTGAGGGCGATAAAATGTACGTCGGAAAGTCGGTTTACCTCAATTGCCCCCAAACCAGCACTATACCCGGAAGGGTCATGGCCAGAAGTATCAAAATGGTCACCAGTCCTCCATCCCACCCCACAGAGGACAGGCACCGGTATAATATCTACAACTGGGTATATGTCGGACAGAATGAACCAAACCAGACAACTTCGAGGATCCCAGATAGAGCCTGCGGATCTGCGATCTGGGATGACGAGGGCTGCGTCGTCGGTTTTTTTCGTTACTACATTGAGGAAGGACCTTGGGCAGGGCTCTACGCTTCTATTTCCGCAGATGAGGTTGTGAAGGCGGGCTACAGTCTGGCCTAGGCAGCAAGAGAGAACTATACGAGCTATTACAAGTACGGATAGGTTCCTATATATTACGGGCGTTACCACTACTCCCACGGGTATGAAGTCAATTCAATTTCAGCCTGGTTTCGCCAAGTCTCGGATTTGCCGCCTCTGACAACCAGAGACGGGCTTGGCACTTTCGGGCTGAGCCTGGCTGAAATTGATGGCACGAGCGCACCGCTAAGGTAGGCTGCATTCATGGGTCGAGGCGCGTCGTCTTTGGTGGCTTGCTTCCTTGGCGAGGAGCTGAGAAGGAAAGAAAAACGCAAGTGAACCAACCACAAGTCCATAACCCATGCCACTCCGCCGCACACCCGCAGGGGGGAGCCTTACAGACTTACAGTATAGTCCGTACGCTCGTTACCATTATTAAAAGTAGGTAGCTGCCAGATCCCCCCACTCCCCTTCCTCTTCGCCGTCGTCGTGGTCCTTCTCCCCGTCGTCGGACTGCGCAGTGCGTGCGCAACCCTCGTTCATCTTCTCAACGTCGCCATTCGAGCCGCCCGTCACGTCCAGCGCAGCTTCGCCGCTATGGATAACCGGCCGCCGCCCCCACACGTGTCGCCCAAGGGCGTCTGGGTCTCCAAACTCATCCTGCGCATCTTCTCGGCCATCTCCTGCCTCGTTCTCATCGGACTGGGCGCCGGCATCACTGCCCGCTGGGGCTACACCTACAGAAGCTCGTCCTACGCTGGCTATACCCTCGCCGCCGTGGCTCCTCCGGTGCGTCTAGTGTCTCGTCCTGTACGCTTTCAGCCCAAGACCCTGCCCCTTGCTGACCCAATCTCTCCTCTCACAGGCCTGCATCGCATTCATCTGGGATGTGGCCGAGGGCATCTGCATCATCGCTCGACGGGGCCACCGAGGCATCCACCCCGGCGCCGTTGTCGCCGTTGATCTCCTCCTCTGGTTGGGATATGTCGCCGGAATTGCCCTCTTTGGCGTCATGGCTCTGTACGACCTCAGCGGATCGTACAGTAGCAGCTACTACTACGACTTCGATGAGCTTAGCGATTTCTACGATGACCACTACGTCCCGCTCCGGAACATGAGCCACGCAATCCTCGCCTTCGGCATTATCGAGGTGTAAGTTTGCTCCCGCTGGAACCTCGTGGGACCCCGTGGTGGCCCGGTGCAGGCGTGTGGTGCTAGTAGTAGCATAGCATACATGTGACTAACATGAGAGTCCATCAGCATCCTCCACCTCACTCTCTTTATCTTTGGCTGCTGCGAGACCAACATCCGCAACCGCCAGCCTGCCGTTGTCTACTTCCCGGGAGGGGCTCCCATGGGCCATATGTCCATGCCGCCCAACCAATACGGCCAGCAGCCCATCATGCTGCCCGCCGGCCAGGCTCCTCCAGCCGGTTACGTTGCCTACGCCTACGGGCCGACCCCGACCCAGCCCCAGCCCGTCCACCAGCAACCCGAGAAAGTCTACGAGCACTATGCCCCCGAGGTCGTGTCCCCTCCGCCCCAGGAGCCGTCGCCCGTCCAGTCCAACTCGAACCCGCCCAACGGCGGCGCCGACTGGCGCAACTCGTACCAACCGTCTTCCATTGGGGCCTCTCCTCAAGATACCACCGCTCGTTAAAAAGGGGGGGGAAGAACTACAGGTCCTTCTTTTGTTGTCTTGCATAGCAATATAGGGTAAATAATGTTGAAATATACGCCGTAATATGGACTTCTCAGCGGGGGCCAGCGACTCCCCGGGGCACTTAACGTCCCCGGGGCACTTAACGTGGACTCGTATCCTCCCATGAACCCAACCCCCTCCTCGCATGTATCTGACAAATGACCTGGTATACGCGGGCACTGGGATACACTACAAAAAAAAAAAAAAATTGTGTCGGACGGCTGTCACAGGATAGGAGGATTGTCACGAGAAAACTTTGGAGAGTCTAAAGACTCCATCAGCGGCCACTCCCAGAGTTTCTGGGCATTTGAGTTGGACTCGCGTGGGCGACTGGTGACTCACATACATGTCCCACCAAGGTTGGTGGCCCACATACACAACTCTTATATACGTAATAAATCCACAACAGAATATCAACAAAAGCAATTTGGCGCAGTGGAAGCGCGCCGGGCTCATAACCCGGAGGTCCTACGATCGAAACGTAGAATTGCTAACCTTGATATCCTTTTTGGTCGTTTTAGTTCATGTGGGATCGTGTGAAGAGGACCATGATGCTACTCGATTTTTTTATTTTTTTCAATTTCTTTTTTTGACGCTTCGTTGTCCTAATTCTGAAACGTTTCCAAACGCAGACACCTAGCATCAGGGCAGAGGACGGGTATAGGCTCAACTCATCGTTTCTTGCTATGTTACCCAGTATGTAGTTCGATAGTAAGTTAGTAGTACTACTATAGTAATGCACTCGTAGCAAATAATTATCCGTGGATTGTTTGAACTCGGATTGGGCATGTGAAACCACCCTAGACACCATTTTCTTCGAGTCCGCGCAAACAAATATGCGTACTTAGTCACCACCACAGGGATTTCTATCCACTAGGTAGACATAAGTACTAGTAGTACCTGTACTCTCCATCTCTGAATGGTACGTACGAGTCCTAACTTCGAAAGTTGTAAGAGGTGGTCCCCTGCGACTGCCAAGATTGAGACGGGAGGACGGTGCCTGCCGTCCTGCCCCTTGGCCCCTGTTGCGGTGGGCGTTGTTGCTCTTTGGGGCGGCAGGAGCTGATTCACCCCCCCTTGCATGTACAGGTACCGTTCGATGTGTCCAAAAACCCTTCCCAAACCTGAACGTCGCAGCCCAATTCTGACCCATACTTGCCGGTCACATTTAACCAGCGCGCGATGCGAACATGAAGGTCTCATACCTCTCCATCGGCCTCCTGGCCCTGTTCAGCCCCCTGACGGCGGCTTGGAGCAAAGAAGGTGAGAATAAGCACCCCCTCAGAAACTCGCCGTCACGTATGCTGACCCGTGGCCCGCGCACCAGACCGAGAAATCTTCCGCATCCGTGACGAGATCTCTGCGCACGAGACCGACCCTGCGGCCACCTTCTACGACATCCTCGGCGTGCCCCCGTCAGCTTCGCACGACGACATCACCAAGGCCTACCGCCAGAAGACGCGCTCGCTGCACCCCGACAAGGTCAAGCAGAAGCTCAAGACGGAGGGCGCCAAGAGCAAGGGAAAGCAGAAGAAGGCGCCTTCCCAGGCCGAGGTCAATGCCGCCGTCAAGGAGGCCTCGGAGGCCCAGGCGCGCCTGTCGCTGATTGCCAAGATCCTCCGCGGACCCAACCGCGATCGCTACGACCACTTCCTCGCCCACGGCTTCCCCCTGTGGAAGGGCACCGACTACTACTACAACCGCTACCGGCCCGGCTTGGGCACCGCCGTCATCGGTGTCTTCCTCCTCGGCGGCGGCGCCGTGCACTACCTCATCCTGTACATGAGCTGGAAGCGCCAGAAGGAGTTCCTGGAACGCTACATCAAGTTTGCCCGGAACGCGGCCTGGGGCGCCAGCAGCATGAATATCCCCGGCGTCGACTCGGTCCCTGCCCCCGCCCCCGCACCGCAGGCCGACGACGATGAGGAAGGCCCGCCGCAGCCCATGAACAGGAAGCAGAGGCGCATGCAGGAGCAGGAGCGCAAGCGTGAGGGCGGCCGTGTCCCCGGGAAGAAGGCGCGCAAGGCCAAGAGCACCAGCTCGTCAAGAGATGCGTCAGCTGCCCCGTCCGGGGTGCGCAAGAGGGTCGTGGCTGAGAATGGTAAGGTCCTGGTTGTGGACTCCCTGGGCGATGTCTACCTTGAGGAACAAGACGAGGAGGGCAACGTGAATGAGTTCCTTCTTGATGTGAGTTTTTTTTTTTCTTTTTTTCCTTCTTTTTTTTTTGTGTCATCGTGACAGGCTGTCTGTATGAGGTTACGGCGCTGACACTTTGAGCAGATTGATGAGCTCGTCCGGCCTACGTTCAAGGACACTGCCATTGTGCGCGTGCCGCTCTGGGTCCTCCGGTCCACCTTTGGCCGTCTCCTGGGAAAGACGGCGGGGGGCGAGGAGGAGAAGGCGGAGGACCATGATGTCGTGGACGATGACTCGGACAGTCCGCAGCGGACTCCTAGCTCTGATTCAGCCGGTGAGGACTTTGAGCTCCTCGACAAGAGCACCGACTCGCTGGCCAAAGCGGCCAAGGCGACTGGAGCTCAGAAGGGTGGCAAGCCGAGCAAGCGCAAGGGGAAGAAGAGGTAATCCAGCGGCCGACTCGAGGCCACTCGGCCTGCGTCGCAGCAGCGACAGCAGCAGCAGCAGCGGTCGTGTTTGGGCCAACTCTCGACCAAGGCCTGTCGCTCCGTATAGAAAGTTTTCAGGTCCAGATTAAAACAAAACACAGGTGAACGAGGCTCATAGGATGGCGTCGCCAAACCAACCCAGCCCTAGTGGCACGTATCATGTATGGATGTCCACCGAGATGCATATCGAGAGCGTCCGCTATCTGTATCTACTCGCGCAGCTTGCAGTGGGACGTGAATATTTCCCACCTCGATGTCGGTTTGATGTAGGCTGTAGACTACGGTCTGTAGGTACTCCGTGGCCCTGCCGCACTGCCCAGGATGGCAGCTATCAAAACCCCTGTCGCCGCCGTCGCCTCCCCCTCGTGACGGCGGCCAGTCGGACACACGACGAGGACCCCTGCAATGCAGACGCCAGCCATCCGAATTTACGGTGAGCGAGACACACAACGCCTTTCTCTCTACCTTGCATTGACGACCTCCACTCGCCCGCTCCTCTCACTTTCTCATCTGTCGTCCATCTGCACCCGCCTGCCCCAAGCTGCAGAGCCTCAACAATTGGCGACAGAAAGGGGTCCCCCATCCTCAATTCCTCGCTCGGGACGCGACACCAATATCCTGTGCTGACTTCTGCTGTCGCTTACCATCCTATCTTGCCCACCGCGGCTACCTGTAGTCAAGAGACTCGAATCAGCACTGCGACCAGCAGCAGCTTCAGCGTCATATCTCTCTCTCAAGCTCTTCCCCGCCATCCACCAACAAAGTTCCCGCCTCCTCACTCAACCCAACCCAACCGCAATGGCCGGCTTCCTCAGCGTCGCCGACGGCCTCACCATCGGGCCCGGCGGCATCTCCCGCCCCTCCAAGCGCGCCCGCTCCCGCTCCCGCGCCTCCAAGAAGAGGCGCTCCCGCTCTCGCTCCAGCTCCCGCTCCAGCCGCCACCGCCGCCGCAGCACCGGCAGCACCCTCGGCGCGGGACTCTCGTCCTTGTTCAATGACAAGGGCAGCAGCTACCACAAGCACGGGTCCTCGCGCGCCTCCTTCTTCGGTCTCGGCGGCGACGACCATTATCACAAGCACAGCTCTTCGCGAGCCTCGTTCTTTGGTCTCGGCGACGATCGCAACCGTAGCCGTGGCAGCTTCTTTGGCTTCAGTACGCCACTCCTCCTCCTCCCCCTCCTCCTCCTCCCCCTCCTCCTAACAAATCCCAGGCAAACCGTCCTACTACAAGCGCTCCTCCCGCCACGGCTTCCTCCACCGCTCCTACAAGCAGCTCAAGCGCCTCCTCCGCGACCTCGCCCACTGGGCCAAGCGCCACCCCTGGAAGGTCTTCTTCCTCGTCATCATGCCCCTCGTCAGCGGCGGCGTCCTGACCGCCCTCCTCGCCCGCTTCGGCCTGCGCATCCCCCACTCCATCGAGCGCCTCCTCGGCATAGCCTCCAAGGCCGCCACCGGCGACGCAGGCGGCCTCGTCGGCGAGGCTGTGCGCATGGCTGGTGGCCTGGCCGGCGGTTCCTCTGGGTCTGCGTCTGCCCGTGTTCGTGTCAGGGGCGATGACAGCGATTTGGCCTGGGAGCGGAGCTACAGCGGTCGTCGGGGTGGTGGCGGTGGTGGTGATGGTTGGGGGGATGCCGTCTCGGGTGTTGCCAAGATGTTCATCTGATCGACGTGTTGCGCTTTTCTTTCTATCAAAGACTGGGGAGAGTCGACTTCTTCCTTCGTCCTGGATCATCAAGAAGTGCCAATCGGAGTTGCGGCGTTTGAGTTCTTCAATATCAAGGTATATAAGGTAACACCATGCAGTAAGCTACCTAGTACCCAAATACCAGCTACAGATTCCACCCAAGCACTACTTAAGTATACCATGTATGCCTGCTAGTACGGTTAGTAGTATTAGAAACCAATATTAGAGTCCCGTAGTACTGCATGAACCACTCCGGCCATGCCAATGGGCAAAGATGTGGTGTTCCAAGTGGTGTCATTCATTTCTAACCACCTAAGTACTGATCAATGCACTCACAATGCCAAGCCGAGCCGTACGGAAAGGCACAGGTCCTTGACCGAGACATGCCGCCCCTGGTCACCGCTGTGCTCATGCAGGGAGTAGTTTATGTCCATCATGCTTCATCAAACGCCAGTCCCCAAGCACCCCTACTAGTAGTAAAATGAAATCCCCCAGCATCGCGGCTGTGGGCGTCTCTGACCTCATCAATACCAACAATCAGAAGTTGATACTGCCCCCAGAGGGCGCCCCAATCAAAAAAAAAAAATGTAATGTGCGTCAAGGATCCATATACATCATGCGAACATCGGTCGTCACGACGACGCCGCGTCTTTGGGTTTCCAGAACTGCACGAGCCGGCCGAAGCGCTTCGTCTTGCTCCGAGGCTTCCTATCCGCTGCTTCATTGTCCATCGTCACTTCCATCGAGAGCTTGCTCCTCTCGCCGTGCGAGCTGCTTATCAGCCGGCCCAGGCTGACAAGGCTGGACCGCCGCCGCCCAAAGGCGGCAGACGAGACCGAGAGAGGGCGGGGCTCACGGAGCGCGGGTTGCGACAGTCGCGCGTGTGCGGGAAACGTGCTGTCGCGCGTCATGGTCGAGTTGCTCGATGTGAGCGACGGAATGTCGTAGTCCACCGACAGTCTCACCTCCGGGCCCGGCTCACCCATGAGAAGCGACTGGAAGCTCGTCTCCTCGTGCACCGATGACGGCGCCGTCGATAGGCGCTGAGTATCGGCAGACATCGGTGAGCGGGGCGACGAGGCGAAGCTCGTCGAGTACGGGCTGATGGGGGTGCTCGCGCTGTACGGTGCGTGAGGAGGCCCGAGCTCGAACGGGGGCAGTTCTTTGTTTCCTGACGGCTGCCTCGGCGACGCCCTCGGCGAGAGATCTGACCCACCGCCGAGGGCGCCGCCGTGAAATCGTACCGTGGGCTCTTCCGCGATCGCGTTCTCCTGCAGAGAGGCCTTGGAGCGTTGTGCACGTATGGATTGTATGCTTGAGTTGTCCTTGTCGCTCAGCCCTGAGCTCTTGCGCCTTATGCTTCGAGGTGGTTCTTTGGTGGGTTCTGCAACCACGGCAGGAGGTGTCGCGTCGCCATCCGACTCCTCTGAGCTTGTACGCTTCACGTGGTCCCGCTCACTTTCCTCCTCTTCCTCCTCCTCAAACACGTCGGCCATGGTTGAGCTGCTACCAAACCGGTGAATGGTAGACGCGCCCAAGTCAAAGGGTGGTAGATCAGGCGCCGACTCTGCCCTACGGTGGTAGTGCATACCAGGCCCAGCGAACCCACGCATTCCCTGTGCACTGTGAAGCCGACGCCGGCCCACATATCCAGCCGCTCGCTGCGCTGCCTCCCACTCGGGATTGTGAGGCAGAGGTGTGTTGAAGGGGCCGAGGGCGGCGTCGAGGTCAATCATGGGGGACGATACGTCGTCTGCCTCATGTGTCAGGCCGGGAAGGGAAGGCGACTCGGTGATGGTAACGGTGGGAGTGGCCTGGCCTGACGTGGGATCTACCTCCATGGTATCGTCCTCGTCATCATCGGGCGGCGGAGCTGAGGCTGGCGGCGTAGGAGGGCGGACGGTGTACCTGGAACGCTTATCTTTAGGCTTCCGTGGCAGGATTGAGTCAGCCCAGCCCTTGACCATCTTCCTCCTCTTATTCTTTTTCTTGCCCGTGTGCTTGCCAGACCCGGCATCAGTCACTTCTGTCTGCGACTCTGACCCTTGGTCCGATGAGGAAGTACCCGAGACCACTCGCGTGGCAGAATCTGCCGAGCTCGCGCTGTGACGACGCGTTTTGCTTTGTGTTCCGTGGCTAGCGAAAGGATCCAGCCCGAAAAACGTCCATCGCTTGGGAGGCTTCGTAGGGCTCGAACTTGGAGGCGTAACTGATGGTGACTCGGCGAGGTCCAAGAGCGCAGGGATGGAATTCCTCCGTCGGGGCGACACGTTGGGACCTTCAGTTTTGATAGTGGGAGTTCGTTCCAAGATGGCGCCGGCGGTACTGGGACGGGAGCCAGTCGCGTTGGGCGTTGGGCTGCGAGTGGCGACCGGGCTGTCGCGACCAGGAGACGCGCAGGTGACTAGAGACGAGATACTCCCGGAGACACCATGCCCAGGCCTGGCAGTGATAGTACTGGAGGTGTCGGTCGACACAAGGGAAAGAGGCCGTGGAATGAATTCCAGGGTATCAGAGAAGCCTACCCTGGCCTTCGAAGCTGGCTTCGGGGGCCCCCCCTGGTCGCCGACCTCTGAGTCTTGCATAGTGACGTCTTGGTCAACCTCCGGCTCTGGTTCCGGTTCTGGGACCTTTGGTGACTGCTCAGGTCCTGGAATTGCGGGGAGCTGATCAAAATTGGTGGGCGAGTTCGGAGCGCTACTTCCCTTCATCGCGAAGAGATGTTGCGGCGGAGGCAGCAAGGAAAGATCGCTAGACAGGGCGCTGGACATGCCACGACGATGCCCTCGTCGCGGGGGCTGGAGACTGGGGGACGCAAACCCGCTCTCAGGCTTGGTCGGGCTGCCACTGATGACGGCAATGGAGTTCCCTTCGCGAATCCTCCCTCCAACGAACTCGCTCCCACCTCTCCGGTGGCCGTGACCAGCTGGTCTGTGGCCCGAGGGCATCGTTCTCGGAGACTGTGGTGTCACAGGAGGGTCAAGCATCATGGCGTGAGGGTCTGGTGGTAGGGAGGCACCCGGGTTGAAGCTGAACGCGGGGAGAGCGGCTCGTCCAGCGGGCCTCTCGGCCCTCTCTGCAGCCAGCTGATAGGTTTGAGTTGTACTTTCAATTGCTGACACTGGGCGTCTTCCGGTAGCACGGGAGAAAGACGACGGCGCTGAGGAGGCCGCTGGAGCCGCGGGGAAGCTGAATGACGGGTTCGGTGGAGGGGCGGCACGTCGGGATCGGGTTGTTGGTAGAGTGGCATCGGCATGGTGCATGGTATCCGGAGCGTGGTCCTCCATGGCGTGGATGGCAGAGGTACCAGGGGCCGGTTCGGGTCCGCAAGCAGTCGCCATGATTCCTCCGGCCGCACCGCGGCACTTCAACTGCAGGGCGGCTAGACGGTCGGGCGTATCATATGGGAAATCTTCGAGCGATGGGTGGCCGTGACGGGATCGCTCGTTCCGTTCCTCGTCGTTGAGAAGCAAAGGGGTGTAAGGATATATCTGTGTGAAATTATCCGAGGCTGTGGCGGTCAGCACTTTCGCAACGAACGGACGACATAGAACTGCTGGGGGCGGGGGGGGCCATCAAGGGAAAGACGCACCGGATTGAAGCAGCGAAGAGGAACACGAAAGCAACGCAGGACGCAGGATAAGAAGCAGGCAACAAAGGAGCGGACGGCCAAGACCAGCAAGCTAACTCGACTCGAGAAGCGTAGCTGGAATCGCACCAGGCGTTGAGAAAAATCAACAAGGCGCGCACGAGGGCGGCAGTGGGCGCAGCGATGATGCGTGCGTGAGGAATGAGGGAGGACGAAGTGAGGTGTGATGAGGGCGAGGCAAAGAGGGAAATGGGAGGTGGACCTGGCGGCGGGCCGGGGGGGGGGCCCAGAGCAGGCGCCACTTGCAGGCAGGAGCAGGGTGGATGGAGGGTGGAGACTTCTGTGGGGGTTGGGTCTCGGGACTCCTGGGCACCTCGAGTGGGCAGGCAGCCGCTGCAGCGCTAGGTACGAGTAGTAGGCACTTGTAACCTGGAACCTTACAGCACTGTACGGACAATTTGGACAGCCTGCAGTGGACAGCCTGCAGTGGACACCCCTGCACGCCGCAGGCTCCCCCCATGAAATATGCATGGCAAACGGGGAAAATGGGCAATTGGCAGTGGTCAGGCAGAGACTGGGTCGCATGTGGGCGGGATGGAAATTGCCCTGGTGGGCAGTGCTGACCTGGACTGGCCTTTAGCAGGCTCTCCTCGAGTCCACCGTTCTGCAGGCAGTGAGTGACTGCACTGTTGCACATGCTCATTAATTAGTGCGTGTTAATTAATGCACAGCACAGGTGCGTTTGCTTCCGCGCGGCTTCTGTGGCTTCTGCCTCGCTTCTGGCTCGATCCAGCCACTTGCAAGTTGGTCGTAATAATACTCGCGTACTTGTACTGCAGTTCGTACTCGAATTGCTCCTCTGATATTACGCAGCGTGTTTCCCCATCAGTGATGGATACTCAGATACTACTGGTAGCCATGACCCAACGGCCTATCTACTTAAAAGGTACCGTCTCACTATCAGTTCCAACGCTACTCTTTAGGCGCTGTGATCCATCAATCATACATACCAACTATTACGAGTACTGTACATATGTATATCCGTGCCCATACATTCCCAATGCAGTCATGTTATGTTGCCTCTCTGGCGGTCAGGCGGCCGGGCCGATCGGTGGCGTCCTTTGCCCTGTCCAGCTCTCAGCTGACAACACAACAGATCGAGAGGGTTCAAGACTATCGACGCGGCATACCTACTAGTACAGTACCTAAGTACATACTAGGTAGGTAGGTAACCGTACCTGACCTACTGCTGTTTCCCCCAAACCCGGCCATGGTCTGTTCGGACACCCCGTAGCCTCCTACTTTACTACATACGAGAACTACCTGAGTATCTACTGTATTCACTGGTCGGTCTGCGGCCCAGAGAAGGATCCATGGCAGTAGCGAGGCCAGCACCAGCACCAGCACCAGCACCAGCACCAGCACTACATCAAATCGGTCGCTCCAAAGGTGCAAGGCCCTCGCAATCCCTCGCAGATGCTACATTGCTACGGACTAATTGCCCAGGTACTGACCTCCACTGGGATATCGGGCCTGCCCAGGCGCTAGCGGGCTGCTGCTTTCCCAGCGGCGCCCTCTGATTTGCCCCGCCAGACCGCACCCCAATGCACAAGCAGGACGCACCAAAGATGCACTCCTCCCCCCTCGCAGCCAACAAGCCAGATTGGGGATCCTCTGCCGCTGCTCAGTTTTGTTGATCTGGGCAGCATCGGCATGATCCTGCTGCCTCGACTTGCAGCACTAGTCCTCCCCAGGAGCCGCCAGCCGGGCAACCACCATGGACCGACAAGACTGGATGCAGCCAAACCATACGGCTCAGGCAGGTGGTCGGCCTCCTCAATACTGGCCCGCCGAATTGGTCGTCGTATACTGCGTAGAGATCCATGGATTCATTTGCAGGTGGCCACCACCACGAACCTCTCTCCCTTTCCAGATGGCGGCTGCCGTGGTCTGCCGCCGCCCCCACGGCATGGTGGTGGTTGCTACGCCCCAGCTGCAAGGAACAAATTCTCCCCTTCCTTGTACGGGAGCGGAGACTCAAGTTGCCGGTCGAACAGAGTTCTGGAGCTGGGATTGCCGAGCCTGCTCGGTGTGGCATCATGTTGTCTTAGTTACCGCTACCCGCCGATGTTGACATTTCAAGTGCTTCAAGTGTGTTTCTCTTTGTCGCTGTCATCAAGGGCTTCTCCTCCCAACGCCACGTCGCCCGTCCGTACTAACGCCATACCTAGACGATGATCCGGATCTGGGGGTAGAACAGATAATACTATTACCTCTTGGCATCAACCGGGCGGCGGACTTGCCTCCCTCGCGTTGGCAAGTTCATGCCATGCGTCGCTGACTCCCGATCTCAAGTTCTCAACGGGCTGACTACAGGGTAATACTCCTGCGCGCGTAGAAATGGCCGCGAAGGAAGCTGGTTGGCAGAGGGACTGCCCTGTGAAACGAGACCCCGGACGGCCGATGGAAACAGTCGCACCTGCGGACCGTGATGCCCACTGTACCCGTACCTGTCAATGAGCGCCTGCAGCATAGTATTCGGGATGTCTCTCCACTTGAACTACCGCGGGAGACGGGCACAAAAGCCAGAACACACACCAATCCGCGACATGTTATGATTGTAGAATCATTAATAGGTTTGGGACGCTCATTATGCCAGGACTCTTGATAGGTGCCATACCTACTACGTACCTAAGTACAGGAAAGTCATGTATTACTACAGTAATACGGATAGACCCAGCGACGAGCCTGCTAAGGCTCAAACCACTCTCATCATCCGGTGTCATCAGGCTTCGATGTCCGCTCTCAGAGAATCGTCCGACGACACCGTACCACAGTAATCCATACAGTATTAGTACCGTCGTCCGTTAGTAAGGTACATAATTCGTGCCCAGTGCCCACTAGGTATCGTTCAACAAAGTCGACCGACAATGTCATCATAGCTGATCCATCCAAGCATATGCCAAGGGCCACAAGTTAGCCAAGCCAAGGACTCTGCTGGCCCGTTCAGCCCAGCGGACTGAGTCGCGAGCAGGGATCATTCCCCGTCGCGAGATTCGCAGGACGTTGTTGGTGATTACATGTAACGGTTTGTCTCTCACGACGATGATCATGGACGAGACCCCAGTTTGATCTAATAAATCATCTAATCTCTCGACACTCCAGTGAGTGGATCTGAGAGGCTGAGACAGCTCTGCCACGTTGCCGTGCAAATCTCGTTGCGACATGTTCGAGCCACTTCAGCAAGACCTGCCGCCAGTCCAGCCGATCTCGCCAGAGAGTGGCATCTCGAGTAACTGTGGTGAGGTCATTACTCGTCCTCATTCCTAACCACTCGGTTTACCAAGATGGAGGCGTTTGCGCTAAAGACTCCTCGAACCCAGGAAGGGTAAGCCGTCGTGAGTACATTTATGTACGGAGTACTCGTATGTACTACAGACTGTACTAGTAGTCTGCAAAGCCATCGTCATCAACCAGGAACGGATATATCCTGGCGCTGCTGAACCACGGTAATTAACTCAGGGTTCCCTTGTAAGTGGCTTGGTGGTCCCTGGCATCTTCCATCATGCTTGTCCCGCGCCAATTGCCTGTACGAGCCTACGAGGTAATTACTGTGTACGTATACGAGTAATGCCAGGTCATGAGCAAGCAAGCACGGGAGGCGCAGCCAGATCTGGGATCCGTATCGTCCAATGTGGGCGCGTTGGAGGACAACTTCAACAGTGCGCCGAGGCCAATCTCCCACCCCTGCAGCCTGTGTCACTCCCAGTCTCTCATGTTAGAATCATTCCAAAAGCCAGCACTAGAAATAGCAGCGCGAAATGGCCCATAATTCATACCTAGGGTCCAGCCCGGATGGAGCTAGGTATCCCTTTATTTGCTATGACGGAGCGGAAAGTGGCATGAAGGATGGGAGATTTGCAATTGAACAAGATGAATCTTTAGGGCAGCCACTGAGAATCTCAGACGCGGGGCCCCTTTAATTTGCTCGAGATCCGCAGCCACGTCTCCATTTGTGGAGCCGCTCCTGGAGCCCTGGACCCCTAATCTCGGCGCCACATGTGGCGGTGCGAGCGTGGGGGTTGCCGCAGCTTGCTTCACCGCCCTGGGAAATGCTCGGTTCCCCGCCAAAATTGGCCGGCAGAAAATTTCATGGCCGTTTTGCTTGCAATCGCCGCCCGCGGAGGACTGAATACCACACATACCTTTACCTGAGCAGACAGACATACAACGTCCCACCATGCCCGCCGAGTTGCCCATGTCAGAAGTCACCAACGAGAGCTCATCTGTAGCAGCCCCCGGGCGGCCGTCGAAGCCGCTTGGGTTTCGCAAGAATGGTACAATGCCCAGCCCCCTTCCCCCCCAGCAATGCCCGTCAGTGCCAGCGCAAAACTAACATGCATTGGTCCCCTCGCAGGCAAGCAGTGGCACCCGCCGAAAAAGGCCTTCCGGCCGGCAGCAGGACTCAAATCCTACGAGAAGCGAACCCAGGAACGTGCGCTCCTGGCCCAGGTCAAGGCTAAGGAGAAGGAGATGAAGGAGGAAAAGGAGCAGGAGCGCAAGGTACGTCGGCGCGGCTTATGCTCCATAACCACCACGCTGGGCTAACAGCTGCATCATAGGACAAGATTGCTGCGATAAAGGAGAAGCGGGCGAGGAAGGAGGAGAAGGAGCGGTACGAGGAGATGGCGGCCAAGATGCACCGGAAGCGGGTCGAGCGGTTGAAGCGCAAGGAGAAGCGCAACAAGCTTATCAACTCGTGATGAGGTGGAAGGTGCGTCAGCGTACGACATGAGCTTTATGACTTACGAGGATGGCATGGATGTCTCCGGATACGAGCCGCGCCCATTTCTCCGACGCACTCACGCTTCGCGTTCGATAGGCCGGGATTGCTCGAGAACTGCGCAGGTCAGGCAGGAGAAGCTGGCAAGTCCACGGGTCCGATGTCCGCCCAAGGGTGAACTAAGGTGGCCTGATCTATTAAGGCATACTAGGACAGGTGTACTTCCCCCGAAAGAAAAGTTGCTGGAATCACGACGGGCGAGCCATCTACTAATAGTGCGCTCACACTCCGACGGCTGCAGCGCCCAGCCACCCTATACCCACGTACATATCTTCGATGTACTAGCTTTAGACGTCTACAGATAGTAATGCTATGATTAAACCAGCATTTGGCAACCATTTCTGTTCGGACATAACACCGGTACCGGGTAACATGAATGGCCAGAACGAGTGCTTTGATTGACGGCAAACATGGATTCGATACCACAAATCCTCGTACTCCCTGGAATTCCACGCTGGCGACCACGGAATTCGGCCACCCACCATCCAGCCAGGCGCACGCACTTTAAGATACTGCATTCGATAATCGGAAGCAACCCGACGCACAATCTTTATGGATCATGGCACTATAGATACAAGCTCCAATAGTACAAAGTATGGCGGCAGATCTATATATAATACCCGACAACATATACGCGCCCTTGCATCTAGCCAGTTACAAGCAAACAATAGGAAAGTGCCAGCGATTGGCAGCAGGTGAAGTCCCAGCCAGTCCTTCAAAAGTCCCAGGCCTCCAGGCCTCTAAGCTCCATCATCCCCGTCCGTCTATAATGTATGTCGCCAATTTTGGCTTTGAAAAACTGTAAAGAACAAAATAAACAAAATAAATCCCCTGCTGAAGTAGTAGACCCAATGAGTAAAAGGCAACGCTGGAGGCTCAGAAGTTGGCACCGAGGCGGTCGGCAAGTGTCTTCTGCGTCTTCTGGAAGACCTGGTCGGGCTTGGCGGTGGCGTCAATCTTGACAGCCTTGCCGACCTCCTCGTAGTACTTGACGACGGGCATGCTGGTCTCGACAAAGGTACGGAATCGTTTGCGGATGCTCTCGGCGTTGTCGTCGGCGCGGCCGCTCGTCTTGCCGCGCTCCAGCAGGCGCGCCTCCATGGTCTCCTCGGGGCAGTCGTAGAAGAGGACCAGCTTGGCCGGACAGACGGTCTCCTCGAACTTGTGGGCCTGGTCCATCTTGCGCGGGAAGCCGTCGATCAGGAAGCGGCCCTTGGAAGAGCCCGACTTGCGCAGTGCCTCGGTCATGGCGTTCTCCAGCAGCTGCACCGTCACCTCCATGGGCACGATCAGCCCGTTCTTGATGTAGTCGCGGATCAGGTCGCCGAACTGGGATCCGGGCCGCTCCTGCTCGGCGCGGAGGAGGTCGCCAGCCGAGAGATGGGTGAAGCCGTGCTCCGCGACCAGCTTGGAGCACTGGGTGCCCTTGCCGGCGCCGGGACCGCCGAGGACGAAGATGACGGTGACATCGTCGGAGGAGAAGGTCGGGGTGGATTTTGCGGGGGCGGGGAGCTGACCCGCGGTGGGCGCGGCGGTGGGCGCGGCGGTGGGCGCGGCGGTTGGCTTAGTGGTAGGCATGTCTAGCGATGCGAGCGAGCAAGGTCAGAACCACGTACTCCCCCAAGGTCTCGGATCCCAAGCCGTGACGCGGCACGGATGCTGCGTCTGTCACTCACCTTTGCGACGGTTGATGAGGCCGATGTAGCCGAGACTACCAAGACCAACAATGGCAGCGAAGGGCCAGAACTTGATGCTGCCGCTGGGTCCGGACTTGGGAGGCTTGGAGGAGTAGGCACGGCGCTGCTGGCGAAGGACTGAAGTGGCAGATGGGAGAGACGAGGAGGCCGACTTGCGGGAAGATATGCGGCCGGCGAGGCGCCACCGGAGGGGCATGCGGAAAGCCATTGCGGCAGGTTTATGGATGCGTGTGGCGTGCGTGTGAAGGGAGTATCACGCTCAAGTCCCACGAGGTATGATGGTTCGTTTGGAGGAAGAGACAGCCGGTTCGGTCACCTGCAGAAATGTAGTGCCCAGGGATGGAAATTGGTCTGCGCTGTTTCTCCCAAGTCGCGTCTATGCACGCATCACGCGCTGTCAAAGGTACAATGTACTCGGTACCTACACGGACCCTTAGCGCGCTCGACGAACTGGGACTAGCGCGGTCTCCTGACATACTACTAGGTGGTAGGTACCCACATGCCGAGACGGCTCAAGCTCCGACAACTGGAAGTGCCATCGTCGGGAATTCCGTACTTGGGCACCAGACCCAAACCTTAGGTTCTCTCCACCACACCACGGTTCCCCCCCTTCCACCCCGATGTAGGCACGACGGACGGTGGGAGGGACACGCCATGGCAAACCCAAGTGAGCTGCTAGCGCAGACCTCGCCGTCTACGCAGCGGCGTGGACGTCACAAGGTGCAGCGCTCCCTCTCGGAGCTTGCGGCGCCCAAGGTCGATGCCGCTGCCGGCCACCGTGTTCGACACTCCATCCACAACCACCACCGTCATCACATCCCTCACCGTCCGCATCGCAAGGACCGCCACCAGCTGCGCGATGACCGAGAGCCGCAGACGGCGCATCCAGGAGCTATCCGTCACTCCCTTGACGTTCCCCGGCCCGACGTACTGAGCCAAAGCCGTCGAACCACCGGCAGTGTCATGGCTGCGCGGGACGAGGGCGCCGGGCCCGCCAGCAGGGTCAACTCGAATCAGCTACCGAGCAAGGAGAGCAAGGATGAGAAGCTCCTCAAGGTGCTGGACAGGACTGACTCTCGAGTCGAGTGAGATCACCTCTGCCACAACCGCAAGCTCACAGTCCGAGGACTTTGGCTAACCAGACACCCCGAACTATCAGAGGCCTCAAGCAGTCCCTCGGCGACCTCCACTCCTTCTCCACGACAGCAACAAAACGCCTCGACGAGACCTACTACGCCGTCCTCGACAAGACGAGCGCCCTGCAGAACACCGTCGCCGCCCTGAGGGACCTAGCCGAGGCATCCAGGGAGATCTACGGGACCTTCGAGGAGGAATCACAGGACATCGAGGTCGACATATCCCGCCAGCTCGATGCGCTGGGCCGCTTCGACGAGCAGCAGCGCACCATCGAATCGCTACAGAGCCGGATACAGACCGGGAGGGCCAGGATCCGGTCGCTGAGCGGTAGAGTCGATGTCGTTCGGGAGCGTGTCGAGGGCTGGGAGCGCGCGGATAGGGAGTGGCAGGACAGGACGCGCAGGCGGCTCAAGGTCGTCTGGAGCGTCATGTTTGCCGTCGCGGTGGCCGTCATCATGGCATGCCTGACCGTTGACTTCTCCGGTCCGGAGGACGCACCAGGCTCTCCCCTCGACGACGGGACTACCGAATCTGCGACCCGGACCCTCCACCGCCTCCCTGCGCTTAACACCTCCCGTGTGGCGCCGGTCCTCAGCGCGGACGGCCCCGGCCATGGGACGAGCGAGCCGTTTCTATGGAAGAGACCGCGGGAGGAGGGTGATAGGTTGCGTGGGTTCGACGAGCTATGAACCTTGCTTTTGTCAATTTTTTCTTCTTGTGTTTTGTGGTCGTTTCCTTGCATGATGGCGCGCGTGATGATACCCTGGATCTACGACCTTCTTCCTACATTACAGGCACTCTTGTCTCATGAGAGCATAATGTGGTATTTCAAGAGATTAATATCACAGTTACCCCTAGCACTACTACATAGTACGGCACCCGTTGCGGTGCCTTTCCTACCCCAGAGTGGACGTCACTGTGCCAACTATCGCCACGTAGCCCTGCCCTGCAACGTCGTGGGAACCTGGAAAACGGGATTCATCGGTGGTGGGGAATATCATACTGATTATTCATGAATGTTCGCCTGCCATGCCTCTCTACGCCTCTTCTACCCTGCGGTATAGGTAGTACACCACATCTAAGTCTAGTTGGCCAGAACCTGCCGCAGCATGACCAAAAAGTTATCCTTGAGCTTGTGAACCTCCGAGACTGGCGGCTTGACCGGCTCCCCCGCCGTCCGGCGCAACCTATCCTGCCGCCTCGACCGTCTCCGACGCTCAGCCTCTATCGGGTCTAGCTCATCCTCCTCTTCTGCCTCGGCCTCCTCATCCGACCCGTCGTCGTAGTTCATGTCCTCGAGATCCTCGCCGTCGAGCCCAAAGTCGGAAGACTTGAACCCGGCGGGGATCATGCCGCTGCCGGCGTGGCCCTCGGCGGCCATCTTCTGCCTCGTCTTGTCGTTGTGCCAGCGCTTGCGCGCCTCCTGCCACGCTATCAGGGAGTTGATCTCCGCCATGGCCTTCTCCTTGTCCAGGATGCCGCTCGAGACGCCTCCCTCGAACAGGGCGTTGATGTTGAGGGTGCCATTGGTGGGGCCGCGGCGCAGGAACTCTAGGATGCCTTCTATCCATCCCATGAGCTGCGTGAAGAGCCCGTTGTCGTGGACGTGCACCTCGTGGACGAATTTGTAGAAGTTGTGCTCGTGCCGCTGGCACAGGTCGATAAAGGCCTGCACCGTCTGGTTGGGGTCGGCGGATGCGTCTTGATCCCGACACTTGTCCACAACCTGCACAAGCTTGTCAGTAACCCGATGCTGTTCAAAGGTAAGACCGGTCGGGCTTACCTGGATCATGTCGTCAATGAAGACGGCAAAGTCCGTGACACTGTTGTATACATTGGCAGACTTGTATACCCTCACCAACGGCTCGTAGAATATGGTAAACAGATCCCGGAAGAGCTGTAGCGTGGTGGGCTCTTCAATAAGCTGGAGCATCATCTCCTTGTCACGCTGTCGCGTGCAGAGCTTCAGCAGCTGCTTCAAATACGAGAATAACTGCGCGCCCTGCCGCAGCTCCTCGTCGATGTTCTCGACAGCATTGTTGAAGGCCACGTAGGCGTTGAACAGCCTCTGGATCTGCTCGCTGGTCAATTCGGGCTCGAGTAAGTCGGAGCGCATAATGGCCACGATGATGTCAATCTCCTCACTCTCGGCCTCCTCCCGGATTTGCACCTTGATGTGCTCCTCGGCCCGGGTGTACGCCTGCAGCTTGGTCGTAAAGGTAGAGTCGCCAATCTTGGCGTCCAGAACGTCGATGGATTTCTGGAAGCTCCTGATACCGTCGTTGAGCGTAAGTGAGAAGATGCGCTGCATCAGAGACCGGGATCCGAACGGCTGCGCCAGGAAGACGTCGAGAATGCCAGACATGACGGCTGCCGGGTTGGCTATGCGGATGACGTTCTTCATGACGGTGTACGGAATAAGGGAGTGGATGCGCTTCGCCTGAGCAAAGAGCTCGGGTGAGTTGTCTTCGGCGAGGAAGATGTGGTAGATGACGGCGGCGATTTCGATGCGCAGCCACTCGGCGAACTTGCGATACTGGATGCTGAGATCCGGTATCGTCTCCTTCTCCTTGATCTCGGCAAAGAGCTTCGTAAGGCCGTTGCGTTCGACAATGTCTCTGCGGAATCTGCCAACCCCATGCTGTTAGTACTGCATCCTACCGCACCGCTAAGCCGAGGGGTTGTACTGACTGCTCCATGTACTCGTCCAGGTCTGCAGCACGTCTCCGTGCAATTTCGTAGAATTTGGCCTGCTCTTCAATGCGCTTCTGGTCCACCGCCTTTCTCCGCATTATGTCGTCAACATCCTCATCCGTCGGTGTGATGGGATCGCCGCCTAAGAATTCCTGCATGGCCTTGGTGTTGGCGATTTGCGGGTTGTGCAATAGCGACCTGATGAAGGAACGTAGCGACACTCTTTGATTCTCGCGCCACAGGACGACGTCCTAGTTCGGTAAGTACACTGCCGGTTACAAGGGAGACTCAGCATCACTCACCTCTGGGCCCTGCGCAGGCATCGGACTCAAGCGCCCGTCGGCAGAGTGCCTAGGAGTGCCGAGCCTCCTTGAGATCCCAGACCTAATGGAGGAGGCTGAACTTGACTTATTGTTTCCTGGCACACGTTAGTTCTATGGAACAGGGCTAGGAACAAGACGGGAGGTTCTCACCGTTATGGCCTGGTGAGAGCAATGACGACGCCCCGTCCCGGGCAGAGACTCTGGTGCGACGGGACTCCACCGAGGACAGCGTATCCGCGTCAGAGTCGTGGGCGTTGCCGCCGGAACCCCATGACCCAAGAATCCCACTGGCTGTCGAGTCCGACTTATTCTTTCTGGGCAGCGTCGGCAGCGGCCTGCCCGGCAGCTCGAGCCGCAGCCGCTTATGCAGCCTGCTGAAGGCCCCATACCTCCGGGCAACAAAGTGCTCCAGCTCGCCCTTCCTCTTTATGCGCAGCAGAAACTCGGCGTGCTTGTGGTTCCGTACCTTACCCTTGGTCGAGGTGACACGAACGCCGGCGACGTTGACGTCCCACCCGTTGATGTAGTTACCCTCGGGTGTGTTGTGCAAGACACCGGTGTCAATGGCGTTGCTGTCGACGATTTCGATCTCGGAGAAGCGGATGCGCTCCTCGAACCCGGACGAGGTGGGGATGCCGGATACCATCATCAGCTCGACGAGCTTCCGGGCCTTGATGGCCAGCTTCCTCCGCTTCGTCTCCTCCAGGCGGTCTTCGGAGGAGGAGATTTGCTTTCCCGCAAACGATTCGAGAAACTAGCGGGGGAAAAGAGTGTCAGCGACAACAATCACGGTCCATCGCGACGCCAGTTCAGTTTGCGGGTGGGGGGCGGGGGCGCAGGTGACGTACCACCTGGAGCTTATCCTGCCAGAACTCCTTCTCCCGGGCTCTATCCAGGAAGGGAAAGTCGCGGATATGATTCACAAAGATGTATCTCAGGATGGGAAGTTCGGATTCACTGGGCGGGACCTCGCCGTGGTCGGACTTGAAAGGGGCGCCGAAGCGTCGGAGGGCGGTCGGGGAGTTGAGCTCGTTGATCTCCCACTTCACCTGCTCCGAGACGAGCTCGCGCTTGAGGTCTGGCGGGCGGGGGTGAAAGAACTGTTAGCTCTCTGCGACCCGCCTCAGTCAACCAAGATGCAGAAGGGTCTTGTTTGCTCACAATGCTCTTGCTTGCCCGTCAATGTCTGGCCCGGAGGAGGAGCACCGCCGATGCTGGCTGACCGTATGGGCAGCTGCCGAGTCTCGATGGCGGGGCTCCCTCCGCCATCGTCGGCCTTGTCCGCCTCTCCAGCAGCCATATCCTATCGCGGGGGAGGTGCGCGGGTAGTAGTCGGCGTTGGCGATGGAGGGTAGGAAGTGTATCGTAGGTCGGATATGGGATATTGGCTTTTCCGGTCGATGGCCCGGAGATTCTACCTGGTAGTCGAAAGGCTTTGCGAGGATGACTGACCGGCTGCAGGGCGGGCAGGGAGAGCTGATAAAAAAGGTACGGGGTACCGCTAGCAGGGCCGTGTGTTGGGCGTTTTCAGAGGTAGAGGGACGCGCGGTCAGTGGAAGGATGGAGCCAAGAGCTTGGCTCAAATGTTCTACGAGCACGTACCTGTGACCTACTACTACTACTATAGTAGGTAAGTTGGTAGTATCTTGCCTCAGTAGCGTTTAGCTAGTTCTTACGTACATGATAATAACCACGTTCGGTCGGCTACGCCGTAATCCAAGAGTACGGTAGGTACTGGATGTACCCAAAAAAGAGCAGCGCTCAGCGCGCCTACTCGTGGTGGGGGGAACAACCCAAGTAGAACTACCTGGTACCCCACCTGGAAGGCCCAATATGCCCCTGGCGCCGGCCCAACAGCGCTAATCCGGGCACTGCTAGTGGTAGGTACGAGCACCGGGCTGTACTCGTATAAAGGTACGAATTTCCCGGGCTGCCCCATGACGTCTGTGCTGCTTGTCCGCCAAGACTCACAGCACGAAATGCGCCTTGCTCAGCACCGCACGCACCTGTATTACGCGTAAGTCAAGTTCCCAATCGAGTAAAACCCATGACAAGTACAAACCCCGTCCGGGATGGATGGGGTCAGTAACTTGTTTGGCGTCACATTGGTTCGGCCGTTTAATATGACACTTCGCGACGCATGCTCGGCATTCGCGATCTTCTCCAAGGGCAATCCCAGATGTGACTGAATGAATACGAGTACTCGTACGTAAATGCTTTCAATGATGTTGGATACCCTTGTCCATCGTGCTAACAAAAACCCCTCTCGCCTCTCCTCCAAGCAAATTAGCTTTGCTCGTCCTTTGTCACTCTATTTGTATCCATCCGTAATCGACAATCGAGCGAGCCATTCTCCGGGCAGCCAATCTGCGAATCAACAAGCATTCTTGCAAGCGGTGGTCCGTCACCGGTCTTCCGTATACCGAGTAATTACCGAGTACAATTGCAAAGCCAGTATTCGTCCGTAAATGTAGTTGTCAAACAGATTCGTCAACCGACCATCCGGGTAGTCTCACCGCAGCAGAAGACGGGCGCTGCTACGATCCTCCAGGGCGGCTCGGAACCTGTGCCAGAATCTGACTGAAGCCCGCCGTAACTTGCTTCATCCCGCCAAGGAGAGTCTCTAACTCGCGGATCCGGCCGCCCATCCAGTAGAGCTCCGCCTCGAGTGTCTGGATCTGGCCTTCCTTCTGGTCCCGCTCCTGTTCCAGCTCCAGAGCACGAGCCCTCAGCCGGTGAACCTCGGAGTCGGACTCGCCGCTACTCTGGCCGTTGTAGCCACCCATGGTTCTCCTGATAACGATGGACCGCGGACTGGAGAGGGACCGTGGTGAAGTCTTCCGTGGGGATGGCGACGGGGTCATTGGAGGACTGCAAGTTCGCCTCGATGCCCTGACGTACGGGCGTTTTCCTCGGCTCCGCGGTAGTGGTTTCCTGGGAGTGACCGGGGTGGCGGTAGTTGCTTCGACTTCTGCCTTGTCGAAAGCAGCTTCATCTGGGTGGCGGCCCTCAAAGGTGCTCCACCATGGCTGTTGCATACACTCCTCGATACCGAACATCTCCTTGAGAACAAGATAGTAGGCTCGGTTGAAGAGCTCGCGGTTGTTGGCCCGCCGGTTTATTCGATGGAAAGAGCACTTCTTGGTGGTTCCTCGCCGGTCGGACATCGTGACCAGCTCACAGAAAGTGACCTTCTCCTCATCGTCGAGCGTGTCCTTGATATTATTCCAGAGCTCTTGCAGCTTAATGTAGGTTTCCAGATCGAGTTCTGTGACTCCGTTAAAACCGGGGAACGGAGGTTCCTTAGGGAGGCATGGCATCGGTTCGTGATTCTCCATGGATAGTTGTGGCGATGCGAGAACGGTGGGTGCACTATGTATTGATGTAGGGTTGAGAAGGGTGAGGTGCTGGTGATGATGCAACGGTGAAAAGAGTCTAAGGCGCAAGGACGTATCTGAGTGAAGAAATGACCAGGGTGGTATCTAATCCTCGGTGGCCGCCGGCTCTGCAGACTCGGCCACACCTCCATCCTCGCCATTGTCTTCTGCTTCCTTCTGCTTCCGCAGGTTCTCCATGCCGTAGAGGAGGTTTCGAACTTCCTGCTCTGTCGCTTCGAGGTCGGCGCTGTCCGCAACGTCCTCTCCCAACTGAGACGTCGTGTCCACGGAAAGTCTTCCCTCGTTCATCGTCAGAGAAAACAGGCTGAGGCTGTTGACTGGAGAGTTGCTGCCAGGGTCTTGGGCGACCAGGATCTTGGGAGGACCGTCCTCCGCCGACACAATGCTTAGTGCAAGAGGGTTGCCTGGGAGTTGGATAACCCCCGGGTGGTTGAGGATGCTCTCTTCAGTCAGCTGCCACGAGAAGATGGCCTTGATACTGCAGACTTGTTAGCCAAACTCTCGAGCTGCCAGATAGAGATGCCTTACTCTTCGCAGATGGCCAGGACATAGGTGAGATTCCCCGACTCGGCGGGGTAGACCAGCGAGTAGAGGTTGGAGACGGCAACTTTAGCGACGGCCGTGTCAATTTTCTGAGCCACGGACAGTACACCCGTCTTTGACAGGACCTTCCCCGAGTGCCAGTCCCATACGAAGAGATCCGTATCGCCTCCCCCAGAGATGAGCACATGACCTCGGGTTGGCGGAATCACCAATGCGCCGATAAACTCCTTGTGACCGAGACAAAAATTCTCGATAACATGCGCCTGCGGAAGGTACCTGGAGACACGGATGTGCTCATCTCTGTCCGCAGTGAGAGTGTACGTCCGCCCCCCGCGCTCCGCGAGTGCCAGGGCAGTCAATAGAGAGACGTGACCGAGCTGGAGCGTGAGCTCGAAATCAGGAACGTCAGGCTTGGCGTCACCCCCCTTGAGGCGGGCCTCTTCGATCTGTTTCTGCTGGGCCTTGAGCGCCGTCAGGTTCCTCTTGGAGTGGACGGTGAGCTCGTTGGCTGCAGGCTGTGTTTTGGGTTTGGGCATCGGCCGTAGGGTCGTTGTGACGGGAGCCCCAGTAGGGACGAGGGGCAAGGAGTAGACATCGCCAAACTTGTCTGCCGAGAGGATTTGGGAGTCCGGGCCGATGACAACGGCACTTGGACGCTTGGGCATGGCCCTACACGTTTGTCAGCAGGCTGGGAGAATAAACTCTTCTGGGAGTCTTCTCTCACCTCCGGGTGGGATTCGAAAGATGCCCAGCGCCATCGTGCTCAAAAACCCATATGGTCTTGTCGTGACCAGTGATGGCGAGCAAGTGTTTCCCATCCACGGTGCTCGTCAGGTGGGTGACGATAGGGCGTTCGGGGACCCTGGACTGCGAGCGACCGGACTTTCCGTGCTGGTTCGCCGCTTTGCCCTTCTTCTTCTGCTTCTTCTCGCTATCCGTTGGTGTGCCGGAACGGCTCTGGCCTTCCGAGGTCTCAACAGCCTTGGATGTGCTCACGTCATCGTCGCTAACAGTCCTCTGCCGTTTGGCTGGCGGCTCCTGGCCGGCTTCCTGGCTTGTCTCAGCATCTCCCGCCCCGGCTGCCAGGTCCCTCTTCTCTTCATCCACCATGTTCTTCTTGTTCACTGCTTCAGCCACACCCTCCACATCCGGATGTTTCCATGTTGATATGTGTTTTCCATGTGCGAGGCCAAAGGTATGGATCTGGCCGGACCGGGCGGCGAAGAAAATGCCGCCATTGGCGTGAACCTGGTTGTAAGGAATTTTCATGATTGGGGTGTGATCGGAGCCACGGTGGTGCAGGTGATGAAGAATTCAGAGAGAGAGAGGGTCAATATCTCATGATATTTGTCCTTGTTATGAGTGCCTTCGCCTGGGGAAAAACTGGATCACACACGGAATTACAGGTATGGATGAGCTCCAATGAAACGAAGCTTCGCGAGGTGAGGCCAAGAGTCGAGACTGAAGACCACCTAGTCGGTACGTACCGATGACCCACGCTTCGACTAAGATAGGTATTCCCCCAATTTAGCTTAGCGCATCGCAAGCCCTAAGCCGGACAGCCCACCCCATGCAACACATTTTCTCTGGCCCGCACGGAAATATTTCAGAAAGCGACAACCTTCCAAGCAAACCACTCTTTGCATCAAATCCCATTCCACGATACGCGCACCCTTGCCCTTAAACAACCTGCCTTCATAAATAAGAAGATATGGGGGGCAAGACGAACAAGGCCGCCTACTTCGACAGGCTCAAGGGCCTGCTGGAGGAGTACAAGTCGATTTTCATTGTAGACATTGACAATGTCTCCTCGCAGCAGATGCACGAGATCCGCCTCTCCCTCCGTGGAGAGGGTGTTGTCCTGATGGGCAAGAACACCATGGTAAGGAGAATACGGTCTCTCGAGACGGGCAATTGATGCCGCGCGCGCAACAGGTCGCTGACCACTTTCTGCAGGTCCGCCGTGCCCTCAGGACCTTCATCCCCGACCACCCCGAGTACGAGCGCATCCTGCCTTTCGTCAAGGGCAACGTCGGCTTCGTCTTCACCAACGGCGACCTCAAGGAGGTCCGTGACAAGATCCTCGCCAACAGGGTCGCCGCCCCTGCCCGTGCGGGTGCCCTGGCCCCGGCCGACGTCTGGATCCCCGCCGGCAACACCGGTATGGAGCCCGGCAAGACCTCCTTCTTCCAGGCCCTCGGTGTCCCCACCAAGATTGCCCGTGGTACCATTGAAATCACCAGCGACCTGAAGCTCGTCGAGGCCGGTAGCAAGGTCGGTGCCTCCGAGGCCACCCTGCTCAACATGCTCAACATCTCGCCCTTCACCTACGGTATGGGCATCACCCAGGTCTACGACGAGGGCCAGACCTTCCCCTCTTCCGTCCTCGACATCACTGAGGACGAGCTCCTGAAGACCCTGACCACGGCCATCACCACCATCGCCACCATCTCCCTGGCCATCAACTTCCCCACTCTGCCCTCCGTCATCCACTCCGTCTTCAACGGCTATAAGAACGTCCTCGCCGTCGCCGTCGAGACCGACTACAGCTGGCCCGAGATTGAGGAGCTCAAGGACCGCATCGCCAACCCCGATGCCTACGCCGCTGCTGCTCCCGCTGCCGCCGCCGGTGGTGCCGCTGAGACTGC
The DNA here is from genome assembly GCA_000769265.1 of Hapsidospora chrysogenum ATCC 11550. Lineage (NCBI taxonomy): Eukaryota > Fungi > Ascomycota > Sordariomycetes > Hypocreales > Bionectriaceae > Hapsidospora > Hapsidospora chrysogena. The sequence continues at coordinate 178,045 of JPKY01000006.1, forward strand.
TGCCGCCGAGGAGGAGAAGGAGGAGGAGGAGGAATCCGACGAGGAGGGCTTCGGTGGTCTCTTGTACGTTCCGCACGCACTCCCACCGCATGTAATAGCGAGGCTAACCTGTTGTACAGTGACTAAACCACACGCTCATCCGAGTTCGACGATGTTTGGCAGGTGGTGCTCAGGGCTGCCGTTCGGCTCGCGAGACATGGGTCTTGTTGGACTGCTACATAGATCGCTGACCGGGCAGCCGCGCTCACTGCGACGAGAAAATGAGACACGATTCTCGACAACGCCAGACGTACTCATTGTGAAATTGTGACTGTGAAGCAACTTTACTCACTACTCATGAACCACAAAGGTTAGTCATTACTGTATTTCCTAACTACTACCTCTTTCGGATGATTAAAGAAACATGAGCTTTTTAACCCTGATCTTCCTGATGACAACACATCAACACTTTATGACAACATTTACACAATCTCCATTTTTGTTACAGCTATTGTTACATGGGTATCAAGGCTAACATCCCAAAGCTCACAGGATCCATCTTGCTGTACATGCTCTCAGTTCTACACAGACTCCTCGGGGCCGTCGGTCCTCTCCGCGCCGCGTTCTAGCACCCGTCGTGCCGTATCAATGGCCGACTCTGGCAGTCCCGCTAGCCGTGCTACTTTAAGGGCATGGCTCTGTCGGTTGATGCCCCTTCGTAGCTTGTGCACGTAGACGAATCCGCCGTGCCCGTCTTCCTCGACGTCGGTACAGTAGAAATGCACCGTCCCTCCATCAGAACCACACATCCCCTCCGCCTCGGCGAGATCGGCTACTTCATGAAAGTGCGTTGCAAACAGCGTCCGACACTGGTTGACCGTCACCAGATGCCGGAGGCAGGCGAACGACACGGCCGTGCCATCCTCTGGCGTCGTGCCCCTGCCGATCTCATCCATGATGACAAATGAGCGAGGGGTCGCCTGCTTCAGTATCTGTGCGGTCTCGAGCATCTCCACCATGAACGTGCTCTGGTCTCGGTACAGGTTGTCTGCTGAGCCGACGCGGCTGAAGATGGCGTCGACGATGCCCATCTCGGCAAACGAGGCGGGAACGTAGCAGCCGACCTGGGCGAGGATGGTGATGAGCGCGTTTTGGCGTAGGAAAGTGCTCTTTCCAGCCATGTTCGGCCCGGTTATGAGCCAGAGACGTCCGGCGGACGGCGTGCCCACAAGACAGTCGTTGCGCACAAAGCTCCGCCCCTGCTCGTACAACCCTCCCTCGACCGTAGGATGCCGTCCCCCGATGATGGTATGGGAGGTGGAGTTGTTGAGCTGCGGGCGAATCAGGTTCTGCTCGGTGGCCAGCTTGGCGAAGGAGGTCGCAATGTCCAGCTCGTCCAGGACGGCGGCGTTGCGGCGGAGCTTGACCAGGTTACGTACGACGTGCTCCCGCAGTGACTGGAAGACGCGCTGCTCCTCGGCGCGGATCTGGAAGCGAGTCTGGTCGAGCCGTTGGCCAAGCGCAGTCCACTCGGGGAGGTGGAACGACCGGGTTGACCGGCTCGAGGAGATTGCGCGTACGTCGGTAACGTGCTTGAGGTCCTTGCCCTTGATGTGGGCTATATGGCCCAGCCCTGGCGTCCAGCGAAGTGTCAGGCTCGTTGCTTGCAGACGCTCACGCAGGGACTCGGCCAGCGTGACCTTTTCTTGAAGCTGTGACGCTAGTTCCGCGTGCAGCTTTCGTAGGCTCGGGCTGGCGGCCGGCTTCATGATCCAGCTCTCGTTGTCCTCGGCGTAGTGCTCCCGTATAGACTCCGGTCGTTTCTTCTTTCCCTTGGGGAGAATGGTGGCATCCTCCTGGTTTCCTTCGTTGGAGACGATGTCTTCGGCCAAGGCCATCATCTGGCTGGCTGTCGAGTCCTCCACTTCGTGCTGATAGACGATCCCTTCCTCATCGATGGACTCCTTGATCCGCACTGCCAGCTTGAGCGGCTCGTCAAGACTAATGCGGGATGTGAGAGATTCCAGGCAGTCTACCACGCGCGGCGCCTCATGTAAGACCCTGGACTCCCTGAGCAGTGTGACGATGTCCTCCGTGGCACGGATCGTGTGGGCCACACCTAGCAGGTCGTCTGGGTCTCCACGCCCCAATGCAAACTTTTGGACGAGACGCTGCGAGTCGTAGCTTCGACGCAAGAGAAGAACGACGGAATCTCGAAGATTCGGTGCATCGATGAAGCGGGCGACAAGGTCCTGCCTGGTCTTGATGACATCAAGGGACGTCGACGGCGAACTAAGCCACTCGTTAAGTAAGCGAGCGCCGCTCTTGGTCACGGTGCGCCTGATGGCATGGAGAAGACTGCCGCGGTAGAAGCCGTCGCGCATCGTCTGCTTGATCTCGAGGGCGCGCATGCTGTTCTTGTCGATGCTCATGATCTGCATATTCTCATGCCGCACGGGGGGCTGGAGCTTCATGCTCATCCCCTGAAGCCGGTCCTTGACGTAATTCAGCAACAGGTCCCCGGCGAGGATCTCGTCGCCGGTAAAACTGTCCCTTGTGTCTGGGGCTACCTCTGACTCTAGATAAGGCACCCAGTCTGCCAGATTGGAGAGCCCCCCGGGTGTCGCGTAGGTGACGAGATGCCTGTCCTCGGCAAGAATGGAGAAGATGCCGTGGTCCTTTTGTGACTCGAAGCTCCGATCTAAAACTAGTTCTCTGGGGCTCACCCGAGACAAGACGGCTGACAGGGACGCCAGCTCGGTCGATTGGGTGAAGAAGTGGCCTGTCGACAGGTCAAGCCAGGCGAGCCCCAGAGGAACGGGGTCTCGAGCGGAAACAGCACCCTGGTGGTCCAGCGGATCTGACGCAGAGCCAAGCTTTTCAGAGTGGTCCCCAGAGACGTGAATGGCCATGACGTAGTTGTTGGCGAAGGGGTCGATGAAATTCTCGTCGATGAGGGTGCCAGGCGTGATGATGCGGGAGACACGGCGATCGTGCATCAAACCGCCGGATTTGATCTTGCCGGAGGCATCATTTGGGAACTCCTCAGCAATAGCGACGTAGCGGTTCAAATCTTGGACCAGAATCTTGAGAAAACGGTCCAGTTGAAAGAAGGGGAAACCGGCCTAGCCAGAGGGTGAGCACTCGCAGGTCTTTTTTTACTCTCTTGTCCAGGATATGAATAGGGATGCGGAGGGATGCGGCTCGTACCATGGGAACAGGTCCAGCACTAGTCTTTTTAGATGCGACCTTCAGGTTTAGAAGCGGGCCATATTCATCTGCATGCTCAAAGTAGAGCTCGTAGAAGCCGCCGACGCGCGTCAGCAGCACACAGTTGTCGAACTTTTGCATGTTGCGGCGGGCCTGGAGCACGACGGTCGGGTACGCGGGCTCGCTCGGCGCCTCATCCTGGGGTAGGGGGTCTCTCGGCAAGACGCCCTGGGGAAGGTCTGAGAGGTCCACCGTCGTCTTTGTCTTCTTGCCCCTGACCTGAGTCACCCTGGGATCATGGCGATGGCTTGGACGGGTGATGGCACCGCCGTGGGAACGCGTCGCGACGAAGGCATGGCGACAGAGAGATGGAGCCAAGGATGGAGGCAACCCACCCCTGGCCAGGTTACGGAGCCCTGGAACTCCATGGGGGCGCAACATGGAGGGAATGTGCGCCGCCGCGATCCGGAAGTGGGATCTTCTTAGTCGTCCTTCAGGTGTGGTATCTGATGAGCACTGGCGTGAGGTGTGCGGTTTGGTATCACTGATACTAGCACAGCGTGTACTTGTTCGCACGGTGCGTGGCTCACTGTTCCGGCGATTGATCTGCTCGGAGGGTATTAACACTTGTAAGAAAGTTTGCTGGTAATGTAGTCGGCTGGTACTTTCTACTTCTATATACACTCACCTCTCGTATTCCCTATCCACTTAGGCTAGAATATAGTATACAAGTGACTATAAGTGTATACTCGCGCGGCTCATGCATTGTCTTAGCAGCCCGCTTTGACCACACAAATAGGATCCATACAACATATCCGTACTAACAAAAAAAAAAAAAAAAAAAAAAGAACCATACAATCTACACATTATGTATATTAATCTAGCACATCATGTTTCAGGCTAAACAGGACTCTCAGAACCTCCTCCGCCTTCGCCCGGACTGCGTTGTGGTACAGGACGCTGGTCTCGAAGACAGTCGTTCCTTGAACCAGCCCCGCCGTCTCTCTCGCCAAGTCGGCGTCGACATACATGTCCTCGACATACGAGGCCGCATATACGGGCACCTCGTTCTTCCTCAGCTGGTCCTCGTCGTACAGCCGCGGCCACTCGTCAAAAGCCGCTAGCCGATGCGCGACCTCCTTAAGCTGGGCGAGCTCGGGGTACGTCTCAAAAAGAAAGGGGAAGATATTCTCCCCGGAGAAGCAGAGAGGGTCCTTTAGCTCGGCGACTGATGTGCCGGGTTTCAACCAGGGGAAGGCTGGGTGGTCCTGGCCGACGCGTTGCGCAGCCCAGTTCGAGGCCTTGCCCGGGCCGTCGCAGTAGATAGCCTCATGCAGGATGGCGTAGATTATGTTGGTGTCGAACGCCGTGTGAGTCTCTAGTGGCACCAAAGAGGCACGGCTGAGGAAGCCAAACTGGTCGAGTGAGGCCTTGAGATGAAGGATCACATTGTGCACCGTGTCAAAGCCACCATGCATCCCAAAGGAGATACCCAAGGTGAGGAACCTGGGAACAGTCAGGGCACCCCCCGAAGGGAGAGCGACGTTCCCATGGCTCTCGATGTATTGGGCGATCTGCCGCACGGCGCCAACGTCCTCCGGGAACTTGGAGTAGTAGGCTTTGTTGCGGCGGGCGATCCGGGGAAACACAGACTCGTAGACCTCGTCCGCGGTCCTAAGCACGGGGGCGAGGCCGCCGGTGAGAAAGACCTCTCTGAGCCCCTCAGGATGCATGGACAGGTAGCTCATACTGACGAAGCCACCGTACGACTGGCCAAAGGTGGTCCACTTCGCGTCCTGCTCCGGCCAGCCGCGAGTGAGGTACTTACGGACAGCCTCGCAGTCGCGGACTGTGTTGTCCTGACGCATGAGCTTGAGATACTCGACCTGGGACGCGACACCGCCAGGCAGGCGGGCGAGCATCTCGGCGCTGACTGGCGTGCTGAGCCCGGTGCCGCGATGGTCTAGGTACAGCATCTGGTAGCCTTGCTCGACGGCGAAGTGCGTCAGGGGCAGGTCTTGGGGCTCGCGGTTGCCGAAGCCGGGCCCGCCCTCGAGGTAGACCATGTACCGCTGGGGAGTGGTTGAGCCCGAAGTGGGGGCTTCGTCCTGCGTCGGCTTGGCCAGATCGCACGAGCTGCTCTTGGAGGCGTGCCGGGCAAAGAGTCTGATCCAGGGTCCGTTCGGCGTGGTGTAATCCAGCGGGACCTCGAACCAGAGCTCGGTGACGCGTAGCTGGCCGGGGACGAGGTGGCTTCTGCTACTGACCAGCCGGGCGGCGGGGATGGGGAGACGCTGGACCATGGCGGACGGCCCGTTAGGTGGCCCGGTGGACTGTAGCCTGATCTGCATATTTCTTGGTGAGCAACTGGCCTCTTAGAACAAATGCGACAGCAACAGGAGAAAGGAAGCTAGCTGGTTGACATGCGCTGGGGGATGAATCTGATGGAGGAAGACGAAGATCCTTGGCCAACGGACGAATTGCGGGGCACGACCTACAACACAATAATAGGTATTCAATCCTCGCAACCATAAACTTGTGCAAGGATATTTGTTATATAAAATGTGATCGGATGCGCCAGTCTGCGGAGCTGGTCTTCTCCGCGACGCTTAAGGATGCGGATGGAAGATTGGTTTGGAGTCGGAAAGCTGGAGGTGGGACGTGTTGGATTGCTACCATGCCTGGCATTAGGGATTTGGTCATGCGGCGACCTTCCGGTGCCACCTGGCGAAAACTCGGGTTACCTTGAGTACTTAAAAATGCTAGTAGTACGGTGGAGTACTACTACCTAGTAGTAGCCAGAGGCAGCAGGGTCCCTTTCAAGAGCAGGCAAGTGCGTACTTACCTTGGGAAGGTGACTACTAGTATATTCCGCTACAGGCAAATGGAAGGCAGTGAGTGAGTGCATGTTGCCATTCGGTCGGTACTACTTACATCTACTAGAACTTACTATGACACCACCGTGCGTGCAAGGTACATGTACTATAGGTACCGTATATTCATGTTAGGTAAGGTAGTACCTAGCAGACGGTAAGGTACTAGTAGTGCCAATGGCCAAGGATAAATAGTGCCTTACTCTTTAGTATTCCAAAGTCTCTTATATCAATATATATCACGAGTAGTATGTGTGTATATATGCCTAATACGTTGTACTCGTCCTAGAATACTACCTGCTAGGTAGTTAGTACGAGTCTAGTACCTCCATACCTAGGTCCAAAGGATGGAGGAGCATCGCTCCACATCACGGCCTCAGCCTCTAGTAATAACAGATCTCTATTGTATATTGTACAGGTGGTACCTGTTTGATCTATCGCCTCTATCCGCAGCCATCACGCCCGTACGAAGTCCGCCGGCTTTATGTATGCTTGATTGCCCACAAAGTCCCTGCTCTTCGTTGATTTCTGCCTGCATCTGCGCTTCTTCGGGACGGTTAGCTAGCGCCGCAGGTACGACTCTGGATATACTCGAGACACATACGCCATATCTTGTTGGCGGAAGTGGAGATGATATTTGCCTTGGCGAGCAGCTTCTCCTCGTACTTTGTTTCATCTTTCCCCTTGAGGCGGATCTTGTTCGGTTGCGCCTAGAGGGGTCATCTTAGCACAAACCCAAACAGCCAGCGGACTTTTCGAGAATATTTCATTATATTGACACTAACCTGCATGAGTACGGGCACCAGCTCCTTGGGGTCAGTGTTGGCGATGGCGCCGATGCTGCGGAAGCCGCTTTCCCAGAATACTCGACTATAGAGAAATACGTCCGTTAGCGACAAACATCATTCTTTCATACTCGACCCTGCGCAAGACTTACGCTGTGCGGCTCTTGATAAAGGGAACCTTTGCCAGCTCGAGGAGATCAGTCCGGGCGCCCGCCATGAGCCTGTCAGAGAAGTGATCCAGCGCCGCCGCAAAAACCCTGTGGAAACGGAAAACCCTTCAGCATGTGTTGCTCCTTCTACGAATGGAGGAGCGCGACGAGTCGCAACAGTTTGGCAGGAGGTCTTACCCCCAGCCCATGGCCTCACAGAATTTGATCATCCCCGCGGCGAACCCCTGGCACGTCTGGGAGAGGTTCTGCACGGCGCCCCGGGGCATATCGTACTTGCGCGAGACGACGTGGATGGGCACCTCGTTGCAAAGGTCCCGCAGCTGGAACGCAAGGTAGAAGCGCCGGTACACCCGAGCGAGCTCTTTTTCCTCTCGCGTAGTTTCCCTCATGGAAGCGCCCTGGGCCCTTTTCGCCAGCCGAGATCAGCGGATGAGATAGGACGTCAGTTAAACAATGGAACACTCACAGCTTCAGAATCATCGCTGGCTTGATTCCAAGGAGGGTCAGCACCCGCATGCCGCTCTCGTCCAGCCTCTCCATCTCGTTCCGGAAGATCTGCCAATTGACAGACACGCCGAAGTCTTGCACCGGTGTAAACGTGTAGAGAATGTGCAAATCTCCGTCCAAGACGAAGGCCTGGAGCGCCCTACTCAACTCCTTATGAATGAAGACCCCGTCGTCCGGGTCTATCGCGGACGCGACGATGGCCTTCCCCAGCTGTGTGGCGATATAGTTGGAGTGACTGTCCTTGGTGACAAATTGCATCTCCTCTATCTCTCGAAGACTCGCTTCGAGGAGGTCTTCCACGTGTTTCTCGCCGTGCGCGTGCCGCAGGAGTGATCTTCGAAAGTGGTCTCGGATGGATTCTCGACTCGTCGCCAACCTGACACAGATGACTTCAAGAAGCGCCCTGCATCAAATCTTTAGAACCCATAGAGGGGGTAGGCTAAGAACGGGATGACTCCTACCTCTGCAAGCGGCGATTCTCGGTGTTGAGACAGCTAGAGACCGCTGGAAGCTCAGCATGCATGAGTTCCACGACCTGCTCCAGGTCGCCCTCGCGACAGCAAAGGTACGTCTCTCCCACGGGCACCTTACCCTGTCTACCAGCGCGGCCTCTCATCTGCCTCAGCAACGCTGGTCCGACAAAGTCTCGGCCCATTCTTGCATTATGAAGAATAACCCTTCGCGCGGGACTGACGCGGGCATGTGAACACGGATTCCAACTTCCATGGCGAGCGCACAGGGGGGCACTCACAGGTTGATACCAGCAGCCAGGCTGCAAGTGGCCACGCACACCAGGAGTGTTCCGGCGTCATAGGCAGCAGCAATCAAGTCTCTCTCTTCGGTAGTCAAGCCAGCCTGAATGGGTTAGAGTCGACAAATATGGGAATGATGTTGTAAACTCACATCTTGTTTCGTCAGTAGCTGATTACCCATTACATTCTAATGACCGGTCACTGGAAACAATATACTCACGATGGAAAGCCACGCCAAAGAGGACAGTTTCTTCGAGGACAGGATCGATCCCCGTGCTCAAACTTCGCAGTTCCGACAGAAGATCTGTCCTCCTGTCGAGAACGGCCGGCTTTATTTCATGCAACGGAGGCATGACCCGGCTGATCCAGCGCGCATCGGACTCGCACGCCGCCCGACTCCCAGCGAAGACTAGCACCCCGAAGCCGGTCGAGGCGGTCTCGTGAGCAAGTGCAACAACCGCGTTGAGAACGGGGTCACTGAATTCTTTGTGGTCGGAAACCTCGACGTGTTTAATCGGCATCGCCCGACTTTGTGCTGGCATCTGGCTATTCTTCAGTTCCGTGGCGGTTTTGATCAGTCCACTCGCTGAGGCCGCCGGGTACACCTTGCCTTCGTATACTAGATGTTCGTGAATAGGAACGGGTCGATACCGTGTTTCGTATGAGTGGCCGTCAATCCAACGTGCCATTAAATCCATATTCTTCGACGCCTGTTAGCGTTGAACTGCGACGATGCTGCGACGATGGCCGTTCTTGCTTACCGGAAGAGTCGCACTCATAGCTACGACTTGGATGGGCTGTTCGAGGCTCAGGAGCTTGGTTGTCATGAGCTCCAGAAGATAACCGCGGTGATCATCGTCAATCATGTGCAGCTCGTCCAGGACCACGGCTCTCAATTGGGTAACAGAGCAATCATCAATCGCTGTATTGACGAGCGCGTTGGCCTAGCACGGAGTTAGACCGATATGTATTATATCAAGACACACGAGGGGGCCGGTCACCTTTTCCATGGTGCAGACTCCGATATCAAAATCAGCCCAAGTCGATCGGACTTTGCCGCCGCCAAAGAAGCCAACCACCCGGACGGCATCTTGGTCGGCTCGCCGCCTCCATACACCCGGTGTCTCGTCCTCGTCTGCAGCGTCTGGATGTCGCAGGCCCTGGACAACATTTCGCAGCCACCGGACTTTCTCCTGGACTAAAGCGACGTACGGAAGGACCAGGAGAGCCTTTGACCCTTTCTCCTCCAGGACTCTCTTCAACATAAGCACTAGATGGCATCAGCGGCTGTTCTGGCCGGTTACAAAACTCCTAAAAGGCTTACAGTCGGCAACCAGTGATTTCCCACCACCAGTCGGAGCGCAGTAGACGAGACTCTTGGTGCCCGCCAAGAGACCCGGGCCTCGTAAGCAGCTTTTCTGCCACGGGTATATCTGCTTGATACCAAGCAAGGCAAAGTTTTCCACAAGCCGAGGTGGTAGCCCGTATACCGGGTGAGCGAGGCTCAGCTCTGGGTCATGGGAAGACGTTGGGGTCGCAGCAATGGCTCTCCGTTGCGAGTATTCTGAGGGCCCTTCCGAGGCCTCGAGATTTACGATTCTGCTAGCTGAGAGCCGGCTTGGGGCGTTGGGAACGCTAATGGCCCTCTGGAACTGGACGGTGCCCTTGGTCTTGTTGAATGCGGGGTCCGCAGGGTGAGGCCCGGCGTCATCGATGGACCGGCTTCTCTTCTGACCAGCAACTGATGCTGCCGAAAAAGTTGTCTGTCGCTCTTGTGCAGCCTGCACGCTGGTCTCATGCATGAGACCTTGCATGCTCTTCATGGTGAGCGATCGGTTGACGTTGCCGGGTAAGGCGTGCTGTGGCCTTGCGTGGACCTCTGGACGAACAGTGGTCGGTAAAGCAACAAGCAACAAAGGAGCAGGGGAAGACGCGGTCCTGCTACTACTAACGTTAGTAGCTGCCCATGTTTGGCAGTTTCACTCTGGCCTGCATGTTGTGTTGAGGCCTCGCTGCAAGAGGAGACGTGCAAGTTGCCACATGCAAGTCGTGCCTCGACGTGGACCGCGTCCTTCGGCAGTTCAGGAACGCGTACCCACGTGACCGTCCCTGCATCATGCGGGTCTCTGGTTACGTACCTAGGTGTAGTACCTGGTACCTGGTAAGTACCTTGGTACGGTACCAGGTAGGATTGACTTCCACATTTGCCGGGCCGCAATACCAGCTTAGTAGTTCCCAGGCCCATCGTCAAAACACCGTAGCGCGAACATGATATCGCTTCCAACCTCTTTTCACTCGCACCGCAGATATTACTGGTGAGCGTCAAAGTTGAGATGGGTGCTGCGGTTCCCTCTTCAAGTTCGCAAGCGCAGGTGGCGGGTATGGGTACTTAGTAGGTAATTAGTGCGTACCATGGCGCCGCGTGACCAATCAGCGTGTCACACATCGAGAACTAACCGCGCACGAAATCCGAAGTTGCGCATGAAATCACTTAGTACTTCTCTCGCTGCCGCGGAGCAGTGGAAGTTTTGTCAAGACCTCCTGCCGCGTCTTGTGCAAACGACAAAAGTTCGACAGGTCTGAGCATGTATACGGACTGCGTCCAGTACTACTTACTCTGAAGACTTACCAGTAGAACCTTAACGGAGTACTAGTAGTACTTACAGTAGGTACGGATAGGGGGGAAATAGCAAGGGAGGAACAATTGGGGGGGTGCCAACATGCCCGGCCCTGGGGGAGGGGGACCTTTTAACGCGGGGCGTTCCTGGCCGGATACATTAGTAGTACGAATAGGTACGTACTGGGTAGGCGTTGGGCAGACTGCAGCCGATTTGCAGGGCTATTCAAGGGATTCCCCGCGGTCCGTCATTGGTCGCGCATCGAGGTCCTGCGCCAATCGGTTCGCTGGGAATTCCACAACCGACTTCATCCAAGTTCCAATCTCACAAGTTCCAACCTCACCAGACTTGAGACGCCGCTGATCTGACAGATGATAGCATCTGGCTCGGGAGGTGGAAAGGATGCCTCCATGATAACCAGCCGGCTGAGCATTAATACACCACGGACGCCATATGGCTTGCGATAGACCACTCCTCAAGCCATCGCTCTACCGGGGTGGGTGGCGTCGAGGCGCTGGGTGTGCGTGCGTGCATTTGCGTGTGAGGGAGCCGGCAGACGGGTGGACACTGCGGCGCGCGTCCGGCAGGCATAGCCGTTTCCATCGCTGCCGTCGCTGGCCAACGTCCACCGCCCATCACTGCGTCAAATCCAACCTCGCGAGTCTTCCAAGACGCAACCTCGGGAACACCCCTATGACGTTGGCAATCCGACATGAGATACCGGAAAAATTCTTGTTTCTTTTTTTCATCATCGCCCGGTAAGGTCTTTCCTTTTCTTCATCTTCCTTAGGCCCTATCTGACCAACCTCACTTGCCGTGTTCCCTCCTTACCTCGAGTGCCGGCGTCATCGGCGCACTGAACAAAACCCTGTCGACCACCGTCCTCGCCCCACACAATCCGACTGTCGCTCTGTTGACCATCGTCTCAACTCATTTACGATATGATTTAGACACCACGCAGAAGAGGCTCGCCGTAAGTCGTGAGCAATACGTCGAATGAAGCCGCTGCTCGACAGTCGACACGCCGGATAATGATATGACTTATGATTTACGTTTCTTGGCTGCGTACCCGATTGGCAGACCAAGTCCGTTGGCGTGCCACTCAATCTGACCCTCCCAAATGAGATGCTGGTGGAGCACGGCCGACCGCAATTCTGTCCACAGTTCCGTTGCTACTGCTCCGGGCGCCAACGATAATTACCTAGCGACCACTCGTGCCGAGTAGTCCGTACGAGTACTCCGTACTCGTCGAGTTTTTGTCGGCACGTTCTAGCGGCAACGAAAAGAAAGTAGAAAAAAAAGAAGACAAAAAAAAATTTAATGCCAGACCAATCCATAGATATAGACGGCTTCGCACCAAGGTTTCCGGTGGCGGTATATTAAATCCTCTTCCCAGCAACCAGCTATATTTCCGTTTTGTATGAGGCACTGCAACATTGCTGCATGGCCAATTTCGCAGCGTTCTGCATGACACTCGCCCTTGTTGGAACGGTTGATCCCATTGCCCCCTGTTGCCGGTCCGCTTGATGCCAATCCAGACCGCCGGCGGCTTGGCCGCGATTATTGGGACCCGGGCCCGCCAAGTACGGATCATATACCGCGTAGTACGGTAGTATATCTACCCAGATTCGGTGAGGGACGACAGATTGGGACACTGATTTAACGCATCATTTCGCGATTATGCCAAACGTAAGGCCATGGAGCCTCGGAGATGTGCGTGCCTGTGAATGAGTTGGGGGGATGGTGGCGGAAAATACGGATGAGGTGGCACCGGAACACATGATCACTCGTCCAGCCAGCCTTCCCGTCCTCCGCAATACTAGTACAGAGTGTACCATTTCGGTACTTGCAGACGACCTGGCCAGCATCGCTGTTCAGCGCATCTTCAAGCGATACAGACACATGTCTCGTCTCAACGGGCCGTGCAAATGATGGATACTATTGAAACCATCTGTCGCCATTAGCTGGGAGCCTAGGGTAATCGAGGTGTCGTGGCTGAGCCCACGGGAAGATTTTCGGTGGTCACGCTACTCGAGGCAAAAGTGCGGAGTACAAATGGAATATACTGAGTACCTACTAAGGTACCTAAGAAAGGAAAGCGATAGGGCCTGAACCTGCTGGAGCTCCCGATGGTTGCTTAAAAACACCCTGACGGTGAGATTGCCGGGGAGGCCGCGGACGATGGCCAACGATCCGCGTCCGGAGGTACTCGTACTCGTACATCGTGGGGTGAGCGGTGACGGTAACGACTGGCGGGCAGAGGGAGGGACGGTGAGACCAGCTCCGCTCATCATACCAACGATGGAGTGCCAGTAGTCTGTATCATCATTAAACCGCGTAATTATGGTACCGGCACTAGAGCCAGTAGCTGGGCTACGAGTATCAGCCCGAGACTGCGAGGTGGATGTGAGGACGACGTCAAAGGCGAGAGGGACGGGCGCCTAAAAGCAGAAATAGGGCGACTGGACGAGTAAGTACCCTCACAATAGTACTCGTAGCAGCAGATGCAGATTGTGGCCGGAGTGTGTGCTCGTCAGAATTGGACGAATCCCACTCTGGCTCGCGACCTCGTCACGCAGTCGTTTCTCGAGGACAGGTGCAAAAAAAGCCAGAATGGCCGCCGCGTGGGGACCCGACGATGACAAGAGTACGGACCACGTCCGTACCTGTACCTCGGACGGGAGGTAACGCCAGTGGCAGGGGTCCACCGAAGGTAGATATAAAGTCTTGGGTATCTGAAACCAAAGCAAAGGAGCGTGTGCCAGTGCTAACGGGTACATACGCAATACTGTGGTTAGCTCCGCCCCAGTGCGCCAGTAGCGGCGTGGCACGCAGACGCGGTCTCACAGACAGCCCTGCTGGAGGGCCGCAGAGCCTGATGGAACCAGTGAGCCCGTTGCCTTGAAAACATGAACTAACACAGTGACACTTGCTGGAAGAGCCGGGAGGCCCTTGTATCCGGTACGTGTGCGCAACACCTTGTGGCTTGCTGTGCCCAGGTGGCCATACGCCCCAAATCTGGCCCCAAATCTGGGTGGCTTTGGGAGGCTGCGACAGGCTGTTGCCATATCTGCTCTGCCCTGCTCCCAGAGTGTCCCGGCACCTGAGAGGGACACTGCCCCGAAGCAGCAGCCGGGCCGGTCATAATTAGTAGCATGGGCATGGAGGAGGATGGATACCCGGGCCTGATGGCATGCCGCCCACACCCACAAGCCCACACGCCCACTCCCACTCCCACTCCCACCCACGCCTGCGGCCCACGCCCACGCCTGCCAGTCCCAGCAGAGAGGTGCCTGCCTACCGGGCAGGTAGGTACACTATTACTCGTACCTACCTAAGGGTACCTACCTCACTACCTACCTCACTACCTCTCACACCTCGATCCATCCATCCATCTCGCTTCTTCCTCTTTCACTCATCCAACCTTACCTTGACCCCATACCCTTGCCGGGTTTCCCTTCGTCTGGCTAACCGTTCTCACCACGGATCTCGTCGTCTGAGCCTGGCCACACACACCCGGCTCACTTGACTTCTCGCCAGCTCCCTATTTTCTCCCTTTTACACGCGCCGACACCGACTTACCTCGCCCGGGCATGCATCCCTACGTGATCTGCCTCATCTCACGCGCACCCACACACGCCTAGGCGGCATTTTGGTGCTGTCATGGCACAGAAAAGTGTGAGTTCGACTCTTGCCTTATGCTACCATCGCTTCTACTTTTTTTAGCTCCCCAACTCCCTTGCATTCGAAATATACTGAACCATCACCCGGACCCAGGACTCCAAGCTCACGGAGCCGGACACCGTCAAACCGGCCACCACCACGGAGGCCATGGCATCTTCGTCCATAGCAGACGCATCGGACAAGGACGTCAGTACCGATATGGCCGCTCCCTATGGGACACGGTCCCGTAATCGCACTGGTAGCTCACGTCCCAATTACGCCGAGGACAAGGATTACGACGTGGAGATGTACGACTATGACCATCACAAGTCCCATGGCGATTCCAAGAAGTCGTCGCGCCAGGTGCATGCGACAAATGCCGGTGAGCCCGGTGCCCGGGGAAGCGCCAGCTCGCGCAAGTCGCTGGGCGATGATGTCGCCAGAACAGGGCCCTCCCAGAGTGCATCCAAGGAACACACGCCTGCCACTGCCGCGGGGACACCTCAGGCTGCACAGTCATCGAGCGGCGCGACGCAGCCGTCGAGAAAGCGCAAGGCGGCGGCTGCGGCGCAACAGGCCAACAGCAGCGCTGCCTCTGCGTCGAGCAAGCGAGGCGGAACCTCGACGGGGGCGACACAAAGTCCGGCGCGTTCGCCGTGGCCAGAGACAAACGTCCTAACTTTTACCAACTCTCGTGCGCGGCCACAGGATGGGCGGCTGGTGGCCGATGATGGAACTGTGCTCGAAGCAAATGGTAGGTCGGGACACCCCTTCCCGAGGTCCACCACGGCGCGAGGGCAATTCCAACACCATCGCCGGACACCAAAATCCACACCTCACCAATCCGGACCGCCCACACACATCACAACACGTCGGCTTGACCAGCACAGACACACCGCACCAAACTCCTCCAATCGGCCGGCTAACTAATTTTCTGCAGATCATGTGTACCTCGTGTGCGAGCCGCCGGGGGAGCCATACTACCTCGGGCGCATCATGGAATTCCTGCACCCGCAGAATGACGCCTCGAAGCCGGTGGACGCGGTGCGCATCAATTGGTTCTACCGGCCCAGAGATATTGGTCGCAAGGTGCACGACACCAGGGTTGTGTACGCGACCATGCACTCCGACATCAGTCCCCTTACGGCGCTGCGAGGCAAGTGTCAGGTCCGGCACCGCCTCGACATTGCCTCGATGGACGAGTATCGCCGCACCCCC
This sequence comes from Hapsidospora chrysogenum ATCC 11550, assembly GCA_000769265.1. Taxonomy (NCBI): domain Eukaryota; kingdom Fungi; phylum Ascomycota; class Sordariomycetes; order Hypocreales; family Bionectriaceae; genus Hapsidospora; species Hapsidospora chrysogena. Next base: position 193,820 of record JPKY01000006.1, read on the forward strand.
GACAGCTTCTGGTTTGAGAAGCTTTACGACCGCTACATTCAAAAGAACTACGACCTCATCCCCACCCGGAGTATTGTCAATGTGCCGGAAAAAGTCAAAAAAGTGCTCGATGAGCGCTGGAAGTTTGTCATTGTTGAGCAAGGGCGTGGCAAGGAGCTCACTAGCGCCGTTAAGCTCTGCAAGAGATGCAGCGGCTACTGTGCCAGGTACGTTCCTCTTTGGCTTTCCCTTGTGGTACCCCCTGTACCCTCTTGTACCCCGGCCGCCAATTTTGCGTGTGCCCACCACCACGCCACCCCGGTCGGGGTACATACCATACCCTCTAAGTAGTACTCTTACAATGCGGGCCCCATCGGGCAAACTGTCCAGGAGTGGGTCCCGCCCGGGGTCGCGCTCATCACAAGTGTCCCATTTGTTGTTACCTTGGTACTCGCCGCACCTTTGTTCTGCCTTGACTGACCATGGCCCATTGGGCCGTTGCAGCAATGACTCGGTGGACTGCGCTGTCTGCCAAAACACGTATCACATGAACTGCGTCCGGCCTCCGCTGCTCAAGAAGCCGTCTCGTGGTTTTGCATGGTCTTGTGCTGCGTGCAGCCGCGCCCAGGAGCGCAGGCTCGAGGCCCGGCACGCATCTAATCCGAATGACCCACACGGTGACGCCGACGAGGATGAGCCTTTCGAGGAGGAGGACGACGATCTCCAGGCTGCTGACACGGGCCGCTCGAGCCCCGACGACAAAGATGAGAATCCCCACCATGGCACCGCCGAGCAGATTTACAATGCTAGCCTATGGCCGTGGCGATACCTCGGCATGCACTGCAAGCCAGAGGATGCCCTCGATTACGACGATCGCATCTATCCTCGGGCGAGCACCAGGATAGGGCCGCGACACCAGGCGGCCGTTGGTCCTTGGCCGGGGAGACCGGTCCACTATGTCAAGGCCCCGGAGAAGAAGAAGGGGAAGAAAGATGCCAAGGCAGCGGAAGGGCAGGCTGCTGAGCTTTACCCTGACGGGAAGCGCCCTAAGTGGGTGCAAGACGCACCGCCAGGCTACAGGACTCGTGGGGAGGACACGCTTGATCCGGATGACCCGAACGCAACTTCGACGCTCCTGTGGAAGCCCCCAGCTTCGGAGGAGACCGTTCAAAACGTAGAATCATTCATGAAGGAGGCCAGGGGCATGAGCAAGCGTCTGGGGCTCCCTGAGCGCTCGACCAACCTCCAGACCATTGCGTTGGAGACACTATTTCGCAATGGGTACGACCCTGAGAAGGCCAAGGATGCCCTCATCGTGACCGACAAGAAAGCCTTCCAAGAGCCCGCTCCCACGCCAGCAGAACTGAAAAAGTTCGAAGAGGGTGTTGCGAAATACGGGTCCGAGTTGCAACTCGTGACGAGACACGTGAAAACGATGACTCCAGGACAGGTGACCCGATTTTATTACACGTGGAAGAAGACGGAACGAGGGCAGGCTGTGTGGAGCAATTACTCTGGCCGGAAGGGCAAGAAGGAAGCGAAGCGGGCCGAGGCGGCGGCTACGAAGGTGGCCGACGACGTTGCCGACGATGAGGACGACTCCGCCTTCGATTCAGGCAAGGCCATCGAAAAGAAGAGGGCATTCATGTGCCAGTTCTGCTCCGGAACGACTTCCCGGCGATGGCGCAGAGCACCGAATTCCGCGCCCGGGCTTGTTACTGAGAACGGCGCCAAGGCCAGCAACAAGGACAAGGGGACCCAGTACGTCGTTGCGCTGTGCACCCGCTGCGCTGAGCTATGGCGGCGGTACGCCATCCGATGGGAGGACATCGACGATGTCTCCAAGAAGCTGGCTCAGGCAGGCAAGGCATGGAAACGCAAGCAGGACGAGGAGCTTCTCAAGGAACTGCAAGTTGCGAACGAAAGGGGTCTGCTCACGCCTGACCGGCCGAGTACACCTCTCAACGGGGCCGCCGCCGGCCAGGAGCCCCCGCGAAAGAAGATCAAGGCTTCTGATAGGGACGCGGAGTCTGATGCCGGTAGTGGCTCTGGTGCTGCGGCGACGAAGAAGAAGGAGAAAGTCCCGGAGGCGCCCGTCATGCCGGAGCTGCCTAAACCTCGCACACTTCCTTGTGCCGTATGCGACCAGACGGAACCGATGGTGGACCACGTTTCGTGCCGAGAGTGCCGCCTCACCGTGCACAGGAGCTGCTATGGCATAGTGGAAACTCGTGGACCTGGCAAGTGGACTTGTGAGATGTGTGTCAATGACAAGAATCCCCAGGTCTCAACGGTAAGTACATCAGGGCCCCAGGTACGCGCTCTCACTTTCCCGAGCAGTGTTTTCTGACATTTCTGGCAGAACTACAAATGTGTGCTGTGTCCTGTGGAGCACACAGAGCAGGAACTGGTGGAACAGCCGAAGCTCACCCACCACAAGAAGAAGATGTCTGAAAAGGACCGCGAACGCGAGAGGTTGGAAGTCCAGCAAGCCCGCAAAGCGCTGGAGCTATACCGGAAGAAACAAGAGGACCTCAACCGCCCGTTGACGCCGCGCGAAGCATTGAAACGCACAGCGGACAATAATTGGGTTCACGTCACATGCGCAATCTTCACGACTGAAGTGAAATTTGGGAACGCCAAAGCAATGGAACCGTGCGAGGGCATCCCGTCGATCCCGAAATCCAAGTACGACGAGACGTGCCGTGGCTGCAATGGAAGCGGAGGCTCATGCGTGAGCTGTCCATTTTGCCGCGCGCCCTGTAAGTTCCCGCTGGCTGCATATGCAAGACAGGTCTGATTACTGACATTCTGGTCATAGTCCATGCTGAGTGTGCTCGGAAGCAGGGTCACATGCTCTGCTTCGACCTTGCACCGCCGGCGAAGAATCGCAAAGATCATACGCCCGTTGTGAATATAGGCGGTAGGAGTGGTATTCTGGTCCCGCTTATTGTTTGCAAGGAGGAGATCTCCAAGACGCTCAAGGTTCAGATGCGCGATGAGGACGGTTCGGGCCTCACGGCTCTCCAGCTCTACGCGCAAAATTACAAGCAGGCGGACCTGACACTCACAGGCACGGTCCGCAAGGCCAACCTCATGACGGTGGCAGCCAAACTGTCGGGGGCGGCGATGCAAGCAGGTGTCCGGAGGCTTTCCACTACCAATGGCCTGGCTAACGGTGGGACGACGCAGGCCCGCAACGGTGATGTGGCAGACACGGCCAAAGACGCTCTCCGCCCGGGAGAGAAGGTCTGCATACGTTGCGGGATCGATGTCAGTCCCCGGTGGTGGCAGATTGACAGTACTGACGGTCCAGCGCCGAGCTCCTTCCACCCAACATTCGGGAAGATGGGCGAGGAGGCCAGGAAGTTTGTTTCGCAGAGGAACTACCAATGTCACAAGTGCCACACCGCGGGGCTACCCATGAAGCCGCCATCGCCGAGGCCACGACCCTTGGTATCACCGTGGAGTTCCGTCGAGCCGTCTCACCCCCAGTTGTCGCAGCCTGGGATTGCTGCGGCTGCTTCTGCCCTGAGGAGCCCCGAACATAACCTTCCAGCCGAGCACCGAGACCCCCACTACTCGCCTCACAGCTGGCCGCAGCCGCCTTCTATCCATACCGTCGTTCGGCCCGTGCAAGCCCATGCCGTCCCGCCTCATACGGGCGGACCGAGGCCACATGCGTTCTCGCCGGGGCCCCCTCACTCGTCGGGCCCGGCACCGGGGCCTGCTCCTCCGCCGATGCAGGTACCGCCTCCGCCGCCTTCCTCCTATAACGATTGGGGGAGTCGTCCGGGTAGCCAACACGCATCGCCACCCCGACAAGTGAACGGCGGCCCTCCGAGTCTACATAATGGTCCACCACCGCCACCACCACCACCACTTGGCGGCGGACTCTCATCTCTTCGACCGCCAAGTATCCCTGGTCCGCCGCCGGCGGGACCGCCGCCCTTGGGCCATCATCACGGGCATGGCCCCGGCCATGCACATCAGCCCTACATGAACGGCATGCCACCATCGCCACGCCGGGGATCGGGACCGGCACCTCCATCCCCGTATGCCACGCCGTACCACCCAGGTCCAGTTCATGGGCCGCCACCTCCACCTCCTCCGCCCCATGGGCCTCCACACGGAGGGCCTCACGGGCGGAGAAACGGAATATCACCCCCAAGGCATGACGCATATCCCCAAGGTCTCCCTCCGCCGAGGGCACCGTTGCCAGGCCCGCATGGCAGCCCGCCTGGTTCCAGGGCGGTATTGCCCCCACCACATGAGGTCTCGGGCCCGAGCACACCGCGGCACGCTTCTGAGAGCCGACCGACGAGTGGGGCGAGCGCCAATCCATCGCTCCGGAATCTGCTCTCATAGTCATATATTTTGTGACACCTGGCCATCCTAGAGATACGCTCATGGAGGAACTGAGCGGAGACACTGGCGAGCATGGTATACCCATTTGAACCAGGCATTCTTCTTACGTTGGACGGGTTAGGATGGGTGCTGTGGAGTACGTCTTCCTTGTTGTTGCATTCGCACTGCTGCTTCTTTAGCGGGCTGGAGGCGTTCATAGGGGCACAGAGGCGAAACGGACCATATGTTTCGGTAGCCGATTTTGTTTTCGTTTGCCTGACAGAAGTCGCGGCTGGTTTCAGTTTGGCTTAGATTACTGCAACCAGGGCTTGTCCGCGTACAATCTGGGTGGCACAAATAGGGTGCGATGGTACTACTTATCTCTGATGAGAGGGCACTACTACTGTACTTAGACATAGACATTACCACGGGGACAGGAGAACTGGTGCTTCGGGTCTTTGATAATTCGAAAGTTATTGGTCAAAAAGAAGAAGAAAAAATAGTTGCAGACACTACCTAGAGACTTGATTGTATCTACGTCGTTGCTGTGTGTACGCAGGTCTGCGCCGCCTTGGCTACTATTAGTACTAGTAGTAGAGTACTAGTAGTAATAAGGACTACTAGGTACATAAAACACACAGGTATTAGTAATATTGCTAGTAATTAGTAGGTAAGTACTAGTAGCGTTAGCAGTACCTTCCAAGTTGCTAGCAGCATGGTGGCGGTGCGTCAGCCATGTGGCATTCAAGGCGTGGCGCAGGCGTGTGACAGGCAGCGCTTCAACCTCCCATCTCGTCTCAGCTCCCATCGACCTGTCAACTCCTCTGTCAGCATTGCCAATTCCTAACGACCTCAATTATCCCCATCACATCGCGCACTTCCTCAGGCTCGCTCAATCGCCGCCCATTGACTCACAGTCTCCCCACCATCGAGCTCCTCCCCTCCCTCAAAGACAGGGCCAACGGGCTGCCGGTGCATCTGCGACACCGAACAAGCGCAATCCAAGAAACACTTGAGCGTCTATACGCTCACTGCACACAGCCGTCGCCATGGCGCAACTCGCCCTCGACCTCTTCTACTCCCTCGGGAACTGTCTGAACTGCTTCCCGGGGTCGCCGACCCTCAAGATAAACTCACGCAGCTTCAAGATCCTACGGCTACTAGGCGAGGTACCATCTTGGCCCCCTCGCGCGCTCTACTCTTGTATAGGTAGCACAAGGTATACCGTGGCGCTGACACATACGCGAACAGGGCGGCTTCTCCTACGTCTACCTCGTCGAAGACACCTCTACCCACGAGCTCTTCGCCCTGAAAAAGATCCGCTGCCCCTTCGGCGCCGAGTCGGTGCAGCAGGCCATGCGAGAGGTCGACGCCTACCGCCTCTTCGACCACGTGCCCAACATCATATCCGCCGTCGACCACTGCGTCGCCACCGAGCGCGGCGCCGACGAGGCCACCAAGACCGTCTACGTCCTCCTGCCCTACTACCGCCGGGGCAACCTGCAGGACCTCATCAACGCCAACCTCGTCAACCACGCCACCTTCCCCGAGCGCAGGCTCATGGTGCTGTTTCTGGGCGTGTGCAAGGCGCTGCGGGCTATGCATCAGTATAAGCCGCCTGTTCAGCGGATGGAGATGGGCCGTGAGGAGGATCAGCTTGGTGCTGACGCTGGTGCTGGCGGAGGCCGTACTGGTGCGACGAAGGGGAAGAGAACGGAAGAGGAGGAGGAGGGGGAGCAGGAGAGGCCGCTAATGGAGGGCGAGAATCACATCAGCCCAGGTGGCAAGGTGCAATCCTACGCACATCGCGATATCAAGCCAGGTGGGAACCTTCCCGCTCCCTTACAGACTCCCCGAGTCGGCGCCAGAAAACTAACACCCCGCCCCCCCCTCACACACAGGCAACATCATGATCGACGATGCCGGCTCAACTCCAATTCTCATGGACCTCGGCTCCGTCGCCCCCTCGCCCATCCCCGTAACCTCGCAATCCATGGCCCTCCAGATCCAAGACACAGCCGCCGAGCACTCCACGATGCCCTACCGCGCCCCGGAGCTTTTCGACGTCAACACCGGCGTCGTCATCGACACCAAGACCGACATCTGGTCCATGGGGTGCACCCTCTACGCTTGCCTCGTCGGCAAGTCCCCCTTCGAGATGCGCTCCGACGAGACGGGAGGCACCCTCAGCCTCTGTGTGCTCGGCGGCGACTGGCGGTTCCCCGACGAGGGTCCCCAGGGCGTCAAGCGTACCAACAGTATGCGTCATCCCCAGGGGAGTCAGTCGCCCAACGGCGCGGGTTCGCAGGCTGTTGATATCAGCGAGCCCATCCGCGATGTCGTTAGGAGGTGTCTCAAGGTTGAGCCGGCAGAGAGACCGGATATTGATGAGCTTATCACTCTGGTTGAATCCGTCATTGAGCAGCTCCCTGAGGACGCGGAGTAACTGTCACACGCTCCACCCCCCCCCCCCCCCCCCCCCCCCCTCCCTCCCTCCACCAAAACCCCAAAAGTCATGAACATAGCGGTGTTGGTTTCCCACCAGCACCATCAACTGTAGGATATATACTTGTTTTGCATTTCTTATTGCACGTCTGATTTTCTTGCTACGTTGTTCACCCATTATTTGACTCAATAGGAGGCACTGGCGTTGGGGCGCAAGGTTACCATTTCAATAGAGAAGTACCTGAATCCAAACACTTGGTCCAGAATTTGCTCTACAACACCGTCTGACTAGTGCTACTATAGGTGCACCGCTAGACCAGTGGAACCCTTCTTATCGTATGTAGTACATAGTACGTCGTATTCAGAGCATGCTTCATGGCAAAGAGAAGTCTTCCGCCATCCCGCCCCCCGGCGCGCGTCCCCAGCGCCCTACAGCTCGAGTTTAAAGGTCGCCACCTCAAACGGCCGCAGCTTGATGGGGATCTTGCTGTCCTTGACGGCCACCTCGCACAGCTCATCTTCTAGAATGTTCACCTTGGACGCCCGCTTGACGTTGAAGCTGGTTTGGATGGTACCCCTGCTGTGCCCGCCCAGGGACTCGTAGATGCGGACGATAACGCTCCGGCCTGGGCTGACGCGGACGCCGCCGGTGCTGACGTCCTCATCATCGTGTCCTCGCTTGACGGTGTCGAGGACGAGGGATTCCGAGTCATCCTGGTTGATCAGCTTGATCGGGCAACGGGAGAGGCTGCTTGATATGTCCACCGCGGATCCGGAGCCGCCGACAACGCAGGGCTTGAGGGGGTTGTTAAAGGCGTACGCCGCCTTCACCGTGGTGGACCCGAGGGAACCCTTATGCGGGAAGATCGCCCAGCGCATCTCGTGCCGGCCCATGTCGGCGTGGGCGTCTGGCGCCTTGGGTGCACGGAGGAGGGACAGACGCATCATCTTTCCCGCGGTGGCGAAGCCGTACTTGCTGTCGTTGAGGATGGAGACGCCATAATTGTGTTCCGACAGGTCGGCGAACTTGTGGCAGCACACCTCAAACTTGGCCATGTCCCAACTGGTGTTGTAGTGCGTCGGTCGCCTGGTGATGCTGTATGCCGTCTCGTACGACGCCTCCGTGTTGACGATGTCGACGGGGAACTCGACCTTGAGGAACTTGCAGTCCTCATGCCAGTCGACCTCGGCCGAGCAGTCCACCTGGGACGGCTGGCCGTCGAGCGAGGCCGACAGGGTGATGTACGACTTGAGCGAGCTGTTCTCGCTGATGGTGATGTCGGTGACGAGCGTGACCTTGTGAGGCTTGTGCTCATGGATTTTGGTCTTGCCGTACTTGAGCTGCCGCCTTGTGCCGAGATGGTACACTTCCACGTCCCATGCCTGCCAATAAAGAGGAATGTCATCGAAGATAACAAACTTGTTGGCCTCGCCGCCCTTCTCGATGATTTCTCGGTCGTTGACACGGTCGTATAGGGAGGTAATCACGCCCTTCTTGACCACGACCCGGAGCTGATCGTTCTGGAGAACAAAGACCTCGGCAGAAGACTCATGGACTGTGACGGCTGGCTTGTCCTGCTGGATGCGGAAGGCCCTGATCGGGAGCACCTGGCCGTCACCGCACGCAACACCGACCTCGACGTCGGAGAGCTCCACAAGCTCCTTGCGATGCCAAGGCAGCGTATTCAATACGGCACTTGCCGAACTCTTGTCAGAATCCGCCGAGCGAGCATCCGAGACACCAAAGACGTCGTACAGTTCCTTCAACAACTTGCGGCCAGTCTCGAAGACCTTGCCATAGAGCTAATTTAGTGTTAGCAACTGTTCCCGGAATCTCATGCAACCATTTACCTTGTCTGAATCATCGTAACACATTTCGATAGAGCTCCCAGGCAGACAGTCATGGAACTGGCACAGGAGCACCGACTCCCACATAAAATCAATCTCCTCGGTGGGGTATTTGTACGACTTGGACTTTATTGAAGCAATGGTGGCGAGCTGCTCGATGTCGCGGAGCATCACCTCGGACTTGCGGTTGTAGTACTTGTTGTTGGCCTGGGTCGTGTAGGTGCCGCGGTGCAGCTCAAAGTACAGCTCTCCGTACCAGGTAGGGAACTCGGCGGCCTTGGGCGCGAGACGGTCGAAGAAGTCGTCCACGGTGTAGCCGAGCTTGACCTTGGGGATGCCGCCTATGGTGTTGCTAATCCCCGCGCAGCGGCGGAGCTTCTCGAACTGCTGCCACGTCGGGCCTCCACCGCCGTCGCCCTTGCCGAACAGAAGGAGCGAGGAGCTGTCGACCTGCATGGTCTTGTGCTGGGAGATGCTCCGCTTGAGGTCACCAAAGTCGGCTTCGGCCGTGTACGTCTCGGAGGGAGGCATGTGGCAGATGACCTGGCTACCGTCCGGACTGACCCACATGAAGGTGGTGTGAGGGAAGTTGTTGATGTTGTTCCAACTGAGCTTCTGTGTCATGAACCGATCCATGCCGGCAAGACGGCAGAGCTGGGGGATCTGGCTGGAATAGCCGAATGTGTCCGGCAGCCAGAAGGTCCTAGCGCGGGAGCCGAATTCGCTCTCGAAGAAGCGCTGCCCGTAGAAGAACTGGCGGACCAAGGACTCACCACTGGGCATGTTGGTGTCGTGCTCGACCCAGCTGCCCCCGATGGGAATGAACTGTCCCTCCTCGATCTTCCTCCGAACGCGGTCGTAGGCCGCAGGATAGTACTGCTTGAGCCACTTGAACTGCTGGGCCTGCGAGCAGGCAAAAGTGGCCTCGGGATATCGGTCCATGAGATCGCACTGGCTCGACCAGGAGCGTGCAACCTTGCGCTTCGTCTCATCCCAGGGCCACAGCCAGCAGCTGTCGATGTGGCAGTTGCCGACGCCGAAGACGACGGGGTCCTTTCCCTTCTCGTACACACGATGGGAGTCGACATCGGGGCCGACAATCTCCTGGGCGATTTTTCGACACTTGAGTATGGACTGTTGGTTGTCGACCTGGAAGGTGTTGATGATCTTCATGGCGACGGAGAGAGCGTGGTTCTGCTCGGCGGAGTTCTCGGGGAGTTCCCGAGCGGCGTCGCCCAGCTCCCACATGTCGAAGAGAAGCATGCGGGCTTGGACGTTTACAGAGACTATATCGGCCTTGCTAAGTCTGAAGTACTTGTTCGGGTCAGGCGGCGCAATGATTGTCTTGCCACCAGGAGCGTTGCCAAACATGCCGTTGCAGGCCATCTCGATGTAAATGGTATGCTCCTTTCCGTCCCGGAAGGACTTGGGGATGACCCATTCGATGCGCTCTCCACCGCCTGTCAGCCCCTGAAGCGGCATGCCGTCTGCCGTCCAGACCATGCCCTCATTGTTGGCATCCCACTGGAGCTCGAGGAGCTCGTCATCGGCAATGTCACTCGGGATTGTCAGGATGACCTTGAACCAGTGTGTCGACCATGACGGGCCGAAAGACGCGCCGACATGAGTCTCTTTGAAGTTTTTGGAAGTGGCCTCTTCGAAGGTCGGACGCTCTTGGCCTGGTGCGTCCCAGACGTAGAGTCGAACATGGGGTTTCCCCGAGTATCTGGCGTTGTACAAGTTCCTGGGGTGGAGGGGGCAGCAAGTCAGTCCAAAGGGATCACTCACTCACGCGGCAGTCTCAAGGGTAAACAAACTCACGCAAGGAGGTTGACTTTGTCGTACTGGCCCGGCTTATAGAACGGCTCGATGCGGCTCTTGAGGATGCTCGTCTTGGGGACTCCGACAGGCTGATCCGCGAAACGCGGGTAGGAGAAGCCTCTCTCCGGTGCGACGCCTCCACCCATGATGTGATTGAACGTCGAGGTCCTCCTTGCTGGAGGTCCGTCGGTGCGGGATGAATTGTGAGCTGCAACGAGTCGCAGACAGGCGAGCGGATGTGTGCCTCGAAGTGGGCAGCTGGCGCGGCGGCTTGGTGCGTATTACCGCTACCTGACTGATAGGCACTACGTGGTCTACACAAAGTCGTCGTCGAGCAAATAACAAATAAGCAGATGGAATGAGTATGATGATGCTGCGCGGTGAAGAGTGCGGGAGGTTTGGATGGGTAGACCAGGATGGTCGATGTTCCACGAACCTTCGGTGTGTGTTTACATGGCGGTGGCTGAGGTGTTCCGATTAGTGCGGGTGACGAAGGTTGCCAGGTTGGGAGCTCTCCCGACGCCACATGCGGGGAAGTCACGCTGAGGTACGAGTGGACAGTTGGACAAGTACTTATGATGTTATGTCCAGCCTAAAGAGGCAGGCGGTAAAGGGGCGGTGCGGCGTGTGGTGCGGCGTGTGGTGCGGCGTTGCAGTTGGCAAGCGCAATGTCACGTGGTGATACTACGTACTTTGTATTCCGGGACATCGGACGCTGTTGCGGTGCCCGACTTTGGTCAACCGGAACTTTCCGGCGGAAGCCCTGAGCTGTGGGGCCCTAAGAACTGCTGCTGTGGTTCTTTCCTAGAGTGGGAAATTTGGTGTTAAAGAGCAAATGTCCAGAATTCCCCTGCAACAGAGATGGGCCTTGGGCATTGCCAGATATACCGAGTTTTCCGTACTCTTTGGGTGATAGCTGTCGGCTTGTTTCATTGGGGTAGTACGAGTACACTGGCCCAAGGCGTATGAATCAACTCCTGTACATTAATTAAGCTACTTCCTCCCCTGGTAGTGATGGACACTGTCACTACAAGTGGGGGTGAGCTAAAAAAGTGGGAACTAATTGACCTCAACTCGTGGACCGACAGGGCAGTGGGATAAACACTCTCTCACACACTCTGTCTCTCCCTTCAAACTTGGGCATCGCCTTTGGGGACGACCCCGACAACGTGGCGCCCCGGCACCGCGTCGCCTTCCCTCCCCTGGCATGTCGCCATCGCGACCCTTGTCTGCTATTACCTCCTCGACCCTCGCGTCCCCCACGAGATACTAGTACATGGGTTCCCATTCGCATCCTCCGGCCGACCACCTCGTTAGCATCCCTTATTACCAGGTACGTAGTACTTCTCCGAAGCACGTACTGCATGGGTACGACAAGTCATCTGCAGGTAGAGGAGCCAGGTTCCTCGCGCCGAGACCACTTCGCCGACGACCGGGAGGCTGAGAGAGAGGCGCCTCGAGAGGTGCGAACATGGCGACAGTCCGGTCGGGCCAAGCCAAGCCCCCCTCCCCCCACGCTCTGCAGCTCTGGAGCCTCTGCAGCAGCGGGCGTCGACCTCCCTTCCCGGCCCTTGGCACGCCTACATCTCCAGTCGAGCCCCGATGATGCAAGTCAGAGGCGCTATGGCGACCGGAGCACGGTCCAATGCTTCTTCAATGTCCCGACGCCATGTCCCAGTTGCCGCGTCTCGCCGCAGATTTGGCCCTCTTTTAGCGACATCTGGGGCCATCACGCCATCGGCTTTTTCTTTTCTTACCCACCGCACCATGGCCATCCTCGACGACGAGACGGACGGGAGTCCGGATCCATAAATAATGCCTATCTGTCCGGGTCAATTCGGACGGGCATCTCCTGGACCCAGTGGTCAGCCCAGTTCAACGATTAGACTTTCTTGAGCGGCTGCGGACAGACGTCCTACTTCACGGCGACAGTTTGTGTCTTTTTGTCCCAAGAAGGCCGTCCTATCACGTCAGAAAGCGTCCAACATGGCCGATCTTAAGACCGAACCCGACGTCCATGTCAGCCCCTCTGAGGATGAGGCTGTCCTCACCCGGGTGGTGGACTGGACTGAGGATGAGGAGAAGCGGGCCAAGCGGAAGTGAGCATTCATCCCTTTTGCACGCTTTCCTTGTGTGTGCCTCCTTGGCGCATGTCCCGTCAAGGGGAGACTCGACGATGGCGGGCTAACAAAGCATCTTCGTCCAGACTCGACTTCATCATCATGCCCATCCTCGCACTCGGCTACTTCTGTCTGCGTAAGTCTTGCCTGAACATCACAGCACTGGCGTGTGCCGCTTTCCTCCTGGTGATTGATTGCTGTTCCTGACTCGAAATCTGCCCCACAGAGCTTGACCGCGGCAACATGGCCAACGCCATCACCGACAACTTCATGGAAGACGTCGGTATCGATCAGGACCAGTTCAACGTCGGCCAGCAGATGCTGTCACTTGGCATCGTCCTGACCGAGATCCCCTCCAACATGATCCTCTACCGCGTCGGCCCGGGCAAGTGGCTCACCCTGCAGCTCTTCCTCTTCGGCACCGTCAGCACCTTCCAGGCCTTTCAGCGCGGCTACGGCCCCTTCATCGCCACCCGCTTCCTCCTCGGCATCACCGAGTCCGGCTTCATCCCCGGCGGCCTCTGGACCCTCTCCACCTGGTACACCCGCGATGAGACCGCCAAACGCGTCATGGTCTTCTACTTTGGCAACCAGATCGGCCAGGCCTCCGCCAAGCTGCTCGCCTACGGCATCCTGCACATGCGCGGCGTCGGTGGCCAGCCCGGCTGGTTCTGGCTCTTCGCCCTCATGGGTGCCTTCACCATCCTCGGCGGCTTCGTCTTCGGCTTCTTCCTACCTGACTCCTTCGCCAATCCCTACAGCACCTTCCTGCCCAAGGTTCCCCGCTTCACCGAGCGGGAGCTGCACATCCTGCAGACTCGTGTTCTGCTCGACGACCCCATGAAGGGCAAGAAGAAGACAAAGATCAGCCGAGACGCCTTTGGGAGAGCGGTGAGTTTTATACAAAGCCCTTCAATTCAGCCGGAACCATCGCTAACAACATGTATAGTTCACCAACTGGCGCATCTGGATCCACTTCCTCATCTCACTGACCAACAATGGCCCTCAGCGCGCCTTTGACACGTACGCTCCGTCCATCGTCACCAGCTTCGGCTTCGGCAACCTCGTCAGCAATGCCATGGCCTCCGTTGGTCTGTTCCTACAAGTCCCGCTGTCGTTTGCGTTCAGCTGGGTCTCTGATAATTAGTGAGTGCTTTCTCTCTCTGCCGCACACCATAAACCCCTTTTCTGCTTCTGTGGGCAGTGAGGGGCGATGGTCGCCGCATGTTAAAAGTTCCGTTTTGAACTGTGTTTCTGACCAATGATACAGCAATCGACGAGGCGAGACGGTCATGCTCGGCTTGTTCTGCCATCTGCTGGGTTACATCCTGAACCGCGCTTTCACCAGTCTCGATCTTCGCGGGGTCCGCTACTTCGGCGTGGTCTGGACCCAGATGTTCGGAACGTTCTCCCACCCACTCAACATCGCATGGCTGTCGCTGAGCTGCGGCGACTCGGAGCAGCGTGCGCTCGCCATGGCTGGTGTCATCATGGGCGCCAACATTGCCGGTATCTACGGAGCTCAGATCTTCCGCAAGGACGACAAGCCCTTCTACAACCGTGGCTTCAGCGTCGCCCTCTCCATTCTCTCGTTTTCTCTTGTGCTCGCAGCGATCCGGTACATTGATACCCTGCTGCGCCGTCGCCGCAAAGGCGAGGCAGTCGAGGACAAGCCGAAGGATATAGATCGGGCGACCAGGGAGGAGCTGGCTTAGAGGCATTGTTGTTGAACCGCCATAGGCGGTTGCATACGCATCATGTCACCTGGCTGGGATTTCTCAGTTGGTTGTCTGGTTAGGTGTGCTTAGCTTTTGTTTCTCGGAAGTTTTGCTGGCATTTGCGAATAGCGTTCGTTCCCTGTCGTTTTCAGAACTTGGTATATACACCAAGCCAATATAGGCTGCCTTGTGTCCAAATTTGTTTGTGTTACCGTGGTTCGCAAACTGGAGGCCTCTCGACGCCTCACAAGCAAGTGTCTGCCCCGTTCTGGCTACTTATGGTTTAATACCTGGTGGTACCCGTACGTCGGCGACGGAGGTGCTTGACCGGTCCCGGGTAGGCAGGTCCGCGTTGTCACATGGCTTATGTAAGAAACTGTTGGTCGCCGGAGTCGGGGTGGGGACCCCCCCCCCAATGGTCGAGACCGCTGCTGGCAGCACCAGACCAGTTGTGCTGCTGCCACTCCTTCGCTCTCCCCGAAAAACTTGAACTCTCTTTCATCCATCAGCGGCCCCCATCAGCGATGCCTCCTCCTCCCCATCCTGACCTATCCGGCATCCTTCGGCATGGGTATGTCGTACCTCGAGCTCACTCAGAGCCTCGCCGATGCCTTCAATGCGCTGGCCGATGAGACCCAGTCTTTGAACGATCGCCGCGTCGTCCTGGAGCACAAGCTGCGCTTTGCACACGAACAGGTAAGCCAAGGATCGCTTTCTTCTTCTCCAAACGGAACTCATCATGCGTGCCTTACGCTTGCCCCCGATGTCCTTTCGGTGTTGGCTGTTTCGTCGATGATGCGGCGGAGCAACCTCACGTCCGACCCCGACACCGTCCGGCTGCTTACCTCACAATCAACTGCCGCCACCGACCGTCGCCGGCGGCACAGCGCAGCTTGATGAGCCTCCGGCGTCTTTCATGATGAACAACCTTTAGCTCTAGATCACGAGCAGATTCGTCTGCTGAGAGTGATAAAACATTTTATTTTCTGAATCCTCAAGATGTCTTCATTGCCACACAAAAGCCCCCAACCACGCTCAAACTACCAATGCTGACACATCGCGACCGCATCAAGCTCCAGTATCTGGCCGACAAATATGCACCGGCCACGCCCGAGGTAACCGAAACGCTGGCTAAGCTGCAGCTGCCTCCTCACACCTCGGTAGACGACACATCCGCGGTGCCGTTGCCTCGTCGTGGGTCAACTTCTCCGCGATCACAACACCAGGTTGCCCTTGTCATCCGCGACGGCCGTCGCGTGGCAAGTCAATTGACGTCGCTGGGCGAGGCCAGCAAGACGACTGTTTCTACCAGAGACACGTATTCCCGCACCTCCAACGACGAAAAATCATCCATGTCCACCGCGCTGGAACAGGACTTCACCGTCGAAGGGAAGCGGGGGAACCTGCAGTGCCCGTTCTCGGCGCCGCGTCCAGGGAAGGGAGAATCCTCGGATGGCCCCGAAGATGCCCATGAACCTCAGCAAGACGAGACGTCGCATCCCTCTGGCGACCCCATCTGCGCGGCCATGAAAGAGGGTTCAACGTCCCAGACCCACGCTACCACTGCTGCTGGCGGCAGCAAATGCCCCATCCGCTTCATGGACCAGCACTCGCCCGAGGAGATCGCACGCTATGTTGAGACACACAAGCACGAACTTCCTCGCAGCCACGAGGTCTGCCTGCGGCGGTACCAGCACAATGAGAACGAGGTTCGGAAGCTGGATTCCAAATACGGTAACATGGTCAGCATGATCGAGGGTCTTGGCCAGCTTCATCAACCCATGCTGCCCGAAGAAGAACAGGACCGCCCTCGCCGCCAGAGCGAAGTGGACCGGGCGTCTAATGAACGGGTGCACAACTGGGCCAAGGCGGTCACTGCGACTACTGATCCGGAGGAGGATCAGGAAGTCGCTGTCGAGATGCAGGAAGATGCAGAGCGCGAGGGACACTTTGACCGTCCATTCAAGGAAGTCAGAGTGGGAGAATCCCCAAGCCGGCCATGGGGTATCAGTGTTCCCATCTACGAGCCTGCCGATCACGAAGATCAACTACCCTTCTCCCCGCCACCGGCCCCGGTCCGCATGCCAAGTCCTGCACAGAGTGCTCAGACGCCTGTGAAGATGGGGGGGAAGTGTCCTTTTGACCACACCAAACTTCAAGGCCTGATGGGCGTCACCTCACCTCCCAAACCAGAGACGAAGTCTCCTGTCACACCCCAGCCGGTCGAAGAGACGTCTTTCGCACGACTCAAGGAGGAGTCTCAACCTCAACCCTCACATCTCGGCCAACCAGCCTTCCTCAGCCCGGAGATGACGAAGGGCCCCTCAGCCGGCGGCCCTCAGATGGTTTTCACCGGCCCCGTATTTATCGGCTACCCCGTCGACCAGGCTGTGCAGATTTTGAGTCAGTATCGGCCAAACAACCCTTAAAGATACTGAAGTTGCTTTTTCCTTGTCCTGCTCTCTTCTTATTCCTCTCGGGCATCTCATTTTAGCGACGGTGTTGGGCAAGCATGCTTTATTTAAGAATTGGGCTCACTTTGGCAACCATTGGATTGTGCTCGGATTGCTCTAGGGATATGGTTTTACGCTTGATATCCAACAGTTAGCTCGTTCAGATCAGGGGCGTCAATTTGCAACATGACTTTTGTGTCTTTTATATACGCGTGTGTCTAATAAATGCCTATCCTTCCATGACGCCGTTTATCTGTCCCGTGCCCGTGCCCATAGTCCAAAAAGTTCGATATACACATACCATCAATCATAACAAACAGCCGCTCTGAGTGATCAATCCACGGGACATAGCTTGGCCGCCAGCGTTGGCACCTGTCCTCTTTCTGGCCAACTACCACGACCGATCGGTCCAACCGGCCTCTCCATTCTGGGCCCCCACCGTGGCCGTCTTCTTAGCAGCAGGCCCGTCATCATCATCATCACTGCTCCGGCGGCGCTCGGCATCCTCATCAAACTGCGTCTCCCACAGCGACAGGTCGTCATCAGACATGAGCGCAGCCGCATCCTCAGGATCGACGAGCGTATCTTCGGTATCGAGGTACGGACTGGAGACGCCGGCTCGGCCTTCCTCCTCAGCGGCAGCGACGTTCTCCTCGAGAGCCAACTCGGCCGCGCGCGCCATGGTGCGCTTGTAGATGACCCAGCCGACGGTAATGCCGACGGCGGCGCCGAGGAGAATGCTGAGGTAGTTGACCAGCCGGTCGCCGAAGGACAGTTTGTCGCCGTTCTCGGCGAGTATTGCCAGGCGGCTGCCGATGAAGACATGGACGAGGAGTTTTGGACTGATGCAGCAAGGGGTGTTGTGTTAAGTCTCGTTCGCTTGTGCAAAACGTCGCAATCTGTGTGATCGAAGGGAAACATACCTTGACAGAGCCGTAGAGATGGTGAAGGCCAGGGGCGAGATGCTGGGTATCGTAGCCAGGAACCCATTGCTTAGGCTAAAGGGCAGTGGGCAGAAGCGGATGCCTGTGAGGTACCATATGCCGTCTCTTCGGAGTACGTGGCCTAGGGCAATGAACCTCTTGTCGTGGCCGACCATGCGGTCAACAACCCTGCTGAGAACAGTCCTGCTGGCGATAAAAGCCGCAAGGCTCCCCGCCGTACAGGCAGTGGCAGCGATGGGCCACCCGCCAGGAAACCCGTATACAAAGCCACTGATAGTCGTGGCAGTCGAGTACCCAATGACAGGCGGGAACGCAGTGACGAACACGAGCGCGAAGGCGATGAGCCACCCGCCAGGCAGCGCACGCCACGAGGCCGACACGGTGGCCAGCCAGTCAAACAGCCGGCGGGAGAATATGAAGCCCAGTATGATGAGCGCGTACAGCGCGAGGATAGCCAGGCCGGCCAGCACGCGCTGCAGGGGCGTCATCCGGCGGTACGCGCGGATGCAGTATGTGTTCCATGCCTGGATGGCGGCGCGGGCCTGGCGGAGGCGGGAGCGTGAGGGTGTTGCTGACGTCGCTGAGGATAGGGAGCGGATGCGGGCGCTGGAGAGGCGGCGGGTGGATGTCGAGGGGCGGCCGTCGTCGGGGCTGCTGGAGTCGGGCGCGGCCGAGGACCAGCGGGGCGGCGGTGGTGTTGGCGAGGGGGAGCGGGAGGGCGAGACAGCGAGGGCTTGCGCCGTTGACTGGTAGTCGGCCGGCATGCTTGGGAGGAAGCTGTAGCTGTCGCTGTTGCTGTTGCTGCTGTTGTTGCTACTGCTGCTGCTGCTTCTTCTTCCGTTCGTGGGGACGTTGTTGTTGTTGTTGTTTGGATCTCGTCTGTTGAGATCGAGGTGATGTTGGGATGGCGGTTTCGAGAGGATGGATGGTTCGGAAAGATGCCAATGGATCTTGGAACGTAGGATGATGGGCGCGGGACGATACAGGAGAGGACTGTTGAGAGGAATACTTTGAGTCGTCTTACGTGTATCTGCTGTACGAGTACCTTGGGTACAAGTACCAATTTGGGTAGTACGTAGTACTAATCAATATGCATGCATCTTACGGCAATACCTGGTATTCAGCGACGATCACGGGAAGCTCGGGGTCTCCAGGGACACGGGCACTGTGGCACTGCCCCACTATAGCTTCCTTCTTCTTCATCTGTTGCCCCCACGTGTTTTGCGACGAGCACAGCCACAGGACAAAGCAGTACGTGTACTCGTATTATCCCACGAGGCCACTTACCGTCGGCAATTGTTCGTCATGTATTATTATCAATTAAGCTTCTAAATGTATCCCCGGAGAGAAATAATACTTGGATAAGGGTGCGAATAATTACTACCAAGTAGGTACGAGTAAAATACCTTACATCTCGCTTATCTCGTTTATACCGCCGCCCGGGCTGCCGCCTCCACCATCGTCTACGCCTAGAGCGGTCCGTCCGGTGTCACGGGCGGCGCAGTCGATTAGGTTAGAAATGAATATTGGATTTTTCCTATTTTACTGTTTTGGGGGCCTGGCTGTCATCGCCTGGGACCCTTGGGGGGCTCCCTAACCAGTAGCCTGACCCTGCCATCACCTATCTCCACGGCTTGGTCAAGAGGATCGACAGGACCCTTGCTTTCTGCCTCATCCTCCGCCGACTGCTTCGTGAGCGACTTGTCCCAGCTCTTGGGGTCAATCCCCAGGATCCCCCCCATGTTGCTGCGGTCCCCAGGCACCGAGAACTCTCGATAGGCATATCTCCATTCGTTCAAGAAGTTTCGGATGGCCTTGCCCACCTTGTCCTTGCCATTCTTACTGTGATGCCCGGACCCGGTAATGGCGTAGATTGGGCCCGAGCCTTTGCTGTGCTCCATCAGCACCTTTTCAAGGTACTCTACTGCCTCCTCCGGATGAAGACCATGCAGGTCGACATACATCTCTGCGCTCTCCGCCCTGTTCTTGTTGCGCTCCTCGTAGAGTTCTCGAGCAGCTTCGCGGTGTGCTTTGCGCATGAGGTCATTCTCGCTCTGGCCCCGAAGACTGAGAGCCTTGGCCGCTCGGGCATCGTTGCGATTCCATGCTTGTGCCGCGCTGGGGTCTGTCAGTACACCTTTCTTGATTCACCAGTACTGCTAGTTTCGGAAACCTACCTCTGTAGAAACTTGTTTCGGAGGCCACCATGCTTGATAGCCTCCTGACGCGCTTTCAGATAAGCCTTGTTGGCTCGTTCGCCAGTCTCCAGCCAAGGTATGTGCTTCGGACTCGGAATGGCCTGTGCGGCAGCACTGTTCTCGCCGTTCTTAACGGCAGTGGCGCTGCCATTGCGCCCGGCCTTCTTAGGCTCGACGTGTGGCGAGCCGGCAACCGGCGAAGGGCTCATCTTGACAACGTCGGCCATGGAGCTCGACGTCGCGCTGTCCTTATTATTATGGCCGTGTCCGCCCCGTTTTCCGTGATGCTTCTTGCTTTGTTTCGTCGCCGAGGCCGAGCCAAGAGACGGGAAGGCTTCGGTATCATCGAGAGCTGGAGCCGAGGGCGTCACCTCTCGGCCATGATGTCGGCTGCCCGGTCGTGATCGAGAGCGTGGGCTGTCGGTACCATGGAAGGATCGCAAGCCTGGGGGCGGCGTCATCCCCGCACCCGCGAACCCGGGGCTCCCACTGAACTGATCCGGGGACCCTTGCAGGGTGGGGAAGGAGTTGAAATCTTGCAGCTGCAGGTTGACCTGAGTCCTGGCGGGAGGCGTCTGAGCACCGTCCAGCGCCAGCTTGTTCACAAGTTTGGCCGGGTCATGCGAGAAGATACACGTATCGCCTGCGAGACAGCTCCCCATCATCCAGTATCTGATAAGCCAAAGGGTCAGTACATGATGCGTCCCGCAGGCCTTCTTTTGGATCCAGTTCGTCACTCACTTGCACAGGTGGTTGCTCAGGTCGTGGCTGAAGCGGCAGTCCGCGCGAAGGCATTGACCGGTAGACATGTAGAACTTGCAAATGACGCCCGATTTTTGTGGTCCAACAGGCGTGCTAGGGCGAGCCTCCGCAGTGACAGACTTTCCGACCAAAACGTTCTTGGGCTCCTCGGGAGTCGCGCCGGATGCGCTCGTATCGTTCTGGCTGTGACTCTCCATGATAGAGGCAATGGTTGCGCTAAGATCGTAGCCATGACTTGCCAAGGCCGCCTCGATCTCCTCGTCGGTTCTTGTCTGGCCGAGGATGGACCTTAGCATGTCATAGGGTGACATGTCGGCTTGTTGGGAGGACATGGATGCGAACTCCGGTGCCGCAGCGTTGAGCCCGCTGGGGATGCCAACAGAAGACGATATGCTAGCGGTGTCATCGTTGACAAGCCACTCGACGTTCTCGGTCTGATAGTCACCCAGTATCTCGGTGGCAGGTGTAGAGTCGCTGGCAAACTCGTATGCGCTCAGGTTCGGGCTGTGCGGTATGGTCGGGGTCACAAAGGCGGGCCTTGGCGAGGCCCGCGGAGACGAGAAGGGCGATGCTGTCTTTGCTCGGTTGATGAAGGTGGACTGGACAAAGCCAGGCGGCGCAAGAGGACTGACGCCTAGCCGTGGGGAGCCTGACATCGGTGTCGGGGAGCGGCGGAACGAGGCCGGTGATCCGCGGCGAAGGATAGAATGACGAATGGGAGGTGGGGATGCAGCAGCTCCTCCTCCCTCTCGATATCGCCATAGAGCGTCGAGGATGGCATTTTCCAGCGACGGTCCTGTCAGGTTGGTCTCAGCCTTGAGGAGATCCTCCAGTTTATCCGTCTTGTCTTCGTCCTCTAGAGTCGCATCCTGAAGGACCGGGAGACAAAGCTCGTAGTGCTCATCGGAGACCATGTTGGCGCCGGCTGGGGGATGGAAAAGACACTAAGCAAGGAAGCGTAAAGTAGGAGGTGTGACGACGCGATGCGGCGACGTGAGGTGCAGTCTGGTGTCACGAGGAAGTGCACGGGCTGCGAGGAAGGCGCGGCTGGGGGTGTTTCAAGCTCGAGAAGGTACGGTAGGCGAGGGGTTGGATAATCGATGAGCGGGACCTGAGACCGGGTGGGGGGAAGACTGGTGCTGCTAGTGGGCCGATACCTGAGTAACTGACCTGTTATCTTGTCAGTCCCGACGGGATGTCGCATCTCGGTGAAGCCAGCGCGCGTTGGCAAAGGGTCAAGGGAAGAGGAGGGGGCCGGAGGGCGTCACCGACCTCCACAGACACCACCGAGAGTACTAGTAGATTAGGCGTCAGAGGCGCATGAGCGCACAAGGATATACTTGAAGTATCAGGGAGAAGGGAAGACGGGCGCGGACCGAGAAGGGGTAATGTGCGGCATAGAGGCCGTCGAGCGGCTTACATTGCGCGCATCTGCAACGCGCGATGTCGGTTAGGTGCTGGGGAAAGGCGTGGAATGGGGTTGCGGTTACGGTGTTGTCGAGGTAGGTGGGAACAAGCTTGGCTCGCCTCCTGCGCTTGGGTGGGTCTCGAGACCTGCACTGAAATTACAGGCCACAGCACCACGATTTACCAGGTACCTACCTACCTATAGCACCTTACACGTGGGGCCCGCAGGGAGTAGCCGCAGAGGTAGCACTAGCATTTATACTTGCTTAAGGTACCTACCTCAGGTAAGGTACCCCACGTTAGACTTCACCTCATCCATCATCATGACCGAGTACGAGTACCTAGGTAGGTAGTAGGTTAGTATCGTGACCTAAGGTAATAATGGCAGACAGAGCTGCAACGGAAAGAGGGGTCTTTTGATCTTCAAGGTTAACCGGCACTTGCAGTATGTAGATCTGTCCTGTGGTGTTTGTTCATGGTGCTATTTTGCGTCTACATTTACTTGCACACATCCATCACAAATGATCCCCGGGTCGCTGCTGGGACGAATGTCTGCGACGAGCGACGCAACAGCCATTGATGCCATTATCCAGAAAGTCGTCCATCATCATACCATCAGACCGGAGCTTTCACGGGATCTCCTCCTCATCATCCCCGCCAAACCCAAACCCAAAGCTGAACCCGGCTCCTCCCGATTGCTCATCGTCTGCAGCGACTGCCGCATCCCACTTCCGCTTCTTCTTTCCGGCCTTTCGATCTGCCAGATCCAGCGCCTTCTGCAGGGCTTCCGGGTACTGTGGTCCGAGCCTCTCGACGAAGAGCTCAAACGGCTTCTCGATGTCCTGCCGGAAGCCGGAGACCTGCTCTGGTTTGTCCCTCAGGAACGAGAGGACCTCGGACAGATGGTGGAGGCTGGGTGACTGCGGGACAAAGTTTTGGGTCAGGGCAATCCCCTTCTCCAGGTTGACCACGAGGTGCCACCATCCACTGGGGACATGGAGGATCTCCCCAGCCTCGCAGATCCCCTCCACGCACTCTGGCAGTTTCCGCGCTTCCTCGTGGAAGGTCAGGAGCCACTCGGCGATGCTGAGCGGGCTCGTCACCTCGCTGCTGTCTTTGGAGACGTATACCCCGGGCACCTGGGCCGTCGGTGGGAACATGATCCAGTACTTGGCCCCTTGGATGACAGCGTTCCACGCACTCGTGCCGTTGGGATCCTTGTGGAAAGTCGACCCGCTGCGCTCAGGCCCAACAATGAGCCATCGGTGCGCCGGTCTTTCTTCTCCCAGAACCTCAAAAAAGTCGGGACCGAAGCAATCAGGCCGCCAATACGCCGCGTCTGCCTCGCGCCCAACTTTGATGCTCATCTTCTCCGCAAAGTTGCGATCAAAGAGGTACAGTGGGCTCTCGTCCAAGTTGTGGCTCATGTAGCGGCAGTACGTGGACAAGGTCCAGTCGACCGCCTCAGCCCGGAACTCGATCTCGGCGTAATCCCGAAGGAGGGAGTCGATTGTCCAACGGGAAGTGACTGGCCAGTCATGGATGCATTTTGACAGGATAAATGGCTCTCTTGTCCAGCGATCGGCAAATTCCTCGTAGGTGAGGTTGTCGAAGCGGCGAATCTGGTTGGCCTTGGGGATTCTAGACGTGTACTGAGCGAGCTGGATGTTGCTACAGGCGAAGGGCCTGTGCAAGACGTCGGAGAAGACGTTGCTACAGTCTACTCTGGTTCCATGGCCATCCGGAAGACCGAGAACCGTAGATCTCCATGAGCCAGCCCACTGCACAGGCCGGTCATCTTTCACCGAGAACCTACTCCGCCGTAAGCATAATATCACCACGACCATGGATGGCTGCTAGAGGCAGCTGATGTACGGCCATGACCGGATACGCATCTAACGCTCATGACGGTGACGGAGGTGGGAGCCTTACTGAAGGAGGAATATAGCCTTCCACAGTTCCTCCGAATGGCAAAAAGCATAAAAGAACTTGCACGTGTGCCCGATCTTGAGGAGGCTGGACCGGTCGAAATGTTCAAAAATGACCATAAGCATCTCATCCGGGAGAGACCTCCAGGTACCAATGGACCGCCGCGCATTGTACCCCTCAAACAAGTACTGGTTGCCTAGGGGTTTGACTCCTAGGGGATGCGATGGGATGGAGTCAGTGTGTGACTCTGACATGCCTCCGTCTACCAGGTCATTGGGCGAGGCGACCTGGTTGGACGCATCGAGGCATGTGCCGTTTGTGGTGACTGCCGAGGGCATGACTGTGGTTCACTCAGTGTGTGTAGAGTATTCCCAGATTCTCTGCGGTGGCTGGAAGCATAGAGCTTTAGACGCGAGCTTCTTCGTAGGCGCGTTAGGCGGGAGTAGCAAACGTGAAAAGGAATGGTATTGTTGTATGAGTCAAGCCCAAAAGGCAAATATCACTCAGATATCGAGTCACCCAGAGGTGCAGAGCCCATGCGGAATGACAACAAACTCCCTAGCAGGGGCTCAGGTAGGATGACTTGAAATCTTGATACAGGGAATACTAGGTAAGTTCGGACAAAACATAGAGTGGCGGAATGGGCAAGAAAAAAATGTCTCCCAGTTCTAGTACAGGCTTAGGTATCCTCGGACTTGCTGGTGCGCTACCAAGGGTCAAATTTTGGTGGCATCTGGGGCGATTGGAGCCCACTTCTACACACCCGGTGGCTAATTATGATTGGCTGCATAGGGTGGTTGGGGCAAGTCAGTGGGTGTGTGTGCCCGCCGGTGCGTGCAGTTGGCGCCCACACTGGAGCTGGTGGCTAACCCGCCTTGCGAGAAAAAAAAATTATTATACCGCCTCCAAGTCGCCGCCCCTCAGTTCAACTTTTTTCTTCCTCTCCCATCTTCACCTCCCAAAGGAAAACGTCACCACAGAATAGATCAACGCTTTACCTAAGTTCTGTTGACTCTCGTACATTTCGAGAGCGCACGAATTTAGACGACTCAGCTTCTTTTCATACCCGTCGCAGCCTTTCTTCTAGAGCTTGCGATACTTATTTTCTCTTCTTAACAAACCCCCCGCACCCAACGATAATCACATCTAGGTCGAGCTGCGCTTGATCTAGATCTTCTTCTTTCAAAAACCGCAATCATGGCTACCGACAAGGGACTCGAGGACGTCCCCGAGGGTAAGTCTGCTTTGCGCTCAAGGGTTCGGTGGTGACGGTTTGGCCCGCACATCTCTGCGCCCATTCCTTTCACCGACCGCCTCCTCCCCCCCAATTGGGACCCCTCCCGCCCCATTATGGGCCAATCCGGCTAATACTCAGCGTGCAGGACAGATCGAGTCCAACTATGATGAGACCGTCGACTCTTTCGATGACATGAACCTCAAGTCTGAGCTTCTCCGTGGTGGTGAGTTGCTGCTGCTGTCCCCTCAGGCCACTCGACCCCTCAAATGCTGACGCGAAAAAAAAAGTTTACGCCTACGGTTTCGAGCGCCCGTCTGCCATCCAGCAGCGCGCCATCATGCCTGTCATCAAGAACCACGATGTCATTGCCCAGGCCCAGTCTGGTACTGGCAAGACGGCTACCTTCTCCATTTCCGTTCTCCAGAAGATCGACCCCGCGGTCAAGCAGTGCCAGGCTCTCATCCTCGCCCCCACCCGTGAGCTGGCCCAGCAGATCCAGAAGGTCGTTGTCGCCATCGGCGACTTCATGAACATCGAGTGCCACGCCTGCATTGGTGGAACCAGTGTGCGCGAGGACATGAAGGCTCTGCAGGACGGCCCCCAGGTCGTTGTCGGAACTCCTGGCCGTGTTCACGACATGATCCAACGTCGCTTCCTTCGCACCGATGCCATGAAGATGTTCGTCCTCGACGAGGCCGACGAGATGCTTTCGGTAAGCACTTACCCACTAGCCTACCAACCTCTTATCGCCTTCCTTTGCTAACACATGACCTCTTCAGCGTGGTTTCACCGAGCAAATCTACGACATCTTCCAGCTGCTTCCCCAGTCCACCCAGGTCGTTCTCCTGTCTGCCACCATGCCCCAGGACGTCCTCGAGGTTACCACCAAGTTCATGCGTGACCCCGTCCGCATCCTGGTCAAGAAGGACGAGCTTACCCTCGAGGGTATCAAGCAGTTCTACATCGCCGTCGAGAAGGAGGAGTGGAAGCTCGACACCCTCTCTGACCTGTACGAGACTGTCACCATTACCCAGGCCGTCATCTTCTGCAACACCCGCAGAAAGGTCGACTGGCTCACCGACAAGCTCACTGCCCGTGACTTCACCGTCTCGGCCATGCACGGTGACATGGACCAGGCTCAGCGTGACCTGATTATGAAGGAGTTCCGTTCCGGCTCTTCTCGTGTTCTGATCGCCACTGATCTGCTGGCCCGTGGTATCGATGTCCAGCAGGTCTCCCTGGTCATCAACTACGACCTTCCCGCCAACCGTGAGAACTACATCCACCGCATCGGTCGTGGTGGTCGTTTCGGCCGCAAGGGTGTCGCCATCAACTTCGTCACCGCCGAGGATGTCCGCATGATGCGTGAGATTGAGCAGTTCTACAGCACCCAGATCGAGGAGATGCCCATGAACGTTGCCGACCTCATCTAAGCGCCATCATCACGCAACACACACACATCTCGGAGTCGTAGCTTGGATTGCTTCTCGCCAAGGGGTGGGGCTTATCTCGGAAACCGCGTCGATACCCGCCCGAGAGCCATCCAAGGGAGGAAAAGGAGCTTTTCACTTCCCTTTGTCACTTTTTTCTTTGTCACCGGTGACGATAGATTCGACTTTTTTAGAGAGCCATCTCGGGACCGCAGCGAGGCGCGGCTCGGAGGTGTCTTGACGGAAGGGGGGAGGATTTATTCGGTGAAGTTGGACGAAGGCTCAGGAAGTCCTATTCACCTAATGCTTTCAATGGGTGGTGCCGGACTACCAAAAGTAATGCAATGGCTTTTCAAAGTTGCTATTCCTGTGGCTGTTTCTGTATTTACGGGGGTCCTTCGCCGCAACAATCAATGTCCTTTTTTTTTTTCAAACCGGCTCCAGTGCTTTCTCTGTCGCCTGGTCTGCGTGGGTCGTGATGGCGTAACGAGGCGCCTCGAGAACCACAGTATCTTGCGTCGTGAGTCTTTCTGCCTGCCGTCCCTTCCCGTAGTAGTCTTCCCGAGAAGCAGCCGGGTTCAATGGACTACCCAGTTCCCACGCTCTCAAATACCAGTGTGGCTCAAGGGGCACTGGACAGTGGCACAAAGGACAACATGGCAAATGGCGAGGCTTCAATAGCAGGAGTAGTAGCGGTATACACTGGTTGTCTATCCGAACCTCAAAATGTTCAGGAAGGCAGAGAGTATTGAAACGAAGAAGACTCAGTTCATCCGTAGGTAGTACCTAGTCTGTCAAGTTCCTATCATCAACCCATGTTATAAATGAGCGCGTCTCTTGCCCATGAACATCGCCGGTGTCTTCGCATCTTCCCACCCATCACACATCGCAGTCTTTCCTCGTCCCAGAAAGAAATTATACACATCAGTGTCACCCAAGGAAAAGAGTAGGTATATATATGTCCACACCCTCCAAGCTTTCGGGAATCCCGCTTGTATCTCGTGTCCAACATCCCCAAAACGCCCGTGGTATATAATGCATTTAACCCCTGTAACCGCTTGTCAAAACAATAATAGAGAGAATTTATAAGGAAGTCGCCAGACCAGCTGAAACCCAAAGAGTGACGCGAAAGATGCAGTTGCTTTTTTTTTCTTTATCACACAGATCGCTCGAGGAGGGCGGCCTGTCGGTGCGTCATCTTATCGCGAATGACCAAAGGAGGTCTGCGCAGGGGGTGGGCTCTTGACGGCCTGGCCGGCATAGGCACCGGGGATAGGCACGGCATCGTAGACGGGCTCATCGTCAGCAGCAGGAGCTTCTGCCTGGGAATTCTCTCTGGGGGGTGATGGTTGGCGGGGCGGCTCTACGAAGCCGGTTTGCTTCGTCTTGGGGGTGGCAGACGGGGCCTTGACGGGGGGAGCTTGCAGCTTGAAATCGGTCTTGGGCGCCTGCTGGACAAACTGCGACTTGGGCTCGGGGACACGGCCACCGGGGGTGAAGGGACTCTCCTCGACGTCGGCGAGATTCCGGTAGGCGGCCGGCGGGTGGCGGGGAGACAGGGCATAATGGCTCAGTGCCGGAGACTTGGGGCCAGCGAAACCGGGCGTGTTGGGAGCGGACTGGCTGCGGAGCTGGGCGAGGTAGAGGTCGCTCCGGGCGCGGTCTCGCAGGTCCATGGACTTGGCGAGGCGGCGCTTGGTGTAGTAGCGGTAGAAGACGACGCTATACAGGACGATGCAGATGGCCTCAATGACGACCTCGATGATGATGCAGATCAAGGTCCAGTCCTGCAGGCGGCAGACGAGCGAATAGTCGACCTTGTCCTCGAAGACCGTTTCCCGCTTGTTGTTGGCGCAAGACCAGCCCCACATGTCCTGGTTGTTGGTGTTGTCGCGGGAGTGCTGGAACAGGGCAGCTGTGACAGCCCAAAGAACCATGTTGAGGATGAACTGCAGAATTATCAGTATTCAACGGCTGCACGACGAGCGAGGAAGCCAGTCTTACCCAGCCAAGCGCGAACATGGTGTAATAGGTAGAAACCTTCTCGGCTCTCCGATGTCCTCCGCGGCAGTAGGCGAGGAAGACGATGATGCAGGCCAGAAGGGAGACGCAGGCCATGGAGAGG
Source organism: Hapsidospora chrysogenum ATCC 11550 (assembly GCA_000769265.1). NCBI lineage: Eukaryota > Fungi > Ascomycota > Sordariomycetes > Hypocreales > Bionectriaceae > Hapsidospora > Hapsidospora chrysogena. The sequence continues at coordinate 222,583 of JPKY01000006.1, forward strand.
ACAAGCTTCTGAGGCCAAGTGTCGGTATCTTCGGCCCAGGAAGGCATGGTGCTGTGGTTGGGGAGAGCCTTGGTGGAGTTGAAGATGGTGAAGGAAGCCGAGAGCATCGCAAGGATAATGAGGGCGCAGCTGAAGTTAACACCACGGAGAGCCACCTTGGCTAGCCGGACACGCGTTTTGATTTTCTACAAGCATTGTCAGCAAAAGTTCAACGAGGACTGTAGAAAAATATAAGAACAGGCAGGTCAAGAGGCCATACCAAATCGCGAGCCTGCTCCTTGTCGGTGGACCCTTCGCGCTTCTCCAGGATGTCCTCCTCGCGGAACGTAGGGCTCAGGGGGTTGTTGAACTGCCTGGCCGGCGTCCCCGGCACCTTCATGGCGCTCTTGAGTGGTGTCTTGGGCGTCATCGGGACGGCTACTGATTCACGGCTACTGTCGTTGATGTACCCGAATCCCACGTCCCCAGGCTGAGGTTGAGCGAGGTGCGAGTCCTCAGGATCGGCGAAGGGGGATTTGGCCTCGACGGGAGAGTGGACCGTGGTGGCCTCGGCGAACCGGGGAGTGCGAGGCTTCAGTGAGGCGTCCGAAGACGATGAATCTGCGGTTCCGGTACGGGCGGGAGTGAAATTCAGGGCGGCGGGCCGCTTCCTCTCGTCTAGGAGTGCGTCAGTTCCTGTATTCACATCCTCGCTTGATGGCTTTGATGGCTTGGACCACGGACCTTGCCCGGGCATTGTATAAGTGAGTGTCGAAGATTAAGGATGAAGAAAAAAGACAACCAGACGATGTATAGGTATTAGAGTAGTTGATGTTTAATCATAGAAGAGTTGCTCCGAACCAGCCTGAAGCAAACTTTGGGGAGGAGAAGGGAAGTCAAGGAGAGAGAGAACATGCATTCAAAGAGGCCAGCTACCGAGGAGACAGAAGAGAGAGGGGGGTAGCAGACAGGAAGAGGGATGCGACGAGTTTTGAGGGCAGAGAGCAGCGTGGAGGCGGATGGGAGAAGTTCATTCGACGGCCACAGGCGCCGAGTGCAGGGAAGAGGAGACGGGGACGCAGCAAAGCGTACGATGGATGGATCTTACCATGTAGGATATGGACGGACGGATGGCGAGGGCGGGCGCTGATAGGTAGGCGCAGGAGGGTGGCCAAGTGACGAGCAGCTCGTAGGCGCCCGGAGCAACGACCTTGTTGAGGTCGGCGGCTAGCCGTTGCACGGGTTCGAGGGCCAAGTGGATGGACGCGGCCGGATATCAGACCAAGTCCAGTCTTCCAAAGTTTCGTCTTAATTCAACACGTCGAGAATGCCGGCACCCTGGGGATGCAGAGTAGACAAACGATGTTGCTCTTCCGGTAAGCAGGAGGATAAGCAGGGACCAAGGTGGTTACTAGTCAGGGACCATGGAGCGTAGTGGAGGAGGAGGTGGGTGAGCATCGTAGGAGAGGGGGACTCGAGAGTCGTTATGGATTGGGGGCCGTCCATTTTGAGGGACCCTGGTCGGTTGGAGACGACATCGCTTAATCCAGAAACAACCAGCTTTTCTCTCCGGTGGGTGGGTGTGTATGCTGTGTGCTGTGTGCTGTGTGCTGTTTCTAGCACCGGCGTCAGGACCGATGGCGGAAGGCATTGCGCAGGGTCGAAGTTGGCGGGCAAAGTGGGTTGCGGAGAGTGCGAGCCGGGGGGAGGTTTTGGAGGGGAAGATCCCGACGAAACACATGCCCCCCGCCATTGGTGGAGTGAGTGGAGACATGCGCGGGCGCCCGTGCAACCGCCTACCGCTGAAGTGCCGCTACAGTGCCGCTGGACTCGCTGGAGAACGAAACATGCTGGTGATTGGCTGAGAATATCAAGCAACCGCCAACTCCTGTCAGTTTAAGCACATCAATCTGGCCAATGAGCTGCCCCGCCGCGGTGACGAGCGACTGGAGCTCCAGCCACCTGCAGACGTGGGCGGCAAACATCGCCTTCGGATTCGTTCTCGCCCGGCCTGTCAGGTCGCTTGGCCCATGGCTTTTTGACCGTCTTGCTTGGCCCACCAAGAGTAAGGCTACAGTTATCGAACTATCGATCCTCCCGCTATGCTACGAGTACAGCCAGAGTCCATTTCCCCTTCCCGGCTCTCACGCTGTTGCACTGGTGTTACGTTGGGACACCAATCTGTCAGCCGTCGTGCCACCGCCGTTATGCCACGATGCTGAGTGTAAGACCCCCCCATGACGGTTGTATCGAATCCTGATCTCAGGTCCGACAAGTCAGCCCGGGAGATGGCGAAGTTTATATACATAGTAGCGTGGGTGCCCTGTGAGGTCTAACGACATCTTCTGATGTTGCGTACTTCCTTTGCCAATATCGAGGTGGAGGGTTACATGCATGATATGATGGCTTGTCCTCCCAAGAAAGTCCCGCAACAATATTCTAGTTTTGAGCGAACTAGGATGAATGGAAGAGCGATAATGGTTCGATTGCTATTTTTAGGAGGATCGAATTGTGTGCCCTGGGTGCCTCCGGGAGCCTCGTTGATGCGCCAGCCGGTGCTGCCATAGGTAGCGATGCACAGAGCGCCATCTCGGAGGTTGGACAAATGCGGCAAGGTCCAGCACGCATGTGCGAAGCGGTCTCTCCGCCGGAGGTTTCATCCGCCGGCTCACACCAGGGAATATACTAGTAGTAATAATGAGTACGAGTAGTGAATAGTAAGCAGTAGATGTGGTTATTCCAGAACATGGACTTCAAGTGCTACCAACTTGGTCACCAATGATGGTTTGTATGGTGCTACCGAAGATAGATCGAACGTACCAAGATCTACCCGAACTTCAGAACGTCCTGCGAGACTTGGGTATGTGTACTTGGGTCCTTCCACTGCCCTCGGGTTTTCGAACTTGACCGGTTCATTTGTCTTGACACGCATCATGCTATCCGCCCTCCCCAACGTACATACATGTAAGCGGGGAGATGCTACAGGGTAGGTAGGAGGAGCTCACTGAAACCCCCTCCCCCCGCCTCCCCAGAGTCAAAGAACCCATTCGCCGATGTTATCCCGCCCTCAGGTTCTTTAAACTTGCCGTGCACATGAGGGGCAGCAATCCTTATCAGCTTATCGCTCCTCTTTCGGACTAGTGCAAGAGTCATACTCTCCTCGCCGCCAAACACCCACCAGGACGAATTTTGCCCACCTTGACGGAGAAATACGCCATCGCTATAACACCAAGCGACCGCGCCGGCAGCCATTTCGACCCGAAAGCGGAAAATATTATCTTCATCGATCACACTTCACGAATCCGATTATCCTTGACTGCGACGGCGCCGTTCCTCTTCTTCCCAAACCCCACGTCCTTGGTGAATATCGATCCCGTGCCCCGCCTCCACCATGTCTGCCAACGGCGACCCTAAATACGACGACATCGAGTCCGAGTCCGACTCGGGAGAGTCACTCAACGACCACAATGAGGCTGGCGATGCCGGTGACGGGAAGCCTCTCAAGTCGGCTCTCAAGAAATCCGCCCCCGTACCCGAGGACACCTACGTGAAGCCTCCTCTGCCCCCGCAGACCGATCCCAAAGACCTCGACGTTGCCAGCTTGTCGCCCCTGACCCCTGAGATTATCGCCCGCCAAGCGACCATCAACATTGGAACTATCGGCCATGTGGCCCACGGCAAATCTACCGTCGTCAAGGCCATCTCCGGTGTCCAGACTGTCCGCTTCAAGAACGAGCTGATCCGAAACATCACGATTAAGCTGGGCTATGCCAACGCCAAGATCTACAAGTGCGACAACTCGGAGTGCCCTAGGCCGGGATGCTTCCGGAGCTACAAGAGCGACAAGGAGGTCGACCCTCCGTGTGAGCGGGAAGGATGCGGAGGCACATACAGGCTGCTGCGACATGTCTCGTAAGTTGAGCCGCCACCCGAAGCTCTCTCTCTCTCTCTATATATATGTATATGCGGGACAAAGTTCTGACATGTCATGTAGATTCGTCGACTGCCCTGGTCACGATATTCTGATGAGCACCATGTTGTCAGGTGCCGCCGTCATGGATGCTGCTCTGCTTCTCATCGCCGGCAACGAATCGTGTCCCCAGCCCCAGACCTCGGAGCACTTGGCTGCCATCGAGATTATGAAGCTGGACAAGATCATCATTCTGCAGAACAAGGTCGACCTCATGAGGGAAGAAGCTGCAAAGCAACATCATGAGTCGATCCTCAAGTTTATCCGAGGCACCGTCGCCGGAAAGTCGCCCATCATCCCCATCTCCGCCCAGCTCAAGCTCAACATTGATGCTGTCAACGAGGCCATCGTCAACACCATTCCCGTCCCTCCCCGAGACTTCACCATGGATCCCCACATGATTGTCATTCGATCCTTTGACGTCAACAAGCCTGGTGCTGAGATTGATGAACTGAAGGGTGGTGTCGCTGGTGGCAGTATCCTGCACGGTGTCGTCAAGCTGGGCGACGAAATCGAGATCCGTCCTGGTATCGTCTCCCGTGATGACAGCGGTGCTCTCAAGTGCACACCCATCTTCAGCCGAGTCGTGTCCCTCAACTCGGAATCCAACGACCTCAAGTACGCTGTCCCTGGTGGCCTGATCGGTGTCGGTACCCGCATCGACCCTACCCTCTGCCGTGCCGATCGTCTCGTTGGCTTCGTCCTCGGTCTCAAGGGTCGTCTTCCCGAGATCTACAGCGAGATCGAAGTCAACTTCTACCTCCTGCGTCGCCTGCTCGGTGTGAGGACTGCCGATGGCAAGCAGGCCAAGGTTGCTAAGCTCGCAAAGAATGAAGTCATCATGGTCAACATCGGTTCGACTTCGACTGGTGCCAAGGTTGCTGCCATCAAGCAGGATGCTGCCAAGCTGGTCCTTACCAGCCCGGCTTGCACCAACATTGGCGAGAAGGTCGCTCTCAGCCGTCGTATCGAGAAGCACTGGCGTCTCATCGGTTGGGCCACGATCGCAGCGTAAGTCTCCGTCCGACTCTGGTATTCCGTGCACAGATATAGCTAATATGTACTAGTGGTGTCACTCTGGAGCCCAGCACGGCCTAAGCCGAGGTTTCACGCAACGCGAAATGATTCGAGGACGAAACGACACATAGCAAGGCGACTAAAAGGCCTTACGCGAATGAGGCGTCTGGGAGGCGGTCGGTTTGAGGCGACGGCGAATGTAGATGACCAGGCGCAAGGTTAGGTTTGGCTCTGACCCAGCCGTAACATTGGGGGGTGGGGGAAGGGGGGTTGGGGAAACACTAGTAGTACCCTCGGGAGATCTCACGGAAGATAGCAAAAGTCCATGGCGGTCCATAGGCGCATGAGATGGAGGTTAACGCCCAGATTCAATGGGGACCGGAAGCAGCTAGAAATCGTTTTAACTTAAATTAGGACAAGCAGTGTCCCACGGAGTTTTGATTTATTTTCGAACTTTACGTGCATGCTTGACCAAGTTCTCAATTACACCCTCAAACGACTCCCTTTCCGCGATCTTTTCGTCTGTCCTCTTCTTCCAATGTTCCAAAACCTCCTTGGCGGTGTTCTCCAAGGACTGCAGCTTGGCGACGTGTGCCTTCAACTCGTCAATAGTCATGCCGTCTAGCGCCTCATCCGTGGTTGTGCACATGTGCCTCGCCATCACCATGTCCAGCTCCGGCTGGGGTGGCGGGCCTTTCCTCCTCTTCGGCTTTCCTTGTGTGTCGACAGAGGTGGACGAGGCATTACCTTCGCCCTGCCGCAGTCGCGATACCGAGCGGGAATCGCTCGATGTTCTGGGGGATCCCGAGGAGGGGATGTTGAGGGAGGGTAGGATTAGCTTCTTCTGCTTCGATGCGGGGAGGATCTCGTCGAGATCGACCGGGACACCGAGCGATACGAGGAATAGGCGGCGGGTGCGGGAGCGGATCCAGTCGGGCGGGGCCAAGGGTGGAGGTGCGACGAGCTGGGACCAGAGCGATGCTGACCGTGGTGTTGTGAATGACGACGAGTCCTTTGGTAGCGGGGGGAATTCGGGTACGTCCAGTTCTTCGGGAGGGAAGAGGCTCGCGAGGTAAGGCTCGGTGGCAGAGATAATGTCGTCGTGACTTAGTCCGTCAAAATCCGGTATTGGCTGCGTGAGTGTCAGCAAATGCCTCTGTGTCCTGCAAGGGATCGGAGTACGTACGAATGGGAGTATTGTATGTTGGGATAGAGCAGATGAGGCCTGCTCTGACTGATCCGGCTGTTGGAAACCATCCTCGAAGTCGTCAAAGTCCTCATCGCCCTCTTCAAAGTCATCGAAGTCGTCCCCGGAGGCATCGTCTTCACCGCCATCCCCCCCACCACTGATGACTGGTGGTCTTCCAGCTCTTGAAGATTTCCTTCGTGGTCGACCGGTGTGTTCTGTTTCAGGCGCGGCTAACGCAGACGGCGTCGGTGTATCTGTGACCAAAGCCGACTGTTTAACATCGCTCTCCCCCCCTTTGTTCTGAGTTGCCCATACCTTTGTTCGCGCCGTCCGTCCGTCCCGAATCACTCGTCGTCTCATCTTCAGTAGGCCCAATGACGACGTCAGGGGTAGCATCCAGGCGCCGCTTGTCCTCAAACTCCGCTGAATGAGGAGCATCGGGCCCTGGCGCCTCCTCTACGACCGTGGCTGGAACGTCGTTGTTCTCGGAGGGCGATGGCGACGCATCGGGGCCTCCATCTTTCTCAACGGCAATCTCGTCGGGTTTCGCATCTTCCTGTCTCATGCTGTGGGCTTCGGTCCCGGGAACTTCCCCGTGGGCGGGCTCGTTGTCGACCCTCTCGACTCTCGTCTTGGGCACGGGGGATCCGTCGTTCGGGCTCATAGGTGCAGACTGGGCGTCCGTGAACTGATCCTCCGAGTCTGAATGTTCTGCTACTTCGCAGTCAGCTTGCCTGGAGCGTCCCCGTCGCCTGTGCGAGCTTGGCAGCGGTCGACCTACCCAGATGACGAGCTCCGGGATCTGCCGCGCGCGTCTCCGCGGGGGGAGCCAGCTCCCCGGAACCATCCATATTGCCAGATTATCTGTGTTTTATAATTGAATCGTTTGGTATCGTCGACGTCATGCTCGTTCAGCGCGGTGGAAAGTCGCAATGCGATGGGATGCAGGAGGTTTCTGTGCGGTTCGGAGCCCCCAGGTCAGGCAATGAAATCAAATGTGTGTCCTGTCGGGTTATCCTTCTGTAATACACGACGATTACGGAGCTTCAGCTGGGAGAAATTGGCAGGAGCGAGGTTCAAGGCGAATCAGTGATGGCTTGAGCTCATGTACATCTGGTCGAGACCCGTCGTCCACCTCTCTGGTCGTACTCGTACCTAGTAGCTATCACGTGGGGCACAACTTGAAGTCCTGGTAGTGCTACTACTAGTACTACTGTAGTACTCGTACTCGTAATAACACCTACCGGGTACCTAAGGTACCGACGACTGAGACGTGGCTGATAGACCGCATGCTGTGGCTGGGGTGGCACTAAGTCAAAAGGTCAGGTACGTACCTTGCTACAAAGCTCTGGCTCGTGCATCGCCCAACCATGCGAACCTGGAAATCTCAAAAGCGCGTGGAGCTGGTAATAGCAAACCACCCATCGCCAAAAAAGAGCTCCTGAGCTTACCGTCTCGCATCAACCTGTCTCCAACCGACAAAGCCAACAAAATCACCAGGCATTATTCAATTACACCACTGAACTACCCTTGGTTCCCTTTCTAGTTGTCTCGGCTGGCATGGTGCATGCTTGAGCACCTCTCGCGAAGCCCAGCCTCCCAGGACGTCTCGCGGTCGACCGGTCCATCGCCAACTCTCCTACCGACATCCATAGCTCACAAGCCTCGAATCTAACAACCATGTCATTCAACTTCGGAACCACGACTTCTTCCGGCGCGTCCTCGGGGAACGCGACGTCTACGGCGCCGGCCTCTGGCGGGTTGTTCGGCGCGGCCGGTGGACCTCCCAAATTTTCTTTCGGTTCATCGAACGCCGGCGCGGGAGGCGGTGACAAGCCGGCTGGCGGTCTGTTCGGGGGCCAGAGCAGCAGCCAGCCTGCGAGTGGAGGACTTTTCGGCGGTGGCGGGGCTTCATCCACGCCAGCTTCCTCCGGCGGAGGCATCTTTGGCGGAGGCAGTACGGCCACCACTTCCGCCGCCTCAGGTGGTTTATTTGGAGGAGGTTCTAGTGCCACCGCGAACGCTTCGGGTGGCCTGTTTGGCAACGCTGGAGCCTCTGGCGGAGGCTCATCGAACCAGGCCTCTGGCGGCGGGCTCTTTGGCGGCCAAAACAAAACAACACAGGCCCAGACAAACACGAATACCTCGACAGCGCCGTCGTCCGGAAACCTCTTTGGAGGAGGGACGGGGGGCAGTGGCGGCCTATTTGGCAACAAGGCGCAGGGTACGACTGGTGGCCAGCCCAGCACCACGTCAGCAGCCCCTACAGCTACTCCGGCAAAGCCGTTGTTCTCTATAGGTGAATCGACTACGCCTGCTGGGCCACCGCCCAACGAAAGCGGCAAGACAGGTAGTTCGGGGCTCTTTGGCAATAAGACTGGTCCGAGCTCAGCCTCTAACCTGTTTGGCGGAGCTGCCAAAACTGGCGCTTCTACCTCCGCTCCTTCTTCACAGCCGACTACCACAGCTCCATCGGGATCTGGGCTTTTCGGCGGTTCGCAGACTCCGCAGGGTAGCTCCTCGGGCGGCCTTTTTGGAGCGAAGCAGCCAGCTACCACTGCAGCCCCAGCGTCTGGTGGCCTGTTTGGAGGAGCCACCGGAAGCACTACACCACAGAGCACCCCTCCTACCCAGGCTGGCACCCAAGCTACCAGCTCGAGCACTCCGCTCTTTGGCAACAAGTCCAGCGCGCCGACCACTTCAGCTCCCGCCGCCACTTCTGGTGGTCTATTCGGAACCTCTGGAGCGACATCTGCTTCTTCAGGTGCAACAACAACGGCGGCCCCTGCAGGCGGCCTCTTTGGAAACAAGACAGCGACAACTTCGGCGACCAGCTCGGCACCAGCAACGACCTCGACTACCGCCGGAGGGTTGTTCGGTGGGGCCAAACCTGCGGGAGACGCCACCGCGCAGAAGCCAGCATCATCTCTGTTTGGTGGCGCTACTTCAAGTAGCACATCCCAGCCTGCCACGACAAGCACGGCGACGACCGCCCCCAGCAGCACGGCACCTGCAGCTGGCACCAGCCTGTTCGGAGGCGCCAAGCCTGCTGCTGACGGTGCTGATAAAGCTAAAGGGAAGGAGGCAGATACATCCAAAGCTACCACGGGCCCGAGAAACCTGGGCGCATCGACCACTGGACCTACGTCGCAGATTGCAAGGCTCAAGAACAAGACAATGGAGGACATTGTTACACGCTGGGCTTCAGATCTTTCAAAGTATCAGAAGGAGTTTAAGGAGCAAGCGACAGTTGTGTCGAACTGGGACAGGCAGCTGGTGGACAATGGCGAGAAGATTCAAAAACTTTACCTCGATACCTTCGAAGCCGAGCGTGCCAGCCATGAAATTGAGCGTCAGCTGTCCTCTGTTGAGGGCCAGCAGGATGAGCTTGAGGCCTGGCTTGATCGCTACGAGTCCGAAGTTCAGGAGATGTTCGCCAAGCAAATCGGGCCCGGCGAGCAGCTTGGTGGGCCTGACCAGGAGCGCGAGCGTACCTATAAGCTGGCCGAGAAGCTCACTCAACAGCTGGACGAGAAGTCGAGGGACCTCTCCAAGATGGTCAAGGAGATTAATGACATTTCGGGGACTCTGAGCAAGGGCTCGAAACCCGAGGATCCTGTGAGTAACCTGGACCGCGTATTAGTATCGATCACAACAACAACAACAACTGACATGCACAAACAGCTGAGCCAGATTGTGCGTGTCTTGAACGGGCACCTGACGCAACTGCAATGGATCGATGCCAACGCGTCTGAGCTGCAGGCCAAGGTTGCTGCGGCGCAGAAGTCGAACAGCAACCTGGGCAACCACTACGGCGCCGCGGAGAACGATGCGGCAGAGAGTTTCTATCGCTCGTACATGGGACGGAGGTAAATAAGTCTGCGCCCAAAATGTGTGGCAGGGTTGACGAAATGTCTGCTTGACTTGGAGTTCTGGATGATATCGGTATTGGTAGTCCCCGAGCCTATTAATGGCTCAACCGAGGTTTAGTGGAATGGCTGCGCTCGACGCGAGCGTGATGCCTTTGGAATTTTCGTAATGTTACAAACTAACTAGCCTAGGCTGGAGAGAATTACATGCTCTTTGTGGCCAGTCTTGGGACCAATCGAATACTACAACTGTCGTCGAGTTCTCTGCGAGATAGCCCCGACACAGTTGGAGTCTTTCTTCCACCCATGGGCGGTCTGTGCTACCCAGTGATCCCTTATGTATGTCTAGTTCTGCTCGCCGCCCTGGTTCTTGGTAATTTCATCACTGTCGAGAATAGTCGTTTAGCAAAAGATGCAGGATTGGAATGGTTCGAACGGATGGGGGTTCGTACATGTGCTGGGACAGGCGGTCGAGGTGCTGCTGCTGCTCTTTGAGTTTCTTCCTGAGCTCCATGAGCTTCTCCTTCTCGCGCTGGCGGATGGCAAAGTTCTCCTGGGCCCTCTCACGGCGCTGGAAAGCGTCACTAGATGGAAACACGGATTGTCAGTCCTTTTGCCCCCGAATAGCCCCATCGATCCGAATGGGAAGCGGCGCGCTGTGCTGCGGTGATTGGGGTTTCTCGCTACTCACCCTTCGCCACCCGTCTTGGGAGGCGCGCCGGTGTCTCCCTCAGCCATGGCGCGAGCGGTGGTGGTGAGGGTAGCCCGGAGGGGACGGATAGCGGCCGTCTTGGTGAAAACTGGGCGGAGCATCTTGGGAGGAGGTGTCTGGGGTGATCTTGAGGGGTGTTCCTGTTGTGTGGTAGAAGGGTGGGAGGAAGGTCAAGTGACTGGAGAGGTGTTGGATGGGGAGCAGTCAGAGGGGAGGGTGGTGGAGGAGCTCTCCGATCCGAGCTGTGAGTGGTGGAGCCGGAGACGTCATAGCAGGGTACCCGGTGAAGGGCGGCAAGTTGGGGGGTTGCCAGGTACCAGGTTAAGCCGACATGGATGACCTGTTCCAGATGCATCCGGTGGCCTGTTTCTTGCGTCCGCGGGCCCAGACTTGTGAGGGGAAAGCTTGCATCATCGGACGATGTGGCCGGATTCATGCGCGGCCTCTGACGGCGGGTTACTACGACTCGTGGTGATCTGGCGTACCTGAAGTACTAATTAGCACTTATATCAACCAGCGGTGTTAGTAGTACCTGACAGTGCGCGTTGGCAACCAGGGTACGCTTCGGATTCGGATGATGCGCCCACGCAGGTGGATGTGGGCATGTATGTGCACAAGGTAGATGTCAACTCTGACGTAGCAAAAACCCCAGCATGATAAAAATGATGGGACGCTTATGAAACCAGACAGAGACGGATCAAAATCATGCTAACTACTACTCGTAGTAACGACAGCGGACCATGTTGGGCATCTGAAGCTTGAGATACACCTGTGGTCTTGGAGATTACCATGAAACCGAAGTACCGCCTACTATGTACTATCTTAGTATGCATTTCGCTTGTAATCCGTGGGCCATTTGTTTGTATAGCAAGCCCCGACAAAAGTCGAACGGGTGACGGGAGATGATGGCCTTGCAAAGACTTTGCGTCGCACGTGCGTGACGTCGACGAGGATCCATCGAATTCCATCCGCGATGATGGCAAGTGATTGGGTGTCGAGTTGTCTGCTTGACACTGAGTGACGAATGGCAATTTGCCGACGACAGGTTTGCTTCGCTGCTGGAGATCTTAGTGCCGGGTCTACTGTAATACCTATAATTAATTACCTGTAAATCCGTACCTTAGGCTGTGCTCGTAGCTGGATGCACGTAGAAGGCTACAGCAGTTGGTGTCCTGCTGGGCAGCTCCCCTTGGGGCTAAAGGAGCCTCTGAGAGCTGCGCTGGCGCCGCTGGGTCGCCGCTGAAACCCCACTCCGCGCTCTGCCGAACCACGGCCCCAGGGAGCACTTCAGCCCTTCTGTGTCCGTAAGTACCAATCTAATCTCCTCTACCGGCCTCATGACCAGCCATCGCCTCGAGGTACATGCCTCCCCGCCTCGAGGTTTACAGAGTAATGGTGGACGCAACTCCGCCCGCCTTTTCGCCCTGCCTTCCCCCCCCGTCGTCCGCTCTTATTACCTGCACCTCGAACCCACCTTCGTTCACCCCCCAAAACCACCACTAAACAACAAACCACCGCAACCACTTCCTGTCCGTCTTGTGCAATCTTCAGCTGCAACAAGACTCGTCGTCCATTACCTGACTGGTGATACTCCCTTCCGCTTTCGAATCTCTTCACGGTACGTATGCACACGCCTTGACCTTTGCGCACCGCGTGCTCCCAACTCGAGCTGCCTCTTCGCCCTGTCGTCATCCTCCCCCACCCCCATTGCCCTGGCCGGCCCCAGGCTGGGGAAACATCTGCACCGCTGCGACAGGTCTGCGAGGCTGTCTATACGATGGAAGACATTGCGTCACGGTCGATTGGATACTCCCGATACTCTCGCGATCGGTCTGGGACAGTTCGCAAGTACGACGTGTCTGTGACCCCACCACCGGTTCGAGAGAGCGGGGGGAGCCTCAATAGTTCGCGAGTCGCCCCCTGTCGCGGCTTCCACGGATGAAGTCGCGCGCCTCTGTTTCCTTCGCAGTCTGTGCAGTTCGTACCTAAGCCGTCGTTCCCAAGACCCATATCGTCTGCCCCCGCCAAGCCGAGTCTTTTGACCGCGTCCCAGTCATCCCACCCTGCTGTTTGGACCTCCTCACAAGCCCCTGACTTACTAACTTGTCGACCATAGTGCACATCAACCAAGTCAACACCGCCACAATGGGTCAAGAAGATGTCTACCTGGCCAAGCTCGCCGAGCAGGCTGAGCGCTACGAGGGTACGTGGTCTCTCTCCATTGCTTCCCCCAATCTACTCCAGCGCTGTCCATGCAGCCACTAACCTTACTTATTCCAGAGATGGTCGAGAACATGAAGGTCGTCGCCTCCGAGGATCGCGACCTGAGCGTCGAAGAGCGTAACCTCCTGTCTGTCGCCTACAAGAACGTCATTGGCGCCCGCCGTGCCTCCTGGAGAATAGTTACTTCGATTGAGCAGAAGGAGGAGACCAAGGGCAACTCCTCTCAGGTTGCTCTGATCAAGGAGTACCGCCAGAAGATTGAGGACGAGCTCGCCAAGATCTGCGACGATATCCTTGATGTCCTCGACAAGCACCTTATCCCCTCTGCTAAGTCCGGCGAGTCTAAGGTCTTCTACCACAAGATGTGCGCATCCCTATTGACAGGCCTCACACTGCCCTTCAAGTCCGCCTGAGAGCCGATGGCTAACACATTAGTTCACAGGAAGGGTGACTACCACCGCTATCTCGCCGAGTTTGCCATGGGGGACCGCCGCAACGATTCCGCCGACAAGTCGCTCGAGGCCTACAAGGCTGCCACTGAGGTTGCCCAGACCGACCTCCCTCCCACTCACCCCATTCGTCTCGGTCTCGCCCTGAACTTCTCCGTGTTCTACTACGAGATCCGCAATGCCCCTGATCAGGCTTGCCACCTCGCCAAGCAGGCTTTCGATGATGCTATTGCCGGTAAGTCGACCGGATACAAGAACTCTGTGGCATGTGGCTGACGGCATAACCAGAGCTCGACACCCTTAGCGAGGAGAGCTACAAGGACTCGACGCTTATCATGCAGCTCCTCCGCGACAATCTTGTAAGTGACCCGTGTCGGACACGATCCGGTCTCTGCCCTTGCTAATCGTTCTCTTGTAGACCCTCTGGACCTCGTCCGAAGCCGAGAACTCTGCTGCTCCCCAGGCTGAGGGTGCTCCTAAGGAAGAGGCCCCTGCCGCCGATGCTCCTGCCGCCGAGGAGCCCAAGCCTGCCGAGTAAAGTAAGACCTCTTAAGGAGGCGAGTGTTTCTGGGCTTCGCTTAAAGCTGGAGTCGGGTGGGCTGGTGTCTACGGATTGAACGGAAAGACTTCGTTTTTTGATCAAGAGAGCTTCGGCATCGTTTAGGTAAACACGCACACGATCAGAGGTGCTTGCTTTTCGCCAACGGAATCAGGCACGGAGGCCTCAAGAAGAGCTTTGTGGAGGTTCTACTTCTAGACTCTAATGCGTGACCGTCTGGAGAAACAAAATATACTAAAATCACCTTCAATACACTGAAAATATGGTAATCCTACCTGCGCGGAGGATTCCATCGACTGTCAATCGTTGGTAGACTCTTTGTCAGAGCCATTCATGCACCGGGACAGTTGCTCATGGTGTGTTTAAGCGTATGCATTTTTATCATTATAAATTCCGCTTAGATTCGAAATCATCATCCTCGATGATGGCAAAGTGAACGTTTAGCCACAGACTGCAGTCCGAGCACCCCACCATTAGTTCGCCCTCATCCCCCACCTCGACCAGATCTGCCTCGCCAAATAAGTAGCCCCTGTCGTTACCACACCGGCAGGAACGGTACCAGCGCTCCCCGGTCTCGTCAAATTCCAGGTCGTCAAGGTCCACGTTCTCCACGCCCGTCTGGAACTTGGTGGCGAGGCTCCCCGGTGCGCCGCTCTCGTCCCCCGTGGTCTGCAGGCGGAGGGAGGTGTCGTAGGCGGCGCGCTGCTGGGGCGAAGAGAGAACGGTGAAGGCTCTTGTGATCTGGTCGATTGTGTATGTAGATGGTGAAGAAGATGTACCGCGAGGCGCAGACGAGGCCTTGTCTGGGTGGTTCTGAAGGAGGGCGCGGTGGTAGGCCTTTTTTATGAGGGCAGAGGGGTCATGCTGCGTGTCGAGGATGGCGGGCGTGAGGTTGAGGACTTGGTAGTGGCTTGCCAGCTCAGAGGAGTTTGAGGCTTCCATGAGCTGGAAAGGAGAGCCACCTAGACGCTCTACAGATGAGGATTGATGTTGTCAAAAGGCTTCGTAGAGAATTTACGTCGTTGTACGTGAGCAGTCGTTGGTACATCACGTGATTTGAAGATGGCATCAAGAAGATTCGTCTTCGAGGAAAATGTGCAGACGCTTGAGACCCGAGGTAGCCTCGCCGGAGAATTGGAAATGTGTATATATGTTTGTTGGTACATGGGTAGGAATACAATGTGAGTGTACATCCGGGTAAAGCCGTGCATCCCATATCGCACGTCGTTTATTTCGGCCATTTGGTCCAGTTCTTCCTCCCGATCTGTTTGTTCACCCCATGGTTAGCACGAAGACGCCAATCAGACTGTCAAATGATCAAAAAGTGTGCTTACCGTCTTCCAGGCGCGGATGAGCTGGGGCATCTCCAGCATAGCCTTTCTCCGCTTCTCCATCCTGTCGTACTGTTAGCACTCTTCTCCTCCTGGGCGGCATGCCGTCAAGGCCAACGTACTTGGAAATCATCTGCCTCTCGTGGATGTGTCCCTTGACGCTCTGTCCCACACCCGTACCCTTGACGCGCAGACCATGCTCCACGCGGTGCGCCAGGCGGTACTCGACGCCCTTCTTGGTCTCGGGCAGGAGATGGGCGACGCCGTGCTCACGCGCCAGCTGCACCAGCTGTGCCTGCCGACGCAGCGAGTACACGGGGTCCTGCCACTTCCCCGTCGTGGGGTTCTTGTAGGCCGCGAAGGGGTTCGGCCGGGCCTCCTGGTACTGCGTCGGGGCGGCGCCCTCGGGGACGATGGCGGCGGGCGGCCAGCGGGCGAAGAAGCGCTGCAGAGGGGCGGGCAGCGACTTGGCCAGCTGGATGAAGTTCTGCGAGCTCGAAGCCATGGTCGTCCTATATGGGGGGGGGGTTGGGAGCGAGGCTCCGTGACCGGGAGGGTTTGGGCGCTGGTCGGATTGTTTGTCGCTCTTCGTGGTGGACGGTGTCGTCGAAAAGAGCTGCTTAGACCTGCTGAGAGTGGGTGTCAAAGCCGTTGCTGGCCCGACTTTTTTGCAGGCCAGGCGTGTAAAGGTTGTCCGCAAGTCATCAAAGATAAAACAGTGTCTAACTTCATTAGGAGATGACGCACAGTCCAAGCGTTTCTACTCCTGGCAGGTGTGGATACGACTGGTGGATTTCTCGAGTTCTCATTGGTTTAGTATACAAGACCCTGGATGCTTCTGTTAAGGATTATATAGTTAGTTCCTCTGTAGTCAAGTACGTACTCTCGTAACTGTGCATTGCATGTGTCAACCTTCCCTCGCCATCACTTGGCCAACCTTCTGAAAGTATCGTCTGCCCCAGGGAACCTGACACCCATCTTGCCACGACCTTCTCGGCCTTTGCACGATGGCTGACGACCAAACAAAGGCGGGCGCCAAGCGGCGGGCGCCCATCGACCTCGAAGAGTTTATGCGAAAGAAGAAGGCGGCCGACGCCGCGGCATCGAAACTGCGATTCATACCCAAGGCCGAACGGGAGCGTCTCGCAGCCGAAAAAGCCAAGAAAGAAGAAGAAGAGAAGAGGCGGAAAGCAGAGGAGGAGGCACAGAGGCGGAAAGAAAGAGAGAGGGAGAAGGAACTGCGGCGCAACGGCACGTCCAACGGGTCCTCCAACCGCACACCCAGCGGTTACTCCAATCATGACCGCGCGCCACCAACGAACCGAGATCGAGATCGTGACCGCGACCGCAAAGACAAAGAAAAGGATAAGCCCTCAGCAGAGGACATAGAGGCGGCCCTGCTGCGGGAACGGTATCTCGGCCCCGAAGTCAACCAGAAGTCCAAGTTCTCCGCACAGAAGAAGCGCATGCGGACCATGGAGAGCAAGTTCAAGTTCGACTGGGACCCGTCCGAGGACACATCGCGGGACGACATGCACTCGGCCGACTACATCGGCGGAGGCTCGTCGCTGGCGAGCGTGGGCGGCGAGTACGACAAGGCCGCCGAGGAGCGTGCGCGCAAGAGGGCGCGGATGATTGAGAAGCTGGACCGGGAGACTGGGAAGGAGCGTGCCAAGGGCCTTATGGAGGACTTCTACCGGGCACGAGACAAGGCCCAGGAGCGCTTCGACAAGTTGGGATTGGGGAGACACTGGTCGGAGAAGGCTCTCAGTGACATGCGCGAGCGAGATTGGCGCATCTTCAAGGAGGACTTTGGCATCAGCACCAAGGGCGGTGCTATCCCCAACCCCATGCGCAGCTGGCAGGAGTCGAATCTTCCGCGCCGGTTGCTGGACATTGTCGATCAGGTGGGATACAAAGATCCCTCGGCCATCCAGAGAGCCGCCATCCCCATCGCCCTGCAGGGGCGAGATCTTATCGGTGTCGCCGTCACTGGTTCAGGTAAGACGGCCGCCTTCCTGCTCCCACTGCTCGTCTACATTTCAGACTTGCCTCCCCTCACCGAGGTCAACAAGAACGATGGGCCGTATGCCCTCATCCTGGCGCCTACACGTGAACTGGTGCAGCAGATCGAGGCTGAAGCCCGCAAGTTCGCCCAACCACTCGGTTTCCGCTGCGTCAGCATTGTCGGTGGTCACTCTCTGGAAGAACAGGCGTTTGCCCTCCGCGAAGGCGCCGAGATCATCGTCGCCACCCCAGGACGTCTCGTGGACTGCATCGAGCGTCGGCTGCTCGTGCTATCCCAGTGCTGCTACGTCATCATGGATGAGGCCGACCGCATGATCGATCTCGGCTTCGAGGAATCCGTCAACAAGATCCTGGACGCCCTTCCGGTTACCAATGAGAAGCCGGACACGGAGGACGCCGAGGACTCGCAACTTATGAATCAGTACCTGGGCGGCAGGGACCGCTACCGCCAGACGATGATGTACACGGCCACTATGCCGCCGCTCGTGGAGAAGATTGCGAGGAAGTACCTCCGACGCCCTGCAACGGTAACCATCGGAAACGCGGGCGAGGCCGTAGACACGGTCGAGCAGCGCGTCGAGTTCGTCCCCGGCGAGGACCGCCGTAAGAAGCGCCTCCAGCAGCTCCTCTCCAGCGACGAGTTCGCGCCGCCCATCATCGTCTTCGTCAACATCAAGCGAAACTGCGACGCCGTGGCGCGCGACATCAAGCACATGGGCTGGTCAGCCGTCACCCTGCACGGCTCCAAGACGCAAGAGCAGCGTGAGGCCGCCCTCAACTCCGTCCGGTCTGGCCAGACCCAGGTCCTCGTCGCCACCGACCTTGCCGGTCGCGGTATCGACGTGCCCGACGTTTCCCTCGTCGTCAACTTCAACATGGCCACCAACATCGAGAGCTACACCCACCGTATTGGTCGTACCGGTCGTGCGGGCAAGACGGGTGTTGCCATCACCTTCCTGGGTCCCGAAGACAACGACGTACTGTACGATCTGAGACAGATCCTGAGTAAGAGCTCCATATCCAAGGTTCCTGACGAGCTTAAGCGTCATGAGGCGGCTCAGTCGAAACCTGTTCGTGGAGCGGGTGGTGGAAGGAAGGAGGATGCTGGTGGCAAGGGGCAGAGGCCGATAATATGAGACAGCGCGCACACGTAAAGGAAGGAATTTTGTCAGTTCAAAACGGAATGATACCAATGATTGTCGATACTGTGAAGAGAGCAATGTATAATATATACATTTTATTCTACCAACTGTAGGATGACGAAATCTTCTCTCTACCCGTCTGTGTACCTCTACATGACGGAGCATATCGTGTATAAACCTCTGATATCCCTCACAACAATCGCCTTCTACTCTAGTTTAAGCTGCTCAAACTGCCTGATCGTCTCCTCATAGCTCTTGGCCTCTTGCTTGGCGCTCTCCAGCTTGGCCAGATCGGACTCCTGGACCTGGGCAGAGACCTTCTCCTTGTAGCCCGGGTCGCTGAGGGTCTTCTCCTGCTTCTTGACAGATGCGCTGGCCTTCTCCAACTTCTTCTGGGCCTTGGCGATCTCAGCGTCGATGTCGACGCGGCCCTTGACGTGGAGGAAGACAGTCGCCGCGGTGCCGACGGGATAGGCGACGCTGCCGCTGGGGCGGGCCGCGTCAGGTCCGAGAACCTCGATCTTGGTGACGCCCTTGCCGGACAGGCTCTTGATGGAGGTGACCTGCTCCTGGACAGTCTTGAGCGTCGTCTGGTCGTATGCTTGAACGATGGCTAGAGGTAATGTCAGATATGAATAGTTGTGAGGGGTATCAGAGCGTGGAAACTCACCATTTGCGTCCTCCTTGAGAGCATACTCCGACATCAGAGACCGAACAGCTTTGGTGCATTCCAGAACAGTCTCGTAGGCGGTTTCGGACTCAGGGTCATCCAACTCGGGGATATAGGTAGGGTACCTGGCAAGCATGATGGACTTGGTGTTGTCGCCGGGCCTCCGGGGCATCCTCTGCCACATCTCTTCGGTGATGAACGGCATGAAGGGATGAATCAGAGTCAGGGCTGCCTCGAGGGCCGTGTACAGGGTCTGCAGCGCGGACTGGCGCTCCTCCTCGGTCCCATCGCGGATAATAGCCTTGGAGTTCTCGATGTAGACGTCGCAGAGTTCGTTGTACCAGTAACGGTAGACGAGGATAGTGGCTTTGGAGAACTCGCGATCGGCCAGGGCCTGGTTGATATCCCGAGCCGCGATGGTCATCTTATGCAAGATCCACCGTTCGGCCAGAGTCTTGCCAGGGGCTCCTCCTTTCTCGGAAGGAACAAAGTCTTGCGGCATACTTCCAATGACGTACTTGGTCGCTTGGAACTAAGGGGCTCGAGTTAGCAATGGTCCATGTTGCGAATTTGGTAGAATTGGCTCACAATCTTGTTGCAGAATCTGCGGTAGCCGTGGATGCTGCTTGGTGGTTAGCGGATTGAAATAGTCTCTTTGAATCAGCCAATCTTACATCTTGACCTCCAGGTTGATGTCACCACCACCGGTCGTGGCATTTGCCATGGTGAAGCGTAGGGCATCGGTACCGCACTGAGGGATGCCGTCGGGGAAGGCAGTCTTTTGGTACTTGGTGGCCTTGACGACTTCGTTGGGGTGCAGGTTGCCCTGGTGCAGCTTCTCATGAAGATCCTCGAGCTTGATGCCGGAGATAACATCGAGAGGATCGACAACGTTGCCTAGACTCTTGCTCATCTTCCTGCCTTCCGAGTCACGGACAAGGCTGTGGCAGTAGACCTCAGAGAAGGGAACCTTGCCAGTCATCTTCAGCCCGAGCATGACCATCCTAGCGATCCAGAAGAACAGAATATCCCAGCCAGTCTCCAGAAGGCTCGTAGGGAACAACTTCTCAATATCAGATGTGTTCTTGGGCCAGCCAAGTGTGCTGAATGGCCAGAGGCCGGATGAGAACCAGGCTACGGGGAAAGACAATTAGTGTGTGACCTTTCAGTACGTTCGTCGGGGACTCACTGTCAAGGACATCCTCGTCCTGCTCCAGGGTGAATGTCTTGCCCGGCAGGGCCTTCTTGGCCTTCTCCTCGGCCTCCTCCTTTGTCCTCCCCGCAAACCAGAACTTGTCGTCATTGACGTCGCTGGCCTCGCCTTCAATCTTGGCGAAGTAAGCTGGGCAGCGGTGACCCCACCAGAGCTGTCGGCTGATACACCAGTCGTTGATGTCTTCCATCCAGCGGTAGTAGCTCCGCTCGGCAGTCTCTGGCCGGATCTTGATGTCGCCATCCCGGACGGCCTTGATGGCGGGCTCGGCAAGTTCCTTGGTCTTGACCCACCATTGCGGCTTCATCAGTGGTTCGATGATGTCCTTCGACTTCTCGCACAGGGGAACCTTCATGGCGTTGTCCTTCTTGTCGACGTACAGGCCCTTCTGCTTGAGGTCGTCCTGGATAGTATAGCGAACGTCGAACCGTTTCTGGCCCTTGTACGGACCGGCGTTCTCATTCATAAATCCATCGTCGGTCAGAATGTTGATGAACTGCAGGCGATGTCGCTGACCAAGGGTAAAGTCATTGGGATCATGGGCAGGGGTGAGCTTGACGGCACCCGTTCCGAATTCCATATCGACGTAGTCATCGGCAACGATGGGGAGCTTACGCCCTTCAATAAAAGGGTGGATGGCGGTCTTTCCAACCAGATGCTTGTATCTCGCGTCATTGGGGTTGACGGCGATACCGGTGTCACCCAGCATAGTCTCGATACGGGTGGTTGCGACCTCGACAGTCTCGTCCGATCCCTCGATAGGGTACTTGAAGTGAACGATGACGCCAAACTCGACCTTCTTGTCGTAGCCTGGCACGTCAAGCAGCGTGCGGCCTGGAAGCTCCTTGTTGGAGACCTCAAGGTTGGACAGGGCTGTATTCAGTTTTGTGCACCAGTTCACGAGGCGGTTGGCTCTGTAAATGATACCCTCCTCATGGAGCTTGACAAAGGTCTCGGTGACGGCCGCAGAGCGACCCTCATCCATGGTGAAGGCTGCGCACACGGCGTTAGCGCTGTCGAGTATCTTCAGGCTCGGCGTGTACAGATCCTCTTACCTTCTCTGCTCCAGTCGAATGAACCTCCGAGGCTGGCTAGGGCATTGTTAATCCGCTTATGATACTCGTCCTTCCACTCCCACACAGTATCGATGAACTTCTCTCGACCAAGATCATGGCGAGTCTTTTGTTCCCGCCTCCACAGCATATTCTCGACGACGCTCTGTGTTGAGATACCAGCGTGGTCGCAGCCAGGGACCCACAGGGTCGTCTTGCCCTGCATGCGGTTCCACCTGATCAAAGCATCCTGCAGTGTGTCTCCGAGGGCATGGCCCATATGCAGAGCACCCGTGACATTGGGCGGAGGGTGGACGATGACGAACTTGCCCTCATCCCTGACAGAGCCGTCCTCCTTGAACTGGGGCTTGAAGAACCCCTCTTTCTCCCACCAGCTGTACCAGGCCGACTCGACAGCGACGGGGTTGTAGGCCTTGAAGTGGGGGTCGTCGAACGATCGGATGCGTTTCTTCTCGCCGGCGGGGGTGTCCTCAACGTAGTCGGGCAGGACTTCCTCGGGCTTCTTCTCCTTTGCCTTCTTCTCCTTGGCTGCCGGCTTCGAAGCAGCTTCCGCGGCCAGCTTGGCCTTCTTAGCCTCCAGCTTAGCGGCCTTCTCGGCCTTTTTGCGCTCCTTCTCTACTGCACGCAGCTTGACTGTCAGTCTCGCCGGGGAGGGTGGCCAGTGTGGAAGAGATTGGCCTGGCGGCAACGCAAACACGTACATTCCTTGGCTGTCTTCACTTTTGGCCCGGCGCCTTCGGTGGAAGCTGCGCCAGCATCCTTGCCGGAGGCGTGTTCACCGGTGGCATCGGTCGGAGTCGTGATGTCGTTCTTCGCGTCGGCGGGGACGGCGGGGGGTGTGGTGGTGCTCTCCGCAAGACCCTCACTTGCCGCAACTAGAGATGGAATCTGGTCAGAAAACCGGGAGCAGACACAAAAGAGGATGAATGGCCAGGTGAACTCACTGGGATTCCCTCGCGCGCTGTTGGTAGCCATATTGGCGACTGCGGCGGCCGTTGAATTCAAGGGTCGTCGTGGGGAGACTGATCGCACTCGAAGTGCACGAACTGCTAGCCTGAACGTCGTGGTGGGTGATCGAAGTGAAGCCCCAAAAACAAGGGCTTCCGAGACCGTCCTGCACCTCAAAAATAAGATAATTCAACTGCGAAGGCGGACCTGGTGACTCGAGCAAAACCCAATGGACCGATGCAGAAAAAGTTGAGTCAACGACCAAGAGCAGCCAGCCGTAGCGAGGAAGGTGGGACAAAATCGATCGCTGTTGCCGGTCGAAGGAGGGGTCCTGGTGTGTGGCGCATGCATGCATGACTTGGCCCGCGATAGTGTGGCTCAACCGGCGAGTTGTGGAGGCGAGCTCCAGCCACACCGATCGGACCTAAAGAGTCACAGTACTGTACTAGTAGTACTTCGGTATATCAGTAGGTACTTATCAAGTACTAATTACGGATGCCTGACTAAGTAAACACTACTAGTAGTGATTTAGAGATACAATATCTAGGCGGTATACGTCTGTATGCACAATACTTATAAAATCAGACCCTGGTCCGTTCGCTGGAAAGTTGATTAGTTTTTGGGAGCAGTCACGGAATAACAACTCATCGCTGTCCAAGAGATCTAACTCATCTAGAATACAACCCGTATCCGTCAAAGATCCCCCCTCACCATAATAGTACATTGTTGTGATAGTACTAGTAGTACAGTATGCACATCGCGCGCTCTAAGTAAAGTCCGCTTGCAGTACAACGCATGCATCCCCTAGCCCGGAGGAGCAGGCATCCCCGTGCCTCCTTCTCAGGGGATACCCAACTGCGATCCAGGCACGCTTACCTTCGAAGGACTGGCTTCCCCGCCGGACACGTAGATGGCCAGATTAGAGACGGCGCCAAAATGGTTCGGCGTAATGGTAATGTCGTCAGCTGCCGGTCCGTCAGAGCCCAGTCCTGACGCGTCCCCGAAAACGCCAAAGACTAGGCGATGACGGCTCAGATCGTTGCCGCTCTTCTGCTGCTGAGCCCCCGGAGACCGAAGTTCAGAGCAGAAGAACTGTACTTCAGAGCCCACGGGGACAAAGTCGGATTCGCCGCCACGGCCGAGGAGGTTGAACATCTCCTCCTCCTCCGATGCAGGGAAGGGCGAGGTCTCGGGGTCGAGGGAGAGGAGGCCAGCCTTGCTTCCCCATCCGCCACCGCCGCTCACTGACCGGACGTTAGCATAATTCTCAAGCTCATAGGAAAACATCCAGGGTATCATTGCGCCTTACACAGCCTGAATGTGCGCCCGCCATTCCGGATCGCTTGCGCTAAGCCCGTCCTCGAATCGGCATTCTCCAGGTCCTCAACCTGCCAGTTCCTAACAGCTGCCGATTGTCCAGGAGTTGGGTTGACCACAGCCCAAACGCCAAAGGGGGGTACTTCAGCGTCCGTCGGTAACTCTTTCCGCATCTTCTTGTAGATATTGTCAACAGCCGCCTCCAACTCGGAGGATGCGGGAACCGAGCTGCCATCCACCTCAAGGCGGCGCAGGATATTCCCAAAGCTCTCAGTGACGACCCGGGGCTGCGTGAGCGGTATCAGAGGCAGCCACAGGTGTGGTTCCTGCCTGCCGTCTCCACTAGGGGGAAGGGGAATGTTGACGTGTTGGCCGAGGGTCTCGTGGCTCTCAGCCAGACGAGGGGCATTGCCAGACACGTCAAAACGGGCTGTCCTCAAGGTTGAAGGCTTGCCGTTCTGAAAAATTGTCTGGGCCAGGGGCACGGTGATGGAAGAAGTGTCGCTGAGTCTAAAAGTTAGAGCTCCGACGGCGTCTCGTTCCTTCGCCCCCCTTGAAGAAGGTGCTTGGTTCCCGAGGTGCGGGAGTATCAGATCCGACGGCCCTCGCAGGACGGATATACCCTCGTCGTCCGCTAGAGGACGCCGAGACACGGATGGTATGTGGTCGATGATGGCAGACACAAGGTGGAAGTGGCTCCTGTGCTCCTTGGGTGATAGAAAACTAGCCAATTGCGCTGCAAAGGCCTCATTTTCGATGAGTCTCGTCAACCCAGGAGTCGCCAGTACTATCGCGGCGTCATGGCCCTTGTCGTCTCCCCAGCCGGGGATATTCATCGTCCGGGACAGCTCCCCCAACCTTTTGACCAAAGCATCAGCATCGTGCTACATTGAGGTCAGCCAGCGCGTCCATCCGTGCCCTCAATCGGAGAGGGGGAAGGCGTAGAGCTTTACCAGGGACGACTTGACGATCCCCGCGGTGAATGAGGTAGGGCTACCACTGAGCTTCGAGGGCGTACTGTAGAGCTTTCGTAACGCTGGCGGCGCGGTTCTGAAGGGATAATGGCAGCTTCTGGTGGCGACGCGCCATGTGGCCATCGTCCAGAGCGCCATGGCCGGTCAGGTGCTATTACTACTAGTAGTGTGAGTAGATTCACGAATACACAGGACGGAGTAAGAAATCACTTTCATGTTTGTATTGAGTGGTAAGTTGACCAGCAGGCCCCACTCAGATGCACCATCTCCCCACGTCCCGCATATGCGTGCACGAGTATGTACCGTATCCGTACCCACCCACACCATTTAATTTAGCATACTACTAGTAGTAAGTACTTACCTTACTACAGCAGGCATCACGAGCATCGCAGCTACACAAGTCCAACGTTACACATGCTCACTATCATACCCCAGTTCGATTTATGTTTCGAGGGGAGTCTGCGCAATTTGCAGCATCAAACACGATTCCAATGGGTAGGTGATCTATACAATATTGGGTGAAAAGACTCCATACCAAACAACTACTAACAGTACCTAAGCCGCCCGTCTCCATTACTACTAATAGTACTACTACTAGTAGTGCCAGAGACCCTCAAGTCGGGGGTGCGTACACGTCACTCGAACAGGATCCCTTCTTACGCCTACTCGATCATATCGATGTCGTCCGTAGCGGGGGCGGCACTCTGACCATTCTCCGCAACCGCTGCAGCTGGGACAGTAGCATCGCCGTTCGCACCCTCGGGAGCACCACCGCCACCAAAGTAGTCCTCCATCTCGGCATCGAGCTCCTCCTGGGTCTTCTTGGGACGGGGATTCCCGCGGCCGCCAGCACCACCGCCGCGATTTCCGTCCTGGTCTCCGCGCTCCCGACGGCCCCCCGGGCGCCGGCCGCCGCCCCCACGACGGCGAGGAGGAGGCGGGGTCCGAAATCTTCCACCCTGCCCGGGAATGTACCGATCGATTCCTTTCCGAGCAGCCTCCTCTTGGGTGTACTTGCTCTGCGGCGAGTACGAACGCGTCCTACCCCCAGGGGCTGTGATCCTCTCCGACAGAGGTCGGCCAGGCATGACGGCGTTGTCAAAGGGATTGCGCGAGCGCAGGAGAGTAAGTCGGATCGGCTGGCCTAGAGTATTGTCAGTCTTTTGTTTTTCCCACCCGAATTATAAGCGCGGTAGGTACCATTGGCGTTCGCTCCGTCGAACTGCTTGATCGCATCCAATGCGTCTTCCTTCAGCTCGTAGGTCACAAAGGCTGTCCCTTCCGACCTGCCCGCTCTATCGTAGCGGAGCTGCAGTTTTGTAACGGGACCGATCCTTCGAAATAGCTCCTGGGAAATTGTGAGCTGTTATTGAAGGAAACATATTGTGTTATTGCGAACGGCGTACATCGAGATCGTCTTCTGTGAGATCGTAGTGGATGTTGTCGACGCGGAGTTTCGTTCCCTTTGCATCTCTGCAGCCACCGCCCAAGTTAGCCAAAGTTCAAATGTTCTTTTCATTGGTGATGCTCACTGCTCGGGGGAAGCGTCGCGGGCGCGACGAGGAGCGCGTCCTCTGCGCTGGTCTAGGTGAAGCGTAAGCTTGCAGTCGATGGGAGACGGATTCCAAAGTCTTTACTGTTGTCATCGTATCGGTCGTGCACCCATTCACTTTATGGAAGTCAGCACGTTGAACCCAATGGGCCTCTGCGGGTTGTACTGACCTGTCCAGATTTCTGGGTTCATCGCGGTAGGACTGTAGGGGATAAGAGACGCGAGTCAGCCACGTTTGTTGCGGAGAACGCCTCTCCGTATCAACCAAGACATTGCGAGTATCGATCGACAGGCTGCGGCAGAGGGTACGGCGAGAGGCGTCGAGAAGCATTCATCAGAGGGAGGATGGGTCAACCTGGGAAACGGCATCAGGATTTGTACCGGCGACGCAGGACGACGGGGCACAGAAGCCATACGGCGAAGCGGCTTACCTTTCTAACTCCATCTCGGGGCCCTTCGGGTCGCTCGCGACGGCGACCGCCGCCGCGTCGGCCGCGAGGTCCATTGTTGGTGCGCTGATGGTAGTGTCAGCATTACGCTCAGAAGGTCGGTCATTCAGCGAGTGCGCTTGCTGGTGGTCCCGCGCGAGAAGAACGTACAGTCTCGGCAATGATCTCGTCAAGGCCGCGGTCCATTTTGTCGCTGGACGCCATGCTGACGGTCTCGGGGTGCGAGGCGAGTTGTACCGTAATGTCCTGCTCGACGACACACGGACAGGTTCGCAGAGCGTGGGTAGTAGTCACACAAACTTCGCTGGGAAGAAGTGGTAATATATAAGTAAGTACCCGGAGGAGAGCGGGACGTGGGTGGTGTCGCGGTGGGCTGAAAGAAGTCCCACAAGGCTGTATGTACTTCGAAGGTCGTGGCTCCAGATCTGGAGCTGATTTGGTGTGGAGGATAAGAGCAAGTTTGCTGAAGCTGCACGAGACAGCCACTGGGGAGCCGCTATCTTCAGGCCAAGCGCACCAGGGGGATTGGTTCGCTGCGAGCTGGAGGCGGCAGGGGGTTACTTGTACTCCACCGAAACCGAAGGGGCGGCAGGAGGGGTGTTCGCGTAATACGGCCAACTGCTGCAGTGCTGGGCGGCAGAATTGATGCATGACGTCTGGACACGGAGTACAACTTTTTCCATGTAAGATCTCGCGCAACAGAAGTGAATGGCAGCGAATGCGTTACAATGCACTTTCATCATCCAAGTACAGTACTTAAGGCAATTAATTCCCTACACATGGAATTTTGCGGTCGCCCTTTTCATACTTGCCTCTGCGATCGTCATAGCGCGTCTGTGCAAAGTTTCGGCCCGGTGGATTCTCCGCATCCTTTTGAAGGAGTACTGGTGCCTTGGTACTATACCTACTGTGAGTACTCGTACGTAGTACTAGTACATATTGGCACATGCTGGTCGCAAAGGGCGGTCCGCCTCCAGGGACATGCCACATATCTACAATCTACAAAAGGTAAGTATTTACAACTTGCGAGCAGTGCTCCGGGCTAATAGTATCACAAGCCCCCCCCTTCTACTTGGGACAACCTGATTGTGTCCCACGGGCAGACATCTCTTGTCAGTAAGGGCCTCGAGGGCAGCTTTATTTCTTTCACAACCAGCATTTTCTCGACGTGCCCCAGTCACTTGCCCTGGCTCTCCATACATACGCCCCTGTCACCGACGACCATCACAACAACAGGCGGCGAGGCCTCCATCTCGTCTCCATGAGTCAATAGACAGCATTTCCGTCTCTTTCCTTCGCTCGCACCGACCGCAGCACCCAGACTTGCGCCATGGCTCGGCCCATGGGGTCAGTCCGCCTAAAGAAGGCGAACCCCTGTACCCTTCTCCTCGGCGTTGTGCTCTGTATCTTCATCATCTTCTTCCTCGTCTCGCCCTCGACTACTACCACGACCGCCCGCCTCGCCGTCGACACCGCGCAGCACCACCTGTCACCTCCGACCTCCCCCTACCGCAAGCCGCGTCCGCGATCTGGCGCCGAGCTCCGACCCCCTCCCGTCGCCCACTACAATCTCAACAATGTCACCGTCACCCCCGACCCCGTCGGCAACGAGGAGCACATCCTGATCCTGTCGCCCATGGCCAGGTTTTACCAGGAGTACTGGGACAACCTGCTCCAGCTAAGCTACCCGCACGAGCTCATCACCCTCGGCTTCATCCTACCCAAGACCAAGGAGGGCAATGCCGCCACCACGGCCCTGCAGAAGCAGATCCACAAGACTCAGAAGCACGGACCCGAGAAGGACCGCTTCAAGAGCATCATTATCCTGCGTCAGGACTTTGAATCGGCCGTCCCATCCCAGGATGAGTCTGAGCGCCATAAGATGGCAAATCAGAAGGAGAGACGCGCCGTCATGGCCAAGGCCCGCAACTCCCTGCTCTTCACCACGCTAGGACCCTCCACGTCCTGGGTCCTCTGGCTCGACTCGGACGTTGTCGAGACGCCGCCCACCCTGATCCAAGATCTGGCATCGTTCGACAAGCCAGTGATTGCGCCCAACTGCTTCCAGCGGTTCTACAACGAAGAGAAGAAGGAGATGGACGAGCGGCCGTACGACTTCAACAACTGGCAGGACAGCGATACTGCACAGCAACTGGCCGCGCAGATGGGGCCTGATGAGATCCTCCTTGAGGGCTACGCCGAGATGGCTACGTACCGTGCCCTGATGGCGTACATGGTCACAGGCCCTGCCGACAACATGATTATCCCACTCGACGGCGTTGGCGGCGCCGCCCTGCTGGTCAAGGCCGACGTGCATCGCGATGGGGCCATGTTCCCCCCATTCCCATTTTACCACCTTATCGAGACGGAAGGCTTCGCGAAAATGGCCAAACGATTAGGATGGCAGCCCTATGGCTTGCCCAATTATAAGGTATGGCTTTCTTGCTCAGTCTTCCTTCTTTGACCACGATTAACACCCAGAACAGGTTTATCACTACAATGAATAGATGGACCGTCGCTCAGTTCCATGGGAGCGAGTCCAGCATGGTCCCTTCTCTTCCAATCCCCTTCTTGTAAATGATTACAATGGAAGGCCCACGTTTCTCTACTGGATCTACCGAAAAAAAAAATTGAAGGAAAAAAAAATTAAAGGACGGCGAGAGCTGCTCGCGAAGACGGTGTTCGAAGCATTTGAATCAGGGCTGGTTCCACGGTGCCCGGCGTTCTGTGCCTTTCTGGAATATCAAGTTGCTCTCCGGCTACTGCGCATGACGAAGGCAAGGGGGTTAACCAAAGATACCCTCACCAACTAGGAGCATTCGAAGAGAAGCATTATGCTCCAAACCCCCTGTGCGCTGGCGGTCGGAAGATGAAGACTTTGAAAGTCATGAGATGTGTTTAATTCCTATTTTTGGCCTTGTAAGTAAGATATAGGGGGTTTGGGATAGGCGGGCGACGACGTCGGGACGAGATTTCAAGGCGAGTTGGGATAGAGCTGTGCAATGGATACAGAAAACAGTCGGTTCCTGACAATCTTCCTGCCATGTTTCAGCTTCCCAGAGTATGATGCACACACGAAGAATCAGGCCAGAAGGCTGGTAGTATTTGTTTGTACGTCTCGCTAAATGTACAGGCTTGGCTCAACCTTGGCCCAGCTTGCAATGTTATTAAATGTGCAGCCCGATGACGCCGTCTCGATCAAAGACGAAGAACCCAATCCAAACTCCCAAGCAGAACCATGTATATGTCTGAACGTTGCGCAATTATTCGCCCCTTCTCCTTCTCCCTCGCGCCCCCAACCCCCTGCTAGAGGTCCCAGATCTCTCCCTTTCGAGAGAATACGAGTATCATTTTACCACGGCAACGCCGCGCCTCACGGCCCATCATACCTCCCCTCGTCGTCAGCACACCAGAATTCCACCAGCTTCCTCGTCCCCAGGACGTCCCCGCCGCGCAGCAGCGCCGCGACGTCGACGTTGAGCGGGCTGTCGGTCTCGGGGCAGCTGAGGAGCATGCGCACGGCGCGCACGCACTCGAGCACGCTGTACGCGGGTGTCCAGGCGTCCTTGAGCAGGTCCAGGCAGATCTCGCCGTTCTGCAGCGCAATGTTGGGGTGCACGATGGGCGTGGCGAAGCGCATCTTGGGTGGCTGGAGGGGGTACGACGGTGGAATGGTGATGGAGATGAGCCAGCGGCCGCCTATTCACAGTTCCCATCAGTCAGGGTTCGGGCTGACCGGGTGGGGGGGTGGTTGGGTTAGGAAGGTTGTACGTACCGTCGTAGCCGTGGCCGACGCCGTGGCCGTTGATGACCGCTGCCCATGTGAAGAGGTCGTCCTCGTTGACGGGGCCGAGGCGCTCAATTCCCTTCTCCTCCTTCTTCTCCCCTTGCCATGTATCGATCTCTCGGAGCAGCCGCTTGATGGCGCTCCGCGAGGCCGATGCCCCGGCTGATGCCGCCGACGCAGGCGGTGACTCCACGCGCGATGACATTTGCGGCTGTGGGAGAAGTGGGGGGGGAGACGAGACGGGAGAGTGTTTGGCCCGGATGATGGGAGTCGGGGGTGCGTCGTGAAGAGGATGGTCGCAATTTCGCCCTGGCTACCGGGAGATCGTGAGGATGGAATGAATGAGTGTAACGGAGCTCAGCTCGAGTGCGTGGTGGAGGCCCGCTGGGTTCTGGAGCTTGCTTGGCGCGTGGACCCTGCCGGGCCGGAGCTGTACGGTTATTTATTACCTACCTGGTATCCCGGCGGGCAGGTACCTTAGGGATTGGCAGGCGGGGCCGAGGCATGACTACCATCCATCACTGATCGCATCCTGCGCTCGAGTCTCAAAAGCTGAGGTAAGCATCGACATGGTTGAGCTTCCGGACTTAATACTCCGACCTGTACTTTATTGAGATGGTTCACATCCAACCCTGATACTATACTCTAATAAATCTCCAATATCAGCGTTCTCTATAATTCCCGCGACACACACAAAACCTGGGCCCCGGGCGCGGCTCTACATGATTTACAACCGAAACCCACCCATCCAACCCCAAACCCCCCCCCNCCCCCTCCTTCCCTTCCCCCATACCTCGTCATCACCCGCCTCCACGCCACGAACCCCTCCCCCGCCCAAACATCATGGCCGAACAACCGACCCTAGCGCGCACTCCCCTGCCCGAGCCGAAGCAAGCACACGCAGGATACTACGCCTTCCCGCATGATAAACTCCGGCGCCGCCTGCGCGACGCGCGCAAGACGCCCCTCGTCCTCGTCGCCTGCGGGAGCTTCTCGCCCATCACCACGCTACACCTGCAGCTCTTCGAGCTGGCGGACCACTACGTCGAGCGCACCACCGACTTCGAGATCGTGGGCAACTACCTGAGCCCGTGCAGTGATAACTATGGGAAACCGAGTCTCGTTGCCGCTGAGCATCGGATCAATATGTATGTACATGCTTGGCCCGCGGCTGCTTCGTCGCCCTATATGACCTTGTTGCGGAGGTCACCTCGTGTGTGCGTGTGTGTGTGTGTGTGTGTGTATGTGTGTACGTGTCTTGCTGATACCCAAGCGCGCAGGTGTAAACTAGCCATTGAAGAGCGAAACAGCAACGTCATGGTCGACGAGTGGGAAGCCCTCCGCCGCGACGAAGCAGGCAACCCTCTATACACACCCACACCCGACGTCCTAGAGAGACTCGACCACCAGATAAACGACATACTCGGCGGAATCGAAACTTCAGACGGCAGCACCGCCGTGAGAGCCAGGATAATGCTGCTCATAGGCGCCGACCTAGCACAAACCATGGCCGACCCGGAGATATGGCCGCCCGCGCACCTGGACGTGCTACTGGGCATATACGGCGCGCTGATCGTCGAGCGGCCAAGCCAGTGTGACGTCGAGCAGGCGATACTGCCGCTGAAGAAGTACCACGATAAGATCAGGGTCGTCCCGTCCTTCGATAACGATGTCTCCTCGAGCAAGGTGCGCGCGCAGATTCGGACCGGCGAGAGCGTCCTGGATCTCCCCGAGTCGGTGTACGAATACATCCTCGCACATAAGCTATACAGGGACGGTCCCCTCAATCGCGACCTCTCCAAGGATGCAGACAAGGTCATAGACGGGGATGCGACACCTGCGCCGACCCGTCCGCCTGTCGCATCGAATGGGTGACAGCACGCGGTTCGGCGCATGTTGCTTGAGGTTTGTCGAGGAATATGAGGATCGCGCGGGCTATTAGAACTACATACCCGATAGAGCAATTACGAGCCTGATGATCGTCGCCGGGGAGGGGAGACATAGACAGAACCACCGGCCAAGAGCCGCGCAGGGTCACATGCCAGCGATGGGATCTATCATGGAATTACAACTGTGCTATACTTGGATTCAGTCCTACGACTGGCAGCAAAGACATGCCTATCAAGACTACGCGGTGGCGATCCATAACCAATTAAAGTCTATTATGAAAGATAAGAAATAAAAAATGAAAAAAAAAAAAAAAAACTCCAACCACAGGTATCATTTTGTTTTCCCGAATCAAAACAAGAGGCGCGGGCCCTCCTCACTTCTTCTTCCTCCTCCCTGCCCTACTCGGTACGGGTTTGCGCTTGGGGGCCGGCTGCTCCGACGACTTCTTCTTAGGCGGCTCCGGCTCTGGCTCGGGTTCCGGTTCCACGACAATCTGCGAGCGCGCCCGGGTTCTGATGGGCTCGCGGATGCGGGCCCCGCTGTTGAGCTCGTCGCTTGTGCTCTGGTCCTCGCTCGGCTCGCTCTCCTCCTCGCTGGTCTCATCGTACGCCGAAGAGCGTCTGCTCCCGCGGTGACTCCTAGCTGCAGCAGGAGCAGGCGCGTCTCGGCGGGTCATGTGCAGCACGTCCGAGGCACCGGACCCATGCCGTCGAGAAGCGGCCGCAGCGCCTGCTGAGGGCGGCGCGCGCGGTCCCGCTGTCTGGAACTGGAATGGATCGAGATCATGGCGACGTGATGATTGAGAAGAGGTTGGCCGTGCCATCGAGTCCGACACGTGCCGACCGGTAGAGGAAGCGGGGCGCTGCACGTATTCGTAGCGGAAAGGAGAGGAGCCCCGGTCATCACGGTGGCGGCTGGGCGGTCGTTGAGAGAGCGAAGTTCCCGACCTCGGTCGCGATCGAGCACCTGAGGGGGGTGGAAAGTAGCCCATGGGAGGGTAGACTTGTCGATCTTCCACCTCGCCTAGATCACTTGCCGAAGGGTGCCGCGATGACGCCTCGAGGGTGGCGTAGGATGACTTCTTCTTGCGTGAGACAGGCTCAAGGTGAGAGAGAGGGACCGCAATTCGCTGTTCCCTCCTCTTCCTGCGTTCGCGCTTCTCTGCTTCCTCCTGCATCCGCTGCTTCCTCCGCTCCAGAGCTCCCAGCTCCTCCTTGGTGAGGCTCACGTCGGCCCTACCCCGAGCCTGAGCGCGCTGGATCCTAGCCAAAGCACTCTGAACCAGAGCCTCCTCCTTCTC
The DNA here is from genome assembly GCA_000769265.1 of Hapsidospora chrysogenum ATCC 11550. NCBI lineage: Eukaryota > Fungi > Ascomycota > Sordariomycetes > Hypocreales > Bionectriaceae > Hapsidospora > Hapsidospora chrysogena. The sequence goes on from JPKY01000006.1 coordinate 256,224, forward strand.
TTCCGGGCTCAGCAGAGCCAAGTCGTACTCGTCGTCGTCCTCCTCCTCCTCGCTCGAGGTCTCATCCCCGTCATCATCTTCGGACCCAGAATGATAACCCCGCCGTGAGGTAGCACCCTCGCGATCACCCAAGTCGATGCCTGTAAATCGGAGAGAGTCGCTGACGAAGCGCGTGCCACGCCTCGAAACCAACCCCACCCCCTGTGTGTCTGTGTCGTCGTCGTCGTTGTCCGTCTCCAGTTCACGGACCCTGGGGTCACCTCCCCAGAGCCCGTAGTGCGCAGCATCCCCGTCGGTTCTCCTCCGCCCGCGCCTCGATGGTCTTCCCCATGGGGGCGCAAATTCGGGAGCTCGCGGCCGACCACCTAGACCGCCTCCCCGGAAAAAGCCTCGTCGATAGGCTTGTCCATAAAAGAAGCGTGACCGAGGATGGTCACGCCAGAGGCACCAATGAGCCACAGCAGAGTCGAGATGGGGGACGCAATCAGACCGAGGGGGACGGTGATGATGAGAAGACCCGTGTACAGCTGTGACGAAGTGGCGCGGAAAGTGCCGATGACGAGGTCGTTTCCGTCAAGCATGCCAATCAGGTACATGCCAGCGATGACGAGGATGATGTCAAAGAGCAGCAGAGGGTTCGTGATGAGCGCGTAGATGCTCAGCATGGCGAAGACAACGGCATAGTTGCTCGAGTAGTGGCTGAGGTTGTAGTTGATACGCGACTGGGCCTCGGAGAAGTTGGCGGGCTTGGAGAGGCGCTTGATGTCGAGGAACTCGCCGAAGGGACGGAGGTTGCTGAAGCGGCCGCTGAGTGGACCCGAGCTGAAGCCCTGGAAGCGCTCGCCGAGGTTGAGGCGCGAGGTGATGGCGTCCATGGGGATCTGAATGCGAGACATGGTGTAAGGTGGGCGGGGGTAGTGGTCTTTTGCTCGCTACGAGAGGATATAGATGATGGTGTGGTTATGGGCGAGTGTTGACAACGCAATGAGGGAGACAGTTGAACCGAGTCGATGGACAAGGGCTAACGATGGTTTGAACCGCAGGGCCACGTAAGGGTGTAGCTAAGCAACGCGCGTCAGTGTTTGGTGGCCACGTAGGAGGTCGTTCTGCAAGTGAAGGGGATTCGAAGGGATGTGTCGGCTTTTGGGACGCCCTAGCAGGCAGAAGCCACTTCACGGGTCGGATGGCCGATGGCGAGCACCGCCCTGGGGGAAGGACAGACATACCAGAGCAACGAGTGGTGAGGGTCGAAAGATCGGGTGTGTACGAGGTCGTCGACGAACAAGTCGCGAAGGTTCGGTGCCGTGTGCCGGTATGGTGATGGTCGAGCTGAAAAGTCGAGGGACTAGGTAGTAGGGGTTGGAAGCAGGTGCTTATTTTTTCCAACGTCGGATTGGCGGTTGGGATGTCGCTTGTGATTGTCAGGGACTCAGGGGTGGGTGTCGAGTAACATGCCACAGCAGCAGTGAGCACACTGGGCAGTGAGCACTGAGCACCAGCAGTCTAGCAGATGCCAGATCGCCGGAGAGGGGAGGGGAGCTCCAGCCGCAAAGTGGAAGGGTCTCCGCCACAGCAGCCCCAGGCCGCACAGCCCTTCTTGACCCAAGGGAGGAAGGAGCTCAGTGCTGTAATCACCGAACTCGTACTGCCGCACTCGGTGGTGGTCCGTCAATGCAAAGTGCAAAGTGCAAAGTGCCGCAGTCAGTGACGCAGTGATGTCAGTGGAGCCCGACAGTCACCGTTCCAGAGCACCCCTTCATACTCCCGGGCCTGGGGAAGAAGAGACGATAAAGAAAGAAAGTGTCAAGAGGGGAAAAAAAAGAAAAAGAGAGCGGAAAGATGGAGGAGGTGGGCAGAGGAAAAAAAACAATGGGTCTTTTCTTCACAGGGAGAGAGGAACAAAGGACGGTGAGCCGGTCAGAGCCACGCTTACGAGTATGTTACCAGGTATCGACTGCGGGTTGCAGTGTGGGTGCCGTCATGGGAGTGTAGGTAAGTAGGTATTACCTACCTACTGTACGAGTACGAGTACTTTCACTGGTAAGGAAGCACTGGTGTCCTCTGGAATTCCATCAACCTGCTGTGGAGGGGGAAGGTGGGACACACGCAACGCACCATTCACCAATCGACACCACACCCGGCTGCCCGCTTATTATGCATGCAGAAGCAAGCCGCCTGGTCCAGAGTCGAGCGAGCTGGCAATGGGATTTTCTGCCAAATGAGAAAAAAAAAAANAAAAAAAAAAACAAAGAAATCTCGTGTCTCTTCCCCTCTCCTCGGGTTGCTTCTGGGCGCCCAACCGCGTGAGCTCGAAATCCTACGTAGGTTAATTATCACTACCTATACAGCTGGGGTGATACGACGGCATTGTTCGGCGTTGGCCACTGAATGGCATGTTGCCCGCTCCGGCGTTAGCCATACCTAATAGGTACTTGTAACTGCCCATTCGTCATCCTGTCCACAGTAGGTAATTTCTGCCCGAGCAGAAACCTCGGGTCGCGGAACCCGCCATGTTGCGGTGTATGCGTAGGTACCTACGGAGCTTGCATACAGCTCTGGAGAATACAGGTACTCGTAGTGCCCCTCCTCCCCTCCCTCTCGCCCCGCCGTCCTTGGCCATCACGATCGACACAAGGGGAGGTAGGTTCCTCATTATGGCCATGAGACATCGCATTGTTTCATTCATTTCTTACCCCCACCTTTTCTTCTCTTTGTATTACAGAGATGTAGTCACCTATTCCAAGCGTCGCTCGTGATTTCGTGTCTCTCAAGAATGTTTATAGCGGTACGGATACCGTCCATTGAGCTCTACTAGTAACCGCTGGGAGTCTCCGAAAGTGTAGGGTAGTAGATAGCTCTCCTGCGTGTACGAGATGTCAGAATTCCACTAGAACTCGAGCCAACAATTGGGCCGCCGAAGCATGCATAGTTTCAATCAAGGAGATTTCGGACGCGTGTACTCGTAAGGCACCTGGAACGTGTCTGCACTCCTATGGTATGCCCATTCCTCGGGACTATCAACCGGAACAAGTCTCGGGCGTCCGTTCCCGTTGGCCGTGATCAAGGGTACGTATGGTTGGCCCGTCCAGCACCATCCCTTATAAGACGAGAAAAGCATGCATGACACACCTGGCAAGTCTCCAGATCCGAACACACATGGCTGCCCGATTCCGTCATGGCCGCCCTCAGAACGGCTGAATGCAGCCGACTTACTTTCACGGCAAGGACCCCCGCCTGGGTAATTGCCCTACTTGGCTTTAGGGGAAAAAGAATTGCGAGCCTGTATTTACATACAACGGAATTTATTCCATTGGCTCTTTGGACTCGGCCCTTGTCTCCTTGAAGGAAGCTCAGTTCATGCCGGGTTGGGCGTGGCTGTCCCGGCGGACGTTCCTCGGCGGCCGGAGCACATGCCCCACAAATCCGGCTCTCCCTCCGTGCCATCGCTCGGGCATGCCAGACTTGAAACAATCAACCATCACCACCCACCCCAATCTCGCCAATCTGCCAATGTAATTGAGCACGAAAGGGAGAACCCCAGCCACACTCATTCATCCATGTCTCTAACTAACTCCTCCGTCAAGTATTACCTAGGGTATCCGGACCGAACTCATCCTCTCTAAAGACGCTCCCGGTCCCCTCGCCCCTACCAGGCTCAGCCTCCCGCTGCGCAACAAGGGTATATGACAAGACATGAAAACATATAAAAGCAAAACCTAACCGCAACTGTACCCCAACTCGTACAATCTCATCGCCCAAATTTCGGAAAATCACCTCCCACAGGCTCTCATCTTCTCAGGCGTCTCACACCTCAAAGAAGTAGTCCTCGTCCAGCCCCCTCCGACTCGGCACCACGCCCGCCCCCGGAGGCGGCCCCTCAAACGCCGAGTCCATCCTGACATTGAGCAGCCGGATCTTGAGCCCGTAGTCGCTCACCAGGCTCACCAGCTTGCTCGTCTCAGCGGTGATGGGCGCCTGGCCCAACAGCATGAGGAGCCCATCGAGCCACTCCGACGCCAGGCTGTGGTTCGACGGCCACAGCGTGAGGATAGTCTGCTCCTGACCGCCCACCTCGGTGTTAATGGCGATCTTGGTCGTCGATCTGGGGTTCTGCGCCAGGTTCTTTAGTGTCGACGCGCTCGCTGTGCTCTTGGCGTCGTCGCCCGCTGAGACGTTGGACACGACGGACGTGATGGTGTTCAGATCGACCTTTTCAGGGAGGTTCCCCAGCACAGGCTCGTGCATTGTCCTCTCCCTGAAATCGGCATAGTGTAGGAAGCGCTTATTGTGCGATAGTTTGGCGAACCTCCACGGCAGGTCACTCACGCCGTTGGGCTCCCGCTTGGATACCGGCTTCTCGAACCATGACCCCTGAAGCAGGCACCGCACCCTCTGCTCCTTAACAAAGTGCAGCGCCTCCTGCTTCAGCTCTTCCCGGACCTGAACCAGGTGCTGCCCCCACTTGCCCTCGAACGAGAGCCGCAGTAGATCCATCTGTAGGTCTCGAAGCCGCGGCACGTCATACTCCTGAAACTCGTCCTCCGTCTCCAGGATGTCCTTTGTCCGCGGAGCCTGACCGACCACCTGCTCAATCAATATGCGGACCAACTCGGCGACCTTGTCAAAGTCGTTTTGTTTTGCGCCAGTTGCCTTCCACACCCGGAAGAAGGCATGCAGCCCAGCTGCGTGAAGCCGCGACCATTGAAGTAGCAACGGCCGAAAGAGCGCGTCGTGGTCGGTCATATCGATTCCGCGGTGCCCTCTCGTGTCCTCCAGATCCGCCTTGTCGATTTCAAAGTGTTCGTACAGAATCATGCTGACGGCGAGACTGGCCCGGGCGACAGGTAGGCGGTCGGAAAGGGGTTTTGATGCCTGCTCGAGAAGTAGCTTCTGGAACCCGTCTTCGTACTTGCGCACATAGTCCGTCATGTCCATCAGGCCCAGGAAACCAGCTGTGTCGAACTCCTGGGCCGGGCTCTCGGACTCGAAACCTAGCCTCCTCCACTTCTCCGGGTTGTGCCTCTTGCTGCCTCTCGAGTTCTCCCTGGAGTGCCCGTTGGCCTGTGGTCGTTCCGGGTTGCTCGAGAGGTGGAGGCTCTTGAGAGCTCGCCGATGGTCGGTGCGCTCCACATCTACCCTGACCTCCTTCCACTTCCTCAGCAGCACCTTGGTCAGCGACTGGAACTCCAGCATGGGGTGTGCCAGATCTTGGAGTGCCGAGCTCCGCATGAGGCTGTACACCGCCCTGATAAGGCCCAGGTCCTGCAGCTTCTTTATTAAAGTCGGCCACTCATCCCCGTTCGTCATTGTGCACTTGGCATCGCCGTCGGTCGATAGGGCGTCGCGGACCAGCGCGTTGATCAACATGAGGGCGTTCGCACACAGGGCGTGGTCGGCGCTCTGCAGCTGCTGGATGACAAGCTCGAGGAACTGCGGATGGACGGCGACGGCGGGCTTGAGGGCGCGGAAGCCAAAGGTGCCTGGCGTCTTGGCGGGGCCGCCGTGGGACTGGGAGTGGCTGACCAGCGACACCAGAATGGACATGGCGCCGCGAAGGATGTTGACCAGCGGGTTCTTGACAATGAGCTCGACGATGCGCTCGACGAGGTCGCTAGAAGTAGGGCCCTCGAAGATGTCCCAGCCCATGTCTACCTCGAGCAGGCGCGTCAGGCTCTGGAGCGAGTATGCGAGGGTGTTGCCGCTGGAGCTCATGATGAGGCGGCGCAGCACGACGAGGCCGCCCGAGGATATAAAAACGTCGGCGAAGGCAGGATCGTTGATGGAGTTCTGAAGCTTGAAGACGGCCATCTTTCGCGACGCATCCTCGTCGCTGGCCATGCGCGCCAGCAGCGCGGGGATGTGAGCCTGATCCATCGTTTGGACGGCGGCCGGGCGGCGGGATCAGGGGCGAGCGAGGGGGTGTTCGGGAATGTCGTGAGGTTATGGCCGTGGTAGCATCGCCTTACTGTAGTCGAGGACTCGAGGAATTGATCCCCTTGGATGGCGGCTGGGTCTGGGTCTGGCATATAAGGTTGGGTGAGACGAGACAATGGATTTGAGGTGAACCCTGGACGTGGATGGACCTGCATTCCCCCAGGGGCCCCCGGAGGAAGTCGCGTCCCGGGGTCAGGGGCGGAGGACGATCCATCCATGCTGGGGCGTTGTGGCTGGTGCATGAGGTGTGGCTCAACTCATAGGCCGCCGCTGCTGCTGTAATTCGAGCCCTCCCCCCTACGATACTAGAGGTACTTACTACTACCTACAGTTAGGTAGGTAAATACTAGTACTGTACCGTACCTGGTGTGTCCTGATTACTCAGTGCTCTTCCACCACTATAATGAACTGCGAGCTCCTCGCTCGTCTCCTGCGACACGAGGTACAGCACACCGGGGGACATATATACACATGACAGATTCTAGGTCGGGCGGGTTCAAGCATCCAAAACCTTCTACCTCGTATCGTACACTGGGAGTTTAGCGTCGTTTGTTGATGAGTAATGAACGAGGCTGATGGACAACGCCACACTATCTACCTATCCTACCTCTGATTCGTTGCCGCGCCACACAAACGACGCCACAACCTCGCCTTGAACTTTCCAACTTCTTGCCGCCGCTTCTTCATCCATCGCATACTTGGCTTTCTACTACCATACCGCAATCCTCAACCTCATCCTCTACCGCAGCCCCCGATACACAGCCCGTCAAGATGGCCAGCTTCCTCGCCTCGATTTTCGGCACAGAGCTTGACAAGGTCAACTGCTCATTCTACTTCGTAAGTCTCCTCCACAGCCCGGCGGCGTGGGCGCGCGACTCTCTCGGGCGCGCTCTCGCGCTGGTGCCGGGTGCCACCACCACCCATCACCAGAACAGCTGGATGCTAACTAGCACCCTTTTAACCCCGTCGCAGAAAATCGGCGCCTGCCGCCACGGCGACCGCTGCTCCCGGAAGCACGTCAAGCCCTCGTACAGCCAGACCATCCTCATGCCGAACCTCTACCAGAACCCGGCCTACGACAACAAGAACCGCATGAACCCCTCGCAGCTGCAGAACCACTTCGACGCCTTCTACGAGGACATCTGGTGTGAGCTCTGCAAGTACGGCGAGCTCGAGGAGCTCGTCGTCTGCGACAACAACAATGATCGTGCGTTCCTTCCGCCCTTTCCCACACCCGCAACCTCTGAACTTTGATTGACTGACGTGGACTTTCTCTCCCCTCCTGCCAGACCTCATCGGCAACGTATACGCACGCTTCAAGTACGAGGAATCCGCCCAGAAGGCCTGCGACGAGCTCAATAGCCGGTGGTACGCCGCGCGCCCCATCTACTGCGAGCTCAGTCCCGTGACCGACTTCCGCGAGGCCTGCTGCCGCCTCAACTCGGGCGAGGGCTGCGTCCGCGGCGGCTTCTGCAACTTCATCCACCGCAAGAACCCGAGCGAGGAGCTCGACCGCGAGCTCACCCTCAGCACCAAGAAGTGGCTCAAGATGCGCGGGCGCGACGAGCGCAGCGTCAGCAGGTCGCCCACGCCCGAGCCCACGCGCCGGAGGTACTAAAAGGTATCAGTTGTGATGGGATGGATGTGCCGTCCTTGCTTCGGACGCGGGGAGAAAGATTGATTTTGTTCACGGACTGTATTCGTATGAGGACGGAATATTATGGCCATGGCGTTTATAGGACAGGGATATGAGGGCACCTGGTACATTATTTTCAAAAGCAAGCTAACCGAAGTTTGGTCGCAAAAGAGAGCCGTCCAATGGATTCATCTGACTCAAGCAGGTCTGCACCTAATCTGCTGTCACCGGGTGTTGAAATCTCCGAGTTGCTCAGACAGATACGTACAGTTGCTATCCATTTTACAATTAACATACTACTTGCCAGACCATGCCACGACTGCGAAATATCATGCGGCAATCGCTGCCTTTGTATGTCCAAACCTTCAGGGAAACCCCCCCCAGCCTTCTATTCCGACTAAGTGTGCTTTCGCCATGGCGGCTAGGTATCTTTGGATTGGTGTCCGTCCCCGGCAGGCAGGTCCTTCTTCAGTTCTTGTGTAAAGTCGATGAGTGGCCCCTCCTTTGGTTTGCTTGTCGCGGCGAGCATGCTTTCGATCTCGTCTGGTGATTTGGCGGGCATTGGTGCGGCATCCCCGTTTTGCCCAGCGCCGGTGACGTCGGCTGCCTCCCCTTTGGACTCTTCCTCGGGAGACGATTTCTGTGGAGCAGACCGGGGGTACGAATGCGCCGCCGAGACCTGTTGCCCGTCGATTATCGGGTAAATGGCTGTGATCTGCTCGGCCTGCTTATCCGCGGGCGCGGACATGTCACTGAATGAATTTGTTAGCCCAGATTACCTCCATAATGTGCCTCGCGCTGTCGAGACCTACATATCAGCATCAATGATGAACTCGAGCGAGGCCCTGTCCTGCTCTGGCTCGCCCGGCCCATCCTTGACGGCTCGGAAGAGCCGCGGCTTCCACTCCACGCCTTCCTGGGCCCTCTGGGCGGCTTCCACGCGTTGCCGCTCCTCAATCTTGGTCTTCTCGTCGGTAGCGAGCTCATGGTTGCGCTCCCTGACGGCGTTCGCCGTCTTCTCCCACAGTCTTTGCGATTCACGCTCCTCCTGATCCTGGATGGGCCGTACTTGGGGGTTGCTCGGCTTCGATCGTCTAGCGTGGAAGAACATTTCTCGGTGCCCGGTCTGCATATTTGTTTTCAGCGTGTCAGACCTCGCTATCCGTTTATACCGCAGACGGGAACTTAGACTAACCGTTGTGTCCTTGATGAACATCTCCTCGCTCCATAACCCGGAAAGCTCGTACAGGACCTCCCCTGTGCTCTCCCTTTTGATCGTACCCCCGATCGCGTTGTATGTGCCACCGACCCAACCTTTGACCTTGAACTCAATATCGGCTGTGAGATCGAGCTCGGGACATCGGACTACGCTGTGGTCGCCAAGCTCGTACTTCATCTTCCCAAACAGGATGCCGCGAGCATACATGTTCGGCTGTGTTAGGATACTGTCAAGCACGTCAGCATTTGTCTCGCGTGTGTCCGCCTTTGCCCCCCAATGGTCTGGGCGCACTGACTATTGTTCTCCCTTGGAGGGGTCGCTTCCGCGATTCAACAAAGTCAGGAAGGCGACGCCCTCCATGAGGCTAGCCGCCGAGTTTCCCAGAAACTTGCTTCGCGGCTTGAGGGTCCCGTCGATGCGGATGTGGTGTCCGGGCGCCATGTAGAAGTAGCTCGACTTGGGCGGGTGATGCGATGTCTGCTCTGAGATGTAGTAGGCCCTGCCCCCCTCCTCGAGGTCCCAGTAGCACGTAAATATCTCGCCGAGGATCGGGTTCAGCGGTTTCTTGACGCCCCTGTTTTTGTAAGCGGAGATGCGTGTCAGCCTGGACGGAGCTCGGTTTCGGTGTTAAGGGCGAGGATGTACGAACGGTGGACGGATATGCCAGCCACTGAGATAGAACTTGACGACTGAGACAAATCGCTCGACGGGATCTTCTAGACGGGGAATATGGAGGAGCATCTCGGGGTGGCACATGAAGCTGGGAGAAAACAAAGTTAGTATCCCAAGGCCGTGGGGAGTCTCTGAGACGGAGCGGGCAGGAGGGCGGCTAACTTGGTTATTCGCTCGAGCATGCTTCGCGGTTCGAGGATGAAGGTGGGTAGGGTGACGCGGCTCAGGTCGGCACCTGGGCGCAGCTGGGAGATCAGGTGCGAGAGGACTATGGCGATGGTCAGAGGCAGAGAGCGCGGGCGCACGGGGGATAGAAGAAGCTCACCATTGCCCTGATCGGGCTCCATGATCTGAGTGTCATCGTCGGTGTCGACCTTGCCATCGTCGGTCGAGGATCGGTTGCCTTCCTCGGGGGGGTACCACCAGTTAGACAGCATGCTTCCGGGAGTAACAATGTGGTATAGGGGAAACAGGTAGAAATAGGGTTATGAGAAAGGAGTTATGTTGAGGAGGCTTGGATATTAATACTACTACTTAGCACTACTAGTAGAGTACTTGCGACAGTGGGAGGTGTGGGGCAGAGGGGTATTCAGATGCCGGCGCGAAATGTTGAAGTGGGGGGGTTTAACGGGCGAAAAAAATACTGGAAGCAGCCCGGAGGGTCTGCCCCGCGGATGGGACGCAGTTGGCCCCTGTGAGTGTCGTTAGGCGGGCAGAGAGAGGTAATGTGACGCGAGGGAGCGGAAGAGTGGATGTTTGAAGAAGGCTGGAGGTGCAGAGTTCAAAACGGAGTGTTGGGGATTGAGGAACTTGAGGGGCCGGGAGCTTGGGCGGAGCGTGGCAGCCGCTGATGGTGGGGAACCCGGAGCGGCGGGTGGACGATGACGACGATGACGGAGTCGTGGTGGGAGGCAGCAGCGACCGCAAGGCAAGGCAGGAGCGAGGCAACAGGGTAAGACAAAAGGGCAGGTACTACCAGGTGTGGTAGGTATAAATGTAGACGATGACAACGGGAGGAGCAGTAGTACTGAATTACGAGCAGTGAGTAAATACAAGAAAAGGAAGGATACTCACTCAAGCTCAAGCTGGCCAGGGACGACCTCCGGCGGCCGGCCACAGATACAAACCCCATGGCCGGACCGTTCGGCGCTGGCGAGATCTAAGGGACCGGAGATGCCGGGTACGGGGACAAAGACGTGGGCAACGGGAAGCCCACGAGACAAAATGGAACAAGGCAGCAGGTAGAAGAAAACGGCGTGCGCGCGCACACTTGCGGGCAGTTAGATTGGTAGAAAAAAAAAAGGAAACAAAGGGAAAAGAAAAAGAAAAGAAGTCAAGTCGTCAAACGTCACTCTGTTTCTTTTTCAGTCTGACGTCGCCGATGAAGCACGGCCCGGCAAGTGAGGTGGCGGGTGCTCTCTGGTGCGCAGCTAGGGAGAGACAAGGGGAGGAGGGGAGGAATTCACGATGGGCAAGCACAAGAGTCAGATATACTAGTAGTACTCGTAGTAGAGATGCAGCAGGAAAGAAGCGTGAGCGGTACGCAGGGCGGAGACGTGCGCCGGGTCTGGGGAGGTTTTGTACGAGGTGCAGGCAAGCTGTGAGTAACCCGATCGATGCTCATCAGCTACTACTAAAGATTAAGCAGTACTAGTACTAGTAGAAAGCTTGAAAGCCAAGCAGCAGCAGCAGGGTTCCGTCTCCGATGGAGGGTAAGGCATGTAGCCGTGACCCATAGTACATATGCGAGTCCCATGTACTTGCGCGTATACGGTTGGCCATTGCCCACGCCGCTATGCCGCCATGCCACGCTGATGGGGGAAGGAGGGGCTTGCTGGTGGAGGTGGAGATGGATGCCAGATGCTTCCATTCCAGCCCGCCCATCGCCCACGAGCTTAACTACTGTACCAAAGTACCATTAGTACCTTGTACCTCCGCCTAGACATGTTTCCCGTAGCATCGCTCTAGTATTGGTAGAAAAGCATGTACGAACTTGCATAAAGTCCACCCTCGCTGCATTCTCGAAGCCAGGAGAAGGCCAACTCGTAATTAGCTGCCCCTCTCGAGGTGAAAGTAGAAAAAAAAAAAAAAAAGCTTTCCAAGCATCGCCTAAGGTGCTTCCCCTCCTCCTATGTGTTTCTCTCACCCACCACCACCACAACCACCACCCTACAGAAACCGTACATGCAGGACCTAGCCCGAGTGTGGTGCAGACGAGTGTGACTGTTTGTGGACGTGGAGTGAAGACGAGATGCGGGAGACCAGAAGATGAGGTGGTGAGAGGTGGGGTTCCTCTGGCCTTTAGAAAAATGACGTACCGGGGCCACCACCTCTCTCCTCTTTGTGTCATCCAGTTCAGTCATGTCTCTTTGTGCGAGGCATCTCCACCTCACAAACCTCCAACCACGACCGCACAACCCGCGGCCAATGCGCTCCAGTGCTGGGGCCCGGGGCAACCTGTAATAATACAATATCGTAAATCGCTCACATCGCGGCATATGCATTTCCTCCCTCTCAAGATAAAAAAATCGATTCGTTTCGTTTCATCGTTCAGTTCAGTTCGTTCGGCATGCTCAACAGAACAGATTATTCCAAATGCGCCTCCCCCACCCGCAAATAAACGCCTGGCAGGTCCGGCCCCCTCGCGATCCCTCGATCCCGCGATCCCAGGGACTGGGCCGGGCCGTACCTTATGCTTCAATCCGCCAAGTTCTTCCAAGTTCCACCCTTCACGCTGCTGACGTCGACCGCTTCCAGCGTGTCTTGTCCGCCCCTTTTGGCCGACAGGCCGGCTGCTTCTGATGCCGTGCAAAAACACCCTGCCTCCTTCTAGCCCTCGGTCATGCCAGGACACCGCATTTATATCCTGACAGCAACTCGTCTTCGTCTATCTTGTCCGCAGTTATTTCAGCCGCGACATTCTGGCAGATCCCTTGACCGGCGCCGGCAGCACCTGGCACAGCTGATCACGATCTGCAGAACAAATGTTAGCATTGCCTCCGAGTAAGCACCCTCCTCCCAACACAGGCGAACCACACAGCGACGTACCTGTTTCCTTCTCAAATAAAATAGAGATATCATCATGCTCCCCAGGAAGATCCGGTAGATCCAGCGAGACAAACGCCATATCGTCGTAGTCGCCGTCCTTGTCCAGGGGCAGTCGCGGCAACGGGAACTTGGCGTCCACAAACCGGACTCCCGACTTGCCGCTGCGGTGGAAGGTCTCGTACACGTCGGTGCCTTTGAGGACGAATCCCATGCAGTGCCCGTGCTGCCACTCCTCGAAGAAAGCCAGCAGCTGAATCTTGTCATCCTGCTTGACCACCTGGATCCTGGTATAGCCGGCCTCCCACTTCTTGTGGATGGGCACAACCATGCGGCGGCGCGAGATGGCGAATGTCGCCGCGAGCCCGTCGAAAACGACCTCGAATCCTGTGATGGCCGCCTGGAATTCGTGGAGTTCCTTGAGTCCCGCAAACTCAATCGTGCGGATCGTCGGGCTCGTCCTGACCAGCTGGAGGGCATCCGCAAAATTCCTCGGGAGCTCCTTGGGCACCTGTGCCTCGGAGACCGACATGGTCATGTCCTCCTGCGGCAGGCGCATGAGCCGGAGCATCTTGGCGTTGGATACCCCCAGGCGGATCCGTAGCTCCCCTGGTCCGACATTGACCCTGTCCGTGATGGTGCCGTTCTGATACTCGAGGACAATCTTGAGGTTGTCTGCAAGCACTGTTGGTGGCTGCTCTCCCGAAGGCCCAAACTCCTCGTTGACCACTCGGGCTGCTATCCACGGCATCCGGCTGAACGGTGCCATCCCGAGAGGTTCGCGTAGGCTCTGCCCTAGTGTGAAGCTCTTGATGGGCACGTCGGCAAAGACGCGCTCGTCGTGATTCAGCGAGGTCCCCGTGAGCAGCCTGTGGAAATGGCTTCTCTCCTTGTCCTCGTTAAACGTCAGCACCATCCTTCCCCTCTGACGGCCATTCTCGAATCTCAGCGACAGTGCCGGCGCGTCTCCCTCAGTGCGGAAGAAGCCGAACTGGACTGGCATGGTGGGCGCATAGGAATGGTGCACTCCGCTTAGCGTCCTCGTTTTGGGCCCTGTGACCACGGCTATGCGGAACCCACGGTGCCAGTTACGTAGGCCCGAGGGGCCGCTCTCCTTGAAGATCTTTTCAAAAAGCATCACCTTGCATTGGGGAACGGCCTCCTTGGGGAACACCCGAGACTGGGGGTCAGCGTCGATATACTGGAACGAGCGCAGGGTGTTGGTGAACACAATGAGCTCATCCTTGCGAGGATACATCGTCGCTTTGACCTTGGCTCCAAAGTCGTACATGTTCCACAGCGTGCTGTAGTCCTGCTGGGTCAGTTGGACAAGGAGCATGAAGCCCCGCGGCAGTCGTATGTCGAGGGCGCAGGTGTCGCTGCGCCAGCGTACATCTTCCCACACGGGGCCCGCATTCTTGTTCTCCTGGATCGCAAGCTGAACATTTCCATTCTGGTTCGCAATGACAAAGACGAGGCCGGTGTGCTTTTGGGGCCGCACCATGGATAGCATGGAAGGGAAGTAGAGTCGTTGGATCTCCCTCCCTTGCTCCATTAGATAGACATCCGCCATCACCCTGCCGTAGCTGAAATTCTCTGGCGTGTCGCTGAGGGGGAACGCGTCCAGGAGGTGCAGGGTGGAGAGTGGATGCTGCATGGCTGACATCCCGGAACCCCAGTTGCCAGAGAGTAGAGCTATCATGTCCTGGCTTAGAGGAGGGTACTCGAGCCAGATGGACTTATCAATGGTCTGTGGCAGGAAGGCTTCTTCTGGTGGGAGAAGCTCGTTTCTCTTCATCGACATTGCCAGCTTCCTCAGAGCGGACACGAGGTTCTGTGTGACCTCGACAATCTCGGCAGCGGGCGCAGTCCCTTGGATTTTGGAGATTTCCGGGATGACCTCTTCGCAGAGCCAGTATCCCTTGGCCAAATTCGTGTAGGCTTGTTGCCTGTCAATGTCATTCTGCATCTGAGCCTGTGGCGACGTGGGGCGGTCCCGGATCGATGCTTCCAGGCCCATCCTGCCCTTCAAAAACCACCAGAGCCCGGCGCGAGTACAGTCCTTGAGGGCGCAGCTGGAAAGGGGTTTCACCGTCTCCGCGTGCAGTCGGAACAGCTCATATAGATGCTTCGTCCTCGTTGTGAATGCTTGCAGGGCGTCATCACCTGCCGCCGCCACGACGTCCTGAAGCTTGAATGACGGCGCTTTCGCAAATGCGCGAGGGGGTGGAGGTCCTTGTCCGTTCTGGGACGCAGAACTGGGCTCCCTCGAGACCATTCTCGGCGGTATGGGCGACGGCTGAGTCGGTTGTCGTGTGGGCGATGAATGAGGGCTGGAGATGTCAGAATGGAACGAGACTGGGCTGTACCCGGCGGCGGGATTGCCCTGGTCGGACTCGGGCGAGACCGGGCGAGGTCTGTGGTGCTCTGGTGAGCTGTCAATGGAGTCGGACGGCGGGGCGTCGCCATCTACCCAGTCATGCGCGGACGCTGTACTTGTTGTCCTCGCGGCTCTGGCGAAGGCCTGCCCTTCCGCCTGCCGCATCTCCGCCTGGTGGATCTCGATGAACGACTTCCTAGCCTCATCGTGGCGGCCGTTGGTCTCTAGATATCTCGCTGAGGAGGACCTGCCAGGCCTCAGCGTATTCCCCGATTCTTGTGGGTGACTCGGGGCTGCCTGCGGCTGGACGACACGTGGAGGAGGGATCGCCGGAGCCTCGAGCGGAGAGGCAGACTGGGGCTCGTCGTCGGATTCGGGTGAGTAGATGGAGGAGTGGCCGGTCTGAGTCCTGGCTAGGGGCTTCGGCTCGAAGGGGTTGGGCAGCTGGGAATTCGAGAAGTCGGCAGGCGGCGCGGGAGCTCGACCCTGGCCTTGGGGTTGCAACGGAGCTCGATGAGGCGGGGGGACGGGAGGTGGAGCGGCAGGCGGGGGCCTGGCCTTCTTCCGCTTGGATATCTCGACGGTGGGCACATCGGCCTCGTCGCCGCCCTCGCCAATTATTTCCGGATAGGTGTCGGCGAATCGTACGATCAGGCCCTTCTTGTTCGGTCGGGGGCTTCGCGGCTGTGACTGAGTGGTGGACCAGCTCACAGCAAGAGGACGGTTCTGCTGGGCCTGCTGGTTGACGCCGAGGGCCTGGGGGAAGCGCGAGACTGTGGTGTCGAGCTTGGTGAGCTTGGGGATGGAGGTGGTGGGCGGAGGTGGAGGAGGCGCATGGGAGATGTCGAGGTTGTCTGACGAGCTGCGCAGGAAGGCGTCGACGGAGGCTTGGGAGGAGATCTCGGCAGCTTTCTTGTCCTTTGCGCGAAACAGCTTGCCCATAAGACGTTCCTTCCTCGACGAGCGTCCCTCGCTGGCATAGGGCTCGTTCTCCATCCTGTCACCGACAGACGGGCCGACCCCTCATGGACTGCCTCGGCCTCCTCGACGACGGTTCGTTTGGAGAAACGGTCGGATGGCAACGGGGCGGCTAGGAGCTTCTCGAGC
The DNA here is from genome assembly GCA_000769265.1 of Hapsidospora chrysogenum ATCC 11550. Taxonomy (NCBI): domain Eukaryota; kingdom Fungi; phylum Ascomycota; class Sordariomycetes; order Hypocreales; family Bionectriaceae; genus Hapsidospora; species Hapsidospora chrysogena. Next base: position 272,217 of record JPKY01000006.1, read on the forward strand.
TTTTCCGGGGCTGAGTCCTCGTGCTGTGTGATGAGAATTACCAAGAAGTACCGCTAGCAGCAATTACGATGATGTCGTTGGTGGGGTGGCCGTTAAATGAGGAGGGTGATGCACGCGGCATGCGAGCGAGGGGCTTGCTTCAGCTTCCGAGTGCTGTCATCTAGGGTCAATGAGAGGCAGAGAGACTCGGGGAGGCCGAGGGCGAGGTCGGAGAGAGCGAGGGAGATTGAACGAGAAGCAGAGAGACGGAGAGACAGGGGAAAGAAAACGGGGTCGTGAGGTCGAGGAGGTAAGGAGGTTAATATTTGAGGAGACGATCACAAGAGAAACACACCCACCCTCGAGTGTACGAGCACTATACTTGGGGCGCTGGGAAGGTTTGAGGCGACGGCGCGTGTGGTGGTGGGCTGGGACTGGACCCAGTGACCGACACAGCGCACTTTGGGGCGGTCGACGAGGGATGCCGATCGTCTGTGGCCGGTTTGTCAGGGCAATGGGAACAGTGGGCACTCTGCGTGCACTTATGTGCACTCTTCTTGCGCACTGCACTGTATCAGGTATTAAGATACTGCCACGGTGAATTTGCAATATGTGCGCACGCACATACATACAATGAAGGTACAGTACTGTAACGGTGATCTGACGGCCGCAGGTATGTTACCAGGTACGAGTACTCCGTTCGCACTGCCAAGTGGTGGGCCAGTGCAGATTGGGGGATGACGGGCGTCTGCCATTAGCTGCGACGCGGCAACTGCCAGGTAGTCAGCGTTAGTACTAGTAGTGAGCACTGAGCACTCAAACCTGTCACCTGTCCGCCCTGATCTGGAACGACCAACAATAATAGCCTGTTTGCCTGATGGTCCCTTTATCTCCAAGGGGGACGGACGTGGGGCAGAAGGGGGGGGGAGGGGGGGGGAGTATTACCTGACACACTGTACAACATTTGCCCGATGAAAAGTAGCGACAATACAGTTGGGCCGGTATCCGGAGTTTGCGCGGGTTATTTCTTTGCCTCGAGACTGGAGTGTCTATACCGACGTAGGTAGTCCCAATTAACTGTTAGACTGAAGCTACCAGCCCCCCTCACTCCATCCTCGGACAACCGTTCCTGGACCCTTGAAAAGTCCACAGCATCCACTGATACCTACCTAGGTAGGTACTAATGGTAGTCGGTCATTCTGCGCGAATTGCAGGCACAGTACGGAGTAGCTCGTGTCATTACGAGCACTCGTCCCAGTGTGGCCCGTAGAGTTTGGCGTGTCGCCTCTAACATCGGCGAAGAATCGAGGCATTCCATGCCACCTATCGCTCTACTCGCACCCATGGCTGTACCGTACCGGCAAGGACGGCCTCAGCATGGTGTGGCGTCCGTGCCAGCGCCAGCGCCAACGGCAGCGCCATCTCGTCTCGACAAGCTCGCTTCCGCCATTTTAGCAATGGTTGCCAAGTCCTCCACTCTTCCTGCGGCTGGCCTCCGAAACTGCCGCCTCCGGCCCGGGAACAGCCGCCGCCAACAAATCCTCTGTTGTTGTCGCTATTTTGGGCCCTTTGGCGTGCGTGCCGGTGGTTTCGAGTCTTTTTGACCGAGTCCGTCTGGATACGAGCGCTCGGTGACCGTAAATGAGATCTCGAGATGAAATATATATGCCGAATGTGCCCACCGACGCAGAAGTTGGATGGCTTTGATTGTGCATGGGTAACTCCGTAAATACTACCGTGCAGTGCTGATTGCGTCCAGGTTGTTCTTACACAGGTACCTAGCGCCTAGGTAGGTCCTCCACTCTCAAGAATACCCACCATCACCCTTATCGATAAACAGATAAGCATGGAGGAGTCCCGCAAAATTTCCACGCCCGCCGTCGCGTTGCGCCGCCGTCCGCCAACTGTATCCGTAAATGTGGTGAGTGGTGACCACAACTTCCTCTCCCCCTCCGAGACCAAGAGCGTCGTCGAACCCCACCGTCCCTCCCCGAAGACATGTAACCCACCTCTTCTCCACCCCGGTCATGCTCTCGTCCCTTGCCAAAAGAGTCATGGCTGCCGAGGTCAAGAGAGTTCCTATCCCCGCGAGGGGCGTCGACTATCGCGGCAAGGTCGTCCTCGCGCCTATGGTGCGATCCGGAGAACTGCCTTCGCGCCTCCTCGCACTCCAGTACGGCGCCGATCTTGTTTGGGGTGAGTCGCACGTGCTCTTACTTCTTCCTGCCTCCTAGATAGTGGCAGCGGCTGACATGCGGATTATTATTCAGGCCCTGAGACTGTCGACAGGGCCATGATTGGCACGACCCGCCGCGTTAACGAGGCACTGCGGACCGTCGAGTGGTTCCGCACATCGAGCAACAACCCCCACAGCGCGAACAGCGAGAAAGAGAACATCATATACCGGACGTTTCCCGCGAAAGAGGCGGGAAAACTCGTCTTTCAGATCGGCACGGCAGACCCGGACCGCGCCGTCGAGGCCGCGAGGCTCGTCGCTGGCGACGTTGCCGGCATCGACGTCAACGCCGGCTGCCCCAAGCCCTTCAGCACCAGCGGTGGCATGGGCGCGGCTCTCCTCCGGACACCCGACAAGCTGTGCGCCATCCTCGAGGCCCTCGTCAAGAACATCACTCCGGAATTCAACATTGGCATCAGTGTCAAGATTCGTATACTGGAGACGCCGGCCCAGACGGAGGCTCTCGTCAGGAAGCTCGTCGCCACCGGAATTACTGGCCTCACTGTCCACTGCCGGACCACGCCGATGCGCCCTCGGGAACGCGCGATCCGCGGCCAACTGCGTATGATTGCCGACGTTTGCCACGAGGCAGGCGTGGCTTGTCTCATGAATGGGGATGTCGAGAGCAAGGACCAGGGCCTAAAGTTGGCAGACGAATATGGCGCGGACGGTGCTATGATTGCAACTGCAGCCGAGAAGAACCCTAGCTGCTTCAGGACCGAGGCCGAGGGAGGGACACTCCCGTGGCAGACCGTGGTGGAGGAATATCTCAAGACATGCATGCGCCTCGATAACCGATACGGCAACACCAAGTACCTCCTCGCCCAGATGATTCCCGGCAAGGAGTCGGCGTACAAGCGGATGACCCCCTGCAAGAGCCACGAGGAGCTCTGCGAGGCGCTAGGGTTCGAGCATCTCCTCAGCGAAGCCAAGGAGACCGACGACAGGATGGGCATCAATCTGCCGGCCCCCAGCAAGGCGTCGAAGAAGAAGAAGGGAAGGTCAAACTCTAGTGCCCTCGCCGCGGGAGGTAAGATGGCCGACGATCGCACGGACAAGCCGCGGAAATCGTTATCGGAGAGAAATATTCCGAGCCAGAAAGAATCTGAGGCGACGACCATTGCTCTGGCAGGCTGAAGCGGGCGGATTTCCTTGCAGATTTTGGGCACGCCGGGACCCGGCGGGCATGATACCACGCATACATAGATAGCATTAGTGGAGTTTGGACGGTAATTCTTCAGGAACATAGCCATGGATGGCCATGAGCTGGTACTGTTTAACCTTATTTAAACGCCATATTCTGCTCAGTAAGGACAGAAAGTGGTGTCTAGGGAGATACCAGTTTATCACTCAGCTGGAAGGTCATCCCTCCGCCCCACCTCTAAGCTCAGCAGGACGAGCACGCGACTCAAAATTCAGTGGAACCCAGTACAAATCATATTTCCGTGCCCGGACAAAGGGAAACAGTATTTGGTAAAGTCTATATGATAGTACAGTCGGCCTTTTGTCTTTCGCTTCTTCTATTTCCCCTGCTTCACCCAACTTTCCACCGTTTCCCTCGCATCCGTCACCTTCTCGTCCACGTACCTCACACCAAGATCCTTGTGCACCTTGACGAAGCGAATGCCCTTCTCCCAGCCCTCGCGGATCTGAATATGCGTGTTGGCCACGGCGGGTACCTTCTGCTCGTATCTCCAGGCCAGATCCGACACATTCCGCATGGTAACGGGGAGGACGGCCCAGCCAGCGCCCACACCGAGGGCCAGAGGCACCGAGGCGCGTAGGACGATGTTGCGGTTGCGGGCGACGATGCTTCCCGCCATGGCGGCGACGAGGACGTAGATGGCGCCGGGCATGAGCTTCTCGCCGCTCTCCCGCGGAGGGGCCAGGGAGGCCAGGGTGGAGGTGAAGGACTGCTCGAGGTCGAAGACCGAGTCCATGGTGGCGTTCACCCTGTCCTCGGCGGCGACAGCGTACTTGTAGAGGAAGAGGCGGGCGTTGCCGATCTGGACGGCGAGACGGTCGGTCGGGGTAGGCCCGTGAGGCCTTTGCTCCTCCTCGGCGGGCTCGACGGGCTGGGGCTGGGCCTTGAGGGGTGGTGATGTTGCGGGATTAGCCGAGGGGATGTCGACGTCGTCATAGATGGATCTCTTCTGCTCAGGGTCAGTGGATCGGCCAAAACATACAGAGGCAGCACTTCACCAACCTTGAGGTCCTTGGGCGACTCGGCGTAGATGGTGGACGGCGCCATGACCAGACCACCAACGGCCAAGGTCGCCAGCGGCGCCAGAGAGCGCTGCGAAAGTCAATTAGCTGGGAGGTCGGGAATGGGCCGCAGGACAGGCTCTTACCCGTTGAAGCAGCACTCTCGCAGCCATCCTGGATGCAATTGGCGGGTGGTGAAAGGGCTGATGTCGGGCTGGGTGTGGAGTGTAGTCAAACCAGTGGTCTCGAGGAAGTGATGCCATCATCAATCTGCCTGTCAAAATGGTTGCCGGCGGACACCCGAGCCGGAAAAACCGCGGCGGAGAATCCCGATGGCGCCAGTTGTGGGTCGGTCGACCAGTGCCCGTACTCGTAGTAAGTACTCCGTACATGCGTGAACACTGCGGAGGTACGGAGGTACATCACACGTTCCTGCTAGCGCCCGGCTTTTCAAGACGTGCCGCGGATGCCGCCAGCGCTAGGCCGCTAGCAGCGCCATCATCGCCTGTAAACCGACGTGCCTTCAGGGGCATCACAGGGAGTTCAATTGCCGCAAATGCTGCCCCGTCCGGAGGAGGCCGCCCTCCAAAATCAGTGACGGACCGAAGGGCGATACTTTCCTGGGGTGTGATGCTGTTCCCTCCTCCATCTGCAAATCTTTCTTTTCCCTCGACACTCTCATCCTCTTTTCTCCTCTCATCTGTGTACTTTATACTGTCATCTCCACAGTTCATCGGCGACATCTCTCCCATGCAGTGACCTCTCCCGGCCACTTCGCCCATGCGTCCCATCCCGTCGAGGAGCCGAAGCCGAACATGTTGAATCCCGAAGGCCGCCGCCGGGGCCTCTGGATCTGCACACGATGCTTCCACCGCGCCGTCGAGCCCCAACAACAGCGGCGATGGCATTCCATCGTTTCCGCTGCCGCACGCACGTTCAGCGCCGACCGGGCGGCCGCTGCTCGACCCGTGGACCACGCCCAGAGCACCCGCCATGATGACACCGTCCTGCGCAGCCTCTTCGATGCACCGTCCGGGCGCACCTTTCCCGAGTTCGGGCTTAAGAGGAACCCGGGCCTCTTCAAGAACCGCTACCTGACGAGTCCTGACGGATTCCTCGTCTTTGCGCAGAAGAATCTCGAGAGGGCCACGAGGATAGTCCACCGTGTGCTGAAGGCCTCCACGACGCGAGAGTACCAGGCCATCGTGAGGGACCTCGACCGTCTCAGCGACCTCCTATGCCGAGTACTGGACCTCTCCGACTTTGTGCGTATGACGCACCCGGACTCTAGGTTCCAGGAGGCGGCCACCGATGCATGGACCATGGTCTACCAATACATGAACGAGCTCAACACCATGACCGGGTTGAGCGACCAACTTGACAAGGCTCTCTTGATGCCGGACGTCACGTCGGCGTGGACTGAGGAGGAGAAGACAGTTTCTCAGCTTCTGAAATTGGATTTTATGAAATCAGCCGTCAACCTACCCAAGAAGTCACGCGACAGGTTCGTCCACCTGTCGTCACGAATCAGCGAGACCGGGTCTGCTTTTGTCCAGGGCATGCGACCCGAGAGGAAGGAAGTTACCCTTCCCTCGCACAGGTTCTACGGCCTGTATCCTAGTCTGGCGGCGACTCTCAAGGTGCGCTCGCAGATCTCCATTCCCACCATGGGGTCAGAGGCCGCTGCCGCCCTCCAGAGCGTCTACGACGAGGAGACCCGCAGGGAGCTTTACCTTGCCCAGCGCAAGGCGTCCAAGGGCACCATAAAGAACCTCGAGGCCATGCTCAAGCTGAGAGCCGAGCTGGCGAGCCTGGCCGGCTTCCAGAGCCACGGCCACATGGCTCTCAAGGATCGCATGATGGCCAAGTCCCCCTCCTCAGTCATGCAGTTCCTGCTGGCGTTGAGGAAGCATAACGTGCCCATCATCGAGAGCGAGCTGCGCGAGCTGACGGAGAAGAAGCGTGAGAGACTGGCTGTCCCCGACATGCAGCTTCAGGCTTGGGATCGGGACTTTTATATGGAGAAGATCCGCACCGACATGAGGTCCCGTGTGCGCCACGACGATCAGCTACCCGCGTACTTCTCCGTGGGCACTGTCATGCAGGGTCTCTCACGGCTGTTTGACCGACTGTATGGCATCCGCTTCGTGCCCAGAGAGACGCTTCCCGGCGAGACGTGGCACCCGGATGTCAAGCGCCTGGACGTCGTGTCAGACGACGGCGAGCAGGTAGCCGTCCTCTACTGTGACCTGTTCTACCGCCCGCAAAAGTTCCCCAACCCGGCCCATTTCACTGTCCGGTGCTCGCGCGAGATCCTCCCAAGTGAATTGGAAGAGGTCGGCGCAGAGCTCGGCGAGGCCGCCATGCCCGCGTTCGACTCTCCAGAGCAGGCTGCCAACGACGGCATGGAGACATCCTCAGCCAATGGGGTGTTGAAGCAGCTGCCGACCGTCGCTCTCGTGTGCGACTTCCCCAAGAATGACAACGCCAGGGAGCCAGCCCTGCTGTCATTCTACTCGGTCGAGACGCTCTTCCACGAGATGGGCCATGCCATCCACTCCATCCTCGCGCGCACCTCCTTCCAGAACGTCTCCGGCACCCGCTGCGCCACCGACTTCGCCGAGCTGCCGTCCACCCTCATGGAACACTTCGCCGCCGACCCCACCGTGCTCTCCCTCTTCGCGCGCCACTGGAAGACGGACAAGACGCTGCCCTACGACCTCGTCGCCGAGCGCATCCGCCTCTCCAAGCGCTTCGAGGGCATCGACACCGAGCACCAGATCCTCCTCGCCATGGTCGACCAGGCCTACCACTCCCCCGCCGTCTCGTCCCCGACCTTCGACTCCACCGCCGTCTTCCACGACATCCAGGCCCGCTACGCCCACGGGCCCCGCGAGCCCCGCGACACCTGCTGGCAGGGCTTCTTCGGCCACCTCCACTCCTACGGCAGCACGTACTACTCCTACCTCTTCGACCGCGTCCTCGCCGAGCGCGTCTGGCGCGTCGTCTTCGGCGCGGGCGACAACGCCGGCGCCGTCTCCCGCGAGAATGGCGAGCGTCTCAAGCACGGCCTGCTCAAGTGGGGTGGCGGCCGCGACCCATGGCGGTGTCTCGCTGAGACCCTGAAGGATGAGCGTCTGGCCCCTGGTGATGAGAAGTCCATGGCCCTGGTCGGCAGCTGGGGCATCAAGGACGCGAGAGTGTAGACTTTTGGTAGCTGACCTGGCGGAGCACATTGACACCGATACACCTTGTGTTTTTTCTTTACTCTGTCTTTTGAATACCCTCGGTAAGAAACCTTGGGAGGACACTCTGCATAGAGCGGCGCCATGTGCGCCAGATGGGACGACTGTATCAACACAGAGAGAATAGCATAGCATCACAGAGCATATAGCATGGGCATGGGATACGGGAGTGGGCTTCTTGTACACGAGGAAAACTGAGCATTAGAAAGATAGACTTTTTTTTTTCGGTTAACTCTGATTGTAATCAAGGCCCGGTACATTGTTAGGCCTAATTTTTTACTTTCCAAAACCATCGACTTTGCCATCGCTCCCATGAAAATGCATAGAGAACGTGAAATAAATATCACCTCGCTTCGTAATGCTAGAACGCTAACGCCAATGATATTAGTACAGTCGTAATAAAAAAGATTCCCGCTTCATATCCAAGACGCTCGAACGAAATCCCAAATGGTGTGTCGTGAGCGACCCGCACTATGATCCTTAGACTAGGTCTACTAGTCCGCAACTATCTGCCGAGCCCTCCCTCAAGGTTGGGGCTTCTTCATGGTCATCTGTGAGAGGGACAGCGTCCTATCCGCTTTCTTTCGGCAGTCCGCTGCAGCGTCCGCATCCGCATCATCCCCCCCGAGCATGTCGTGTGCTGATGTTGCGTAACCATTGTCTTCGCCAGTAGCCCCAGAAATGGCGACAGCACCTTCCCCAGCACCGGTCCCGGACTTTACCTCGGGGTCGCCTGAAGATGTGCTGTGCTTTGCCCGGATTGGACCACCGGGACTACTCAGACCCTCCTCGTCGTCATCGTAGTCAAACGCGGAGCCGACAACCGCAGGTCTCGTCGAGTCCAGCCCGTGGGCCAACTTGGACATGACGCCGAGCTGGCGACTGAGCGTCTTGACCTTGGCTTCCAACGCCAGGCGAGCGGAGCGCTCCGTATCGAGTAGAGCCATTAGAGTAGTGTAATGTTCCATGGTAAGCGGCCTAGATGCCTCCATCGATAATGCTGGAAGGCTCGTGGTCCCGCGAATCGTCGTGGTTGACACGTGGCGCCTGTGAGAGGGTAGGACTGAAGCGGCATCGAGCCCGTACTCGTCGTCCGAACCAGATGACGACGCTGACCTATCATGTCGCCCGGACCTTTTGCGTTCTCGGAACTCGTGACGTCGCCGTTGTTTTACAGCCTGACGTCCGTCTCCTCCACTCATGGCAGGAGTCAACCGAGCACGGTAATCGCTTGGAGTATATGAAGTGCGCCCTGACTCCTCGGGATGCCATGCCTGTATCGAGCCGGAGGCCGTCTCATGGTCAAACACGACACTGACGAGATCCCCCACCACTTTATCCAGGTCTTTTGTCTTGTCCTCGAGGTCATGTATTCTCTGCTCAATGCTAGCAGCTTGAGTGATCTTCATGCCCGAAAACTCGCTCATGGAAGACACGTCAGGGACGGGAAAGGGCTCGACAGTCAACCGAGGTGGGGACTCTTCGACAGGTCCATGTTTCGCAACATCCTCCGGCAGGTCATTGGCCTCTGTGCGGAATGAAGAGGCAACAGACTTGATCTCGGAGACATAGCTGTCTCTCCAGTAGCGAATCTCCCCGCTAAGGCGTCTGTTCTCTAGACTCCCCGCTGTGTTGTTCAGAGCAGAGAGGCTCCGGGAGCGTCTCTTATTGAAACCAGCATGGTCCTTTGTGATAGCGCGCCCAATGCTTTCCGGGTTCTCCTCACCAAGTGCAAGACCAGCCAAGCCGCCGCTGATACTAGCTGGTCTAGGTGTCAGACCAGAAGGTTCGCCAGTCTCTGTCTTGTGGGCACGGAAAGACTGTGTCCCAGGGTGTCTTCTCGAGAAGTTGGCTCCGACCAGAAGAGAATTCCTAGCGCTCTCTATGGCCAGTCTATCCAGGGGCCCAACAGAGTGTGAGCGCAGGGCCCTGCCGTAGTCGCTGTGTGCCCGCCGCTGTGGTTCGACTTCTGGATTCTCAGGGATTGCCTGAGGTAAAACCTGTATCCTGTTCAGCTGGCGCACATCACTCTGATGGTGTCTGAAACCTACGCTTTCCCGTGGGTCTGACCCCTCGGGAGTGGGCCGAGTACTTGTGGACGGCTGGCTACCAGTGTTCCTTTTTCGGCCGAACAGCTTACTCAGGGCACCGCGAAGACTGGACTTCTTCCGAGGCGGGTTATCCTTAGTGGTGGCATTTGAGCCAAGGCTGAAAGCCGAGACTCGAAGGCCTCGGGACTGGGTTCTCTTATGTTCCTTCCGAGGGTTGTCTGGTGAGCCTCTGGACACGTCCAGCGAATCCCGGTCCGTCCGCACCTCTGGCACAACCTGGACCCGACGCTGCGGGGCATCCGGAGGCGTCGTGGACAGCTGGCGTCGATGCACGGGACTGGAGTGGTGTGCGGGCTTGGTGTTGTCGGGTTCCACGGCGAAGTTAAAGGCGTCAAGGGTGCCGTTGGCGCTCGGGGTGCGATTCCGCATGGCCACTTCTTCATCCAGCGGGTTTGGGATGGGGATGGGACCAGATATGCGGCCCCGGATGGACCGGGAATCGGTCTTGGAATGAGCATGACCAGAGGGAGACGGGGTGGGGCGCTCTGCCGATGGTTCTGAGCGCCATGGCCGCTTCATGTTGTTGTAATAGGTTCCTGTGAGGAATGGAAATCGGTATATCAAAAAGAGCTAGTGAACGAGAGTAAGAGAAGGGAAGCCTGGGGCACTTGGCGTCGACTGCGGGGTGTTATCAATGGGAGGAGGTCGTATGTATGAAATGGGCGTGGAAGGGTCGGGTATCTCGAAGGTGGACGTCATGCCGGTCAAGTCCGGACTCGGAGGCGGCCAAAGTGCAATCAACCAATACTGCTGGATCAAAGCGAAGTGTAGAGGAAGGAGGGCCCAGCCATACTCGACCTCACTGCATGGCGCCCAACCGGTAGCGCGCCGTGACTGGGCGCAAATAAAAGGAGAGTGATGAGAGAATGGAAGAGGGAGGCGGAGGCCGAAGAGGGGAAGCGGAAGAAGCCAAGGGAGGGAAGGGGAGAAGGTGACGATGAATGAGGAGGGGAGGAAGGAACGGAACGACCGGACAGGGCTGCCTTCCTTCCATGCTGGTACTACAGATCCCTACTTATGTATAGAGGTACATGGCCTTAGATAAGTAAGTATGGTAAGTACTACTGACTAGCTTAGTACCTAGAACCCCGGCAGCATCGTGTCATCCATACCTATTATCCGTGGAGTGGCCACAGGTACTAACGATAGGTGTTGGTAGTAAGGTACTATCTGCGACCAGGTACAGGACTCCTCGTATGTTAGGATTGGTACATGTGCCGGAGGGTATGCAGCCGCGATCAAGACGGTGTTGGGATGCACGTGTGTAATACCTGCAGTTCCTGCTACGTTACGAACAGCAGCATGTACTACAAGTACCTACTTTAATCATGTGGTCCTCGGCCTAGCAGTAAGATAGGCGCTGGGGCAAGGCATCTCGCAGTCAACCTGAAGCAGGACTTGGCAGGCAAAACCCCCCCCTCCAACTAGTCCAACCAACTCAAGGCATCCACCGTCTCATGCCGCAGAGCTGTACTCCGCGAGAGCAATCCATACAATGGCTGATGCCTGTCATAGCAGGGGAGGGGGGTTGCAGCTTTTGGCCAGTTGGATGGTTTACGGTGTTCGTGCAGCGGAGAGTCAGATAAATGCGGCCGCCCATCGAGTCGTGGCGATGGGGAGATGGATGGATCACGGGATCATGATGATGATGATAATGATGAAGAAAGACGGGGAAAAGGAACACTCCAAGTATGTAGGAAGAATGATCCCTGGTAGGAGTAAGTCTGTAGCGTGTTTTGAATCTGCTGGGCACTGCTGCAAGGCACCCGCAGGCCCCGTGGCACCCTAGAAGCACCCTAGAACCGACTGCTCGGGGCGTTCTCCGGCCCCATCTTCAATTCCGCCCTTCTCTCTCTTCACCGTTGGACTGAACCTCACCTGCAACCTCACCTCTCACCACCACCACTCACCCATCTCACCTTGGTTCAGCTACCACCATCCTCATCGGGTCGAAACACTGCACTGTCACCCAAGATGAAGATGACGAGCCATGTCCCCGGGCCGGAGAGGTAGAAAAATACCCTTTGCATGCCTCGCGGGTATCGTCGAAATCCGAAGCCTCAACAACCCTTGCCAACCCAAACACACCCCCCCCCCCCCCCCNCCCCCCCCCCCCCTCCCTCGTATGGTAACACCCGACCCATCCATGTCCTCCGAGTACGAATACAGTTCTAGATCACCAGTCCCATGTCCCATCATCTCATTCCCATGCACCCTTTCCCCATTTCCCCCAGTCCTGGGCCACATCGGAAACGTCTTCAGCACTCCTCCCCTCTTCCACCTCCCCCCCAAAACCCCACATCGCCGCGCTCCCCGCTCGTCGTCTCTGTTGAAACACCCCGAGGTATCGCGGAAACATGGTCATAGGACGATATAGTATAATGCCAACGATCACGAACAGACGAACCATAATTCTACAGGCTATTATATCAGATCGGTATCATCCGACATTTTCTACCGACCTACGTACTACCGGGTTCCCCAACCCCTGGTGCCCGACTCAGCTTTTATCAGGCCTGGCGGTTGGCATGGGTTCATGTAACGGCCCTGTCTCAGATATCTCTCCTCGAACAGGCACCCACCCTGAAAACTAAACTACGTGGGAAAGCATTGCGTCGAGTCATTCTTCCGAGATATCGCGTCGACAGTTGGTCGCCGACGACAGTGACGGACGTCCGTCTCTAGTCTCTCGGGCTTCGGCGCATTTTCTGACACCTAGCCTGCATCGCCATGGAATCAAAAATTCAAATTGCTTCAGATTGCTTCTCTCTGGGAACAACCTTGGTTTCGTAGTTCGGATGGTCCAACTTCCAGATCCACAGGGAACGGGTAGTTCCGTATGGTATTGACTGGCTCCAATCTCGGAGCCATTCCAATTTCCACCGTCATGCACGAGCGTTTGATGGAGCAGCTTGTCACACGATGGGAAATGGGAAGTAGTGGGCAAACAAAAAAAAATAAAAAAAAAAAAAGAGAAGAAGGCAAAACAAGCCTCAAATGATCAAATACATGAGCAATACAATGAAAAAGTGGGCATCACCAAAAAGAGATAAATGGGAGAAACGGCAAAAAACGAAAGTGAGGGACACCCGATTCGAACGGGTAACCTTCAGGAGATTCCAAATCTGGAATCTGACGCGCTACCGTTGCGCCAGCCCCCCATTTGCTGATCATTTGGTTGGTATATTACCATTATACACTTTGTCCGTCATGTCTCATCGCTCAAAGAACATCCACCCCCGCCCTGCGCCCCCTTTTTGGTCAACCAAAGCGCATTGCTCTCCTCCATAAAACCTCGCCACGATGAACTTTGCAGAATAAATTGGGAAATTGGGGCAGTTGCCTCGAATAAAAATTTACAATCCAAGTTTGTGGCGCCTCTTTCTTCAAACAGGTACGTCTCATCGGCCGACCTGAGAGGATCATCTTTTACTTTGGCCGTACCTGACTGTACTACTGTTGCCAGAAAGTGCTGCTCATGTCGCTCACAATGGATTGATAACCCGTATCCTCGCTTTTTTTTTTTTTAAAAAAAAAAAAAAAGCTCCAGACTTCGCGAAACGAGGCGGAGAAACAAGGTGCCTTTGCCTCCCCTCGACGACGACCGCAGTAGAAAATCCGCGGCAGCTGCAGTACGCGCAGGAACGCATCTTCTGATGGTGAGGAGGAAGTGCTTAACTTTCCCGCAAACGAGCCGGGGAATCCGTCGAGGTTCCTACCGCTGCCAACCCACGCGGCACATCACCCCACACCCGGCCTGGACCTCGTGATCTCCTTACGGTGGTCGCTGGGAAGCGGCCATGGCCCGGTAATATTGGCTGGGTTCATTTGCAATATAGGGGGGACGGGTAGCGTATCTTTGGCGTAGCCAAGACATGGCAGAGAGAAACACGGGGAGGTGGTAACGGTATTAACCACCCGCTGTGACTGTCGAAAGATCCGGATACCTGAGGTCGGCGTTGTCCTCGAGAAACTCCATCCACTTCTTGAGAAAGGCACTGCCTCTGTAGAGTCCATCATGTTAGTCAGATGCATATCCAGAGACTCAAACCCTGTCCTGTCTGACTGCAGTAACAGACAGTAGCAGACCCGGTCAAGTCGGGCAGGGCCTTACCTCTTCACAGTCTCCGAGTCTCCGATCACCGTCAAGGATCGTTTCGGGCGAGTCATGGCAACTAATTCACCCCCCCCCCCACACACACATTAGCAAATATGTTCAAGCAAGGTACAAGGCTGTGGGTTTGGGGGAACCCCCACCGTTGAGGCGTCTCTTCTCGCCCAGGAATCCGACCTCTCCGTTGGGATTGCTCCGGACGAGGCTCACTATCACAGCTTCTTTCTCTCGACCTTGGAATCCATCCACGCTCCCCAGTTCTATGCCAGGAAACCTCTCCTTGAGAGGGGCGAGAACAGCAAGCTAATCAGCGATCTAGTGTCAGCTCCCACCTCGGCTCAGCAACATGAGAGAAGGTCAAACAGCCCGGTTCATACCTGCGCATTGTAAGGAGTAACCACGGCAATATCCTCGGGACGAACTCCAGCTTCCACGAGGGATGTGACATGAAGTCGCACGAGAGCGGCTTCCATCTCGTTGCACTTGCTGTCTCCATACAAGCTGCTCTTCCCCTTCTTCTTGCTATAATCCGAATCACCGTCATCCTCGTTCTTCTCCGGAAAGTCGCCGCCCTGTGTGTCGATGAACACGATAGGCTCGGTCGTGTCTTCCCCATCCTCGACTCCGTACTCAAGCTCCCTGAGTAAGCGTGCCTTGACGGCATCCGCCGCAATCAGCTTGGACTCGTAAAGCTCATTGGAAGGGAAGCGCATGATGCTCTCGTGCATACGATACTGAGTGGTCAGCATCCGCTTGATGGATGGCCCATGCAGGGCCAGGAGTCGGTCGAACAGCGTTGTCTCCAAGGTCAGCCCCTTGATCATCTTGGCACCATCAGCATCCCCCTTTGTCTTTAGATTACTTCCCGCCTTGGAGTTCAGGGACTTGATCGTCGGTGGGAGTTGTAGGTGGTCACCAGCGCAGACGACCTTCTTTGCGGACAGGAGCGGCACCCAGCACTGAGCCTCGAGCGCTTGACTCGCCTCATCGATGACGACAACGTCAAACTGCGCATGTCGCAGCTGCGAGCCTCCCGCGCCATGGAGCGTGGCCAGGACCACCTTACTCCCGCCCACGAGGTGAGTGACACATTTCCTCTCCCGCTCGCGGTACTCCTTCCGGAGGTCCTTCAGATCAGCGTAGATGGCTCTCCGCTCTTTGCCGCTCTTGGTCTTCTTGATCGAAGCCTGCTTGGCGTCCATCTCCGCGCGCACATCCTTTACTATAGCACCAGCCTCGGACGTCTTGGTGAGGACGTCCAGGGAGTGGTTGAGGACAGATGGGAGTAGTCGAGCTGGGTGTCCAAGACGAACGATGGGCACTTTTCGCGGTGAGAGACGTTCCACGATGTTGTCCACGGATATGTTGGATGGTCCACAGACGAGAACCTTCTGGCCGCGTTTGATCATCTGGAGGATGAGCTCGATGAGGGTATGCGTCTTGCCCGTCTGACGAATGAGGTACAGTCAGCAAAACACCTACAGAGACCTCTGAGCGTTAGGGCTGGAGGGAAGAGAGAGAGCCTACCCCAGGGGGACCATGGATGAGTGCCACTTCTCGAGACGCCAGTGCGAAGCGGATGGCATCCTTTTGGGAGTCGTTCAGAATCGGGTCGAACCACTCTATCTTGCCCACGTCGGAGTCGCTTGCCAGATCTGCGGGAACGGGCGAGGGACTCGACAGGCCAAACAAGACGCGGATGAAACTCGAGTACTCGGCCTCGCTCATCTTTTGGAGCTTCTCCATTGTCTGGTTCATGCTAAGGGTGGTTGGAATGACGGGTGAGAATTCACAGGAACTGAAAACTGAATCGACATCGGATGTCGGGCGCCGCGGGGGTTTACGAACCGTCTGTAAGTCACCTCATCCGCCAGCTTGACGATCCACACTCTCGCAATGAAGCAGGCGGCATCATCCTTATCCTCATCGAGTGCGACACCAACGAAGCTCCTCTGGACTTTAGTCACAACACCCCTCACGCCCTTCTTCTCCAGATCCTTGACCTCCCTCTTCTTGGCGCTCCCAGCCGGCTGCTCGGCCACGAGCACAATGTCGCCGGTGCGGATGCCATGCTCGGGGAGGTCGCCGCTGGTGGAGGTTGCCGTGTCCGGGCTGAGCTCGAGGACCGTCTTGCCGCCAAGCCCTGTGCGCTGGGAAGACACGACCAGGTTGGTGATGGCTTGGCCGGCGCGCTCCAGGGCTCTGGGGCTGTGGTTGGAGATGAGGGAGCTTGTCTCTTGGATCTCGCATTGTAGCTCCTGGTCGAGGAGAGAGAGCTGTGTGCTGGCGAAAGAGGACACATCGATCGTGTCCCTGATGGCCATGGCCGATAGACAGGCGCCCACGGAGGGATGTCGCCGTGGATGATTGGGGGGGTAGCCGATCGTGGGGCAGACGTCGTTGAGAGCGATGAGAGGTGAGGTGGGGGGGAGTTTAGATGCTGGGAGCCTGAGATGCCCCACCATCTTTGTATTGCATCACTTCACTCCCCGCAAGTAGACCATTGACCCGGCATATCTTGACATACTAGTACCTAGGTACCTACTACCTACGTAGGTATTTGGGGCACGTATGTAACACGCCACTGGGAACCGGTATTTCCTGCCCAGAAATTTCCTGAAATTGCCTGGGAAGCCTCTCTACTGGTAACACTCCAAAGAGTAACGCCGCCAGACCAGTTGGACTAAAGATACATGTAACCACCAAACCCGACAACCGTTCCACCCGGACACCAGCCCAAATCCCATCGAAACCATTGTATCTCATACCATCATCTGGGGATGTGAGATCCAAAAGTTCCCGGTACGGGCCATACAAATAGATCGGAGATTCCCCAGTCCTCAACTCCTCCGTCCCGGATGAATCACAACTACCACCACCAGCGAGAGGATCATGATGGACAGCGTCACCAGCACCAGCACCATCACCGTCCCGCGGCTCGCAGGGAACTTGCCCCTCATGATCCACTGCTGGCCCCGGAAGAACCGGCGGTATCCCAGGAGCAGGATCAAGATGCTCACGGCCAGGAACGCCGCGCCCAGCGGCCTGCCGACGTGGCGCAGCGTCTCGTGCCCGATGGGCATGTCTGCGTCCGCGAGCGACGTGTTCAACCGGAAGAGCTGGGTGACGGCGATGCCGATGGATGCGAAGGCCAGTGAGGTCCGCAGCCAGGCGAGGAATGTCCTCTCTGCTCACCGAAAGGTC
Source organism: Hapsidospora chrysogenum ATCC 11550 (assembly GCA_000769265.1). Lineage (NCBI taxonomy): Eukaryota > Fungi > Ascomycota > Sordariomycetes > Hypocreales > Bionectriaceae > Hapsidospora > Hapsidospora chrysogena. Next base: position 289,311 of record JPKY01000006.1, read on the forward strand.
AGTAAGTCTCGATGGCGTCAAGAAAAGGACTGGTGCCACAGGCGAACATACCAAGTGCGAGGTGATCCCGTGCCACGCTCCCCGTATTCTCCAGCTCAATGGAGCGGAACGGAGAGGTGGCCTTGTGCCACCATCCAGGATCCCCACTCTCTGGCCCGTCATCCTCTACATGATCTCCTTCGGATGCCCGTTCAGCATTTTCGTCCTCGCGTATAGTCGATGCCGAGCGGCGCTTATACGGTTGGATTCTCGCCCTGGGGATGCCGTTGCCGTTGTTCTGTAACGTCTGGTAGCTATGGCGGTTGCTCAACCGTCGTGACAAGAAGGCCGTTGTTTCGTCGGGGCGCAAGTCGTCGAAGGATAGGGACATCTGAGAGCGTCTCAGGCCACCCCGGCCGGGTGACGGGTTGTCGTCGGTGGAGGGGATGGGCTCGGCGGCGATGCTGTCTGCGCGTTCGCGGGCATTCTATTCGTTCGACGAAGTGTCAATTTTCCAGGTCTGCGTATCCTCGGCCTAGCGCACTTGCTGTACAGCTGGGCGGGACACTCACCTCGAGGATCTCGTCGATTCGCTCCGTCGCGGACTGGCGCCGATGGTGGTGACGGGAGGACGACTGCCTGTTGGCGGTGCGCAGTGTGGCGGACTGGCGCGGGGAAGAAAGGTCAGAGTCGCCCATGACGGAAAAGAGGTCCTCTCCTATAGTTGTAGTAGTAGCATTGTTCAATGGCTGACCTTTCGAGGGCCGGCGCTCGCCATTATGCGAGTGCGACGCCGGGCCCGGACGGCAGGGTTTCTATAACGGTCGATTGATGATGCCAAGGAGAGGTGGCTATCGCGCCATCGCGCTATGTCACGTCACCGATGGAGCGCATAAGGCCCGGCCAAGATTAAGGATCCAGGTGTGCAGTAGATAGTCTGGTGCTTTGGCGGGGATGGCTCTGTGGAAACAACCGAAGCCCAGGTCTCAGAATGTCGCAGCGTTACGGTTGTACGGTTGAGGTGTACGTGTAGATTTGCAGGTAGTATTGAAGGCAGAAATGACCGCGTAACACGAAGTTTACGTCTGTTCAGTTCTACATACGGAGTACCTTGTATCGGCTACCTAAGTCTAGTGGCCAGCCACATTGGTCATTGGAGCTGTCAGTCGAACGGTGCCCCGCGGTTCCCCCTGTTGGCCCACCCGGCGCCGACCCGGGTGCCGGAGTCCAGACCGGCGGCACAGCAAGATACAGTTTCGACCCAGGGCGAGGAACGCACCTCCCTCTCTGGACGGCTCCTTGCAGGGATGGATAAATGAGGCGACAGTGTGCTCCCCGCAGCTACAGGTTGGGCCATCTCTCCATAATCTTTTATCATTGCTTGGTCTTCATGGTGTGAATGTTGTCCTGTATAGACTAACGACGCCAAGGCGAGCCCCTGTGGAGGACCAGAGAGACCGACAGGGTATCAAGGCAGACCTGGCCGAACTGTCCAGTAGAGCTTGCAAATGCCAGAGGCCGTTCACGTTTGCAGCGTCAACGTAGGTGAGATACGGACCTTGGTGACAGGCACCAGTGTTGTCGTCCATCCCCCCGGCTTGGAGGGCGACACGATGAGCGGCAACCCTCTCGAACGCGACCCGACTATAGTCCAACGGGCCGCTCGTCGCATCAAGGTCATAGGCCAACACGGTGTGCCGGAAAATCTCGCCCTGCTGCCCCCGAGCTATCGTATGCCAGGCCTTCCAACCGGGTAATGGGATCTCGGGGAAATGAAGAGTCTCCACGCTGGACTCTCCCAGCCCAGAAAGGCCAGTGTGTGCCTGCCACTCAACCGCCGACTGCCTCGGGAGCTCCTCCACCTCCACGGCGAAAAAGGGCGGAATACACGTGTCAGGTTCGTTCTGGTGCCGCAAGGTCATCACTGACCAGTCGGGCAGAGGCGGTTCTTTGGCCTCTTGGTCTGTGCCTGCCAATGTCTGGTATTGCTGATTGAACTTCAGGTCCCACGGGTCAGGTCCATCTTCATCGTCTTCGTCGTCCTCCTGGGGTGCCCCATGTGCGAGACGCCAGGCTCTTACTCCCATAGTCGCCTTCCTCTGCATCTCCTCCTCCGAGGCGGATCGAGCAAAGAATGCGACGGCACTTGTCCAGAATTGGACTTTCACGTCCACGGCAATTCGCCAAAGGTGTTGTAGGGAGAGGGAAATTTGCAGCTGCATCTCGTCTGACGGACCTGGCAGTGCCATCGAGCTCGGGATTAGGGGAATCTGGCCCGCAACAGACCAAGTCCTCAGGCCCGTGGTGCCTGTCGACGTCCATATGGGGGTGCCCACCGCTTGGCTGTAGGGTCCAATATTTGCAGGTGCCCAATACGAACGGGACTGGACGTGAAGTCCCTGTCGGTCCACATGCGAGGATAGAACGGGATCCACAGCGAGATAGATTGCTATACTGCAGCCAGGCTGGAGCAAGTCGCCGCACGAAACTGTGACTCGAGAAGGCGGGTTAGGTTTCTGGAAGAGTTTCCCGTATTCGGCGTTGACGCTAGGGAAATCAGACATTCGTCGAAGAATAACCATGGTGTTTGAGACGTGATCCGCCTCCATGGAATGAGAGGCTAAGAGGACCCGGATCTTGTCGACGACATGGGCAGTCTCTGCTTCGATAGAACTGTGATGCAGAGTTTCGTCTGCTACTACAAACCAGTCGATCAAATCACCCCCCCTATAGCGGGTCCAGGATGAGGGTTTGCCTAATGTGATCGAGGATCTCGATTCTGGTGGCGGCCTGGCCGTCGATTGAAGATGGGCCGGTTCGGACAACTGGTCCATAACTGACTGGAATCGGGGTTCGAGAATATCAGGAACCCGCACAGGGCTTTCACTCGATCCCATCTCCGAACCTATCGCCTTTTCCTCGATGAAGGCGTTTCGAAGCATCAGCCAAGTCGTCCCGCCTCCCTCCTGCACAGGGGTCCGCCCTTCCGAGGCAACTTTGATACTCTTCCTAAAGAGCCTAGACGGGCCATCCAAGACGATTGTCTCAAACTCGCCGCCCTCACCGAGGACGGCTCCTCCTGCGGCGCCGAACCGCTGTAGCGCCGCCTTGACACGGCCGGCGCCAGCGTCACTCGCGACACATTCCCACAGGTGCCGCTCTGACAGGCCAGCACTTGCGACCTTGATAATGCGAGCCTCTAAGCCGACGGCGGCCATATCTTTGAGGAGCTGCGCGCCGTCTGCGGGTGCGGAAGCAGGGGGTGGCAGGATCGGATACTTCCACAGGTACGCGAGCGGCGTGAGGCCGAGACGCAGGGCCACCGACTCGACCCTGGTGCGCTGGTAGGTGGAGAGGATTGCGCCGGCGCTGACGGCGTTGGCCTCGGGGTGGCGCTCCATGATGGCTTTGAGGAGAACCGTCATAGACTCGGTCTCATCATGGGCGCTCTCGGCCGGGTTGAAGGCGTAGTCGCGCTCATGGCGCTGGGCCCCGCTGCTGCAGATGGGCAATCGGTAGAGGGGCAAACCAGTGGCGGCCGCGTAGAGTGGGATGATCTCGTGTCCGACGGTCTGGTACATGAAGCTGTTGAGGTCGCCATCGCCGTCATGCCCCGAGGCCGCAGCACTTGATGTCGAGATCACGGACGGGTCGATGACCTGGACAGCGGGTGCAGCGCCGTCGGAAGCCGGGAACAGGTTGGCCAGGGCGACGATGCGGTGGCCATGTTGCATGCAGTGAAGCAGGCTGAAGAAACTGTCCTTGCCGCCCGATATCAACGCAATCACGTGTAGGTCTTGTTCCGCCATCGCACCTGGTACCTTATAATTTACCTACTACCTACTACTAGTAGTGGTAGTACAGGTACTTACCTGAGTACCTTGGGCGACGCTCTTCAACGGGCCTGGCAAGTGCGACCTGGAACGCGGAACGGGCAGGAAGCAGGAAGGTTCGATGTGGTTAATCAGGAAGGGCTTACGTCTGTACTAGTAGTGGTTCAACGTTGCCCAACACCACCCCAGTGACCCCACTACACCAAAAACCTACCCTAAGGTACCTCACTATTAGCACTAGTAGTACCTGTAGGTACTGTGATAACTGCGTCAACTTCCTACCTAAAAGTCACCAAGCCACCACGGCACACGGCAGATACAGTCTTGGTTGACAATGTGCGCTCCTTGTGGCTGCTTGTCACTTGACATTGGGGTCTACTCGACGAGTTGATTTCTGGAATTAGTAATATTGGGCGCGGCAGTGTCAACGTGTGTGTATGTTTATATACACTAAACTATATGCTCGTATATATCTACATGTATACACTTACATGTATATATTTGTGTGTGTATATGTGTTTTTTTCTGGTTGTATATATGTGTGTGCGCCTCCATGTGTACACTTTACGATCTGTATATATATATANTGTATATATATATATATATATATATATATATATATGGGTGTGGATACTCTCCGAGATAAATTGGAGCTCTCAGTAGTTATAGGCCTCTCCGTAGGCACTGTATATATGCTTTCTGACAGATACGTAGATGCCTGTGTATAGGTTGCCTGCAAATCGTTGCCAGTGTGGAGTCGCGGGCCTAGCTCGGCTGGATTCGAGCAGCGCCAGACGCGACTACGAAGACATGTCTGTTAACTTCTTTACAGAATTACTAAACTTTACAGTAATTCAGGAGTGTCGGCCGTATAGAGGTGCGGAGTGCAGGATTGCGGAGTATCACACCTCGAAAGAACAGTCCGTATGTGGTTTAGTCAAGTCACATAACGGCAAGGGCCGGGATCGGGCTCGGTGCTTTGCTCTGCTGAGCTCGTATCGGGTATACGTACGTGAGCTTCAAAGCGTCAGGAATAACTACAAAGTAAGTTAATACGACGAGCGGAGCCAGGGTTCGGTCCGTCTGTCGTCTGGGGGTGGACCTCACGCATTGGAGTGGACATTCGCATCCAAGTAGTACGTTGCCAAGCTTTACCGAGCTATATAGATGATAAGGTGAATTATATGCTTTACATTAACTAAGTCTGGGATCTCAACAAGTGCTCAGTTGCCCACGAATCCCCGTAACACCAAGTGCGTACACTATCCCTGTCTGACTTGCACGCTAGTACCTGTTGATCGGCTGCCGTTGGGTATTCCTGAACCTCGAACCGTATGTAGCAATGGATTCCGTCTCTTTGGAACATCCTGTGGGGAAGAGACCCTGACAGGAGAAGAATCAAGCCAAGGGTCATTCCCACTTGAAGGGAGCAGGCCTAGGGGAAGCAATCCTTGAGAGTGACTGACGCGGAGAGATGGACTTGGCGAAGGATGACTGCTTATTTCGGGCCTATTGCTGCACTGCTCCCTGCAAATACCGTAGTAAAGAAGTCTGGACATAACGGGGATCGGCACTCAAGCGCGGCCTCTAAGAAGTTCCCACCTACGGAGTACTTTCAGACTAAAGTGTATCTGAAAGGTGCTTCGTAAGAGTCGGCATTGTCGCCTTCCGTCTCATCCCCTGTCTTACAAAGCATCAAGCCCATATATACTCCTATATGCCCATCTCCGCCCACTTGGTTGGATTCCACGGTACACCGAGCTGTACTCTTTTACAATGACGATCCAACCCCGTGACTGTCCGGCAAGATATCCCCTGCCAAGCGACCTGCCACGGTCCTGTGCATTGCCGATCCCTCGAGATCAGGCGTATTCCAAACCTCACCATGGAGTTTCCGCAGCAGTTATGAGTTCCATTCCCATCCGCTCGCCGCTGATGGGAACTGCAGAACCAAAGAGATCCACGCCTGTCCTTGCAGCCTGGGCGGTGCTCCTGGCGCGTTATGTCGACGTTGACCACCCGTACTTCGCGTACACTAGCTGTGCCGAGGATGCGCGTGAGGAACGCTTCATATGTCATGTCTCCCTGGACCAGAGGATGCCTGTCCAGGACCTTCTATCATCGGCCACTCTGCAGCTTTCTGAGGACACTCCTGAGGCTGGAGCTGCGCAGCCAATATTGAGCTGCAATACACGTGTCATCGAGAGTCCCCCAGGCTGGGACTTGGGAGACACTCTGGAAATGGAAATTGTCAGATAATAGAACCCATTTCAAACTTGTGTGTTCTCACACTGATTCCCAGGGTGTTAACGGTTGCTCTGTGACAGGAACCGATCATCCTCCAGCATTCGCAGTCCGGACTTGTCCTCCACTACCGCTCAAAGCATGTCGGGACCCAATTCGCAGAACTCGTTGCGGATACGTTCCAGGCCATTCTGCAGGATATCATGGCGAACAATCAGCGCCAGATCCAAGAATGTGGCGTCCTGGGACCCCTGAACAGGCGCAGGATCCTCGCCATGAGTGGTGATATCCCCCTGCCCTCTCCAGATCAAACGATCCCAGGCCTCTTCCACCAGCAGACGATGCTCCGTGGCCAATCTCCCGCAGTAGCATCCTCAGGACTGAAGTTGACCTACCAGGAGCTCGACCAGCGTACTGACTGCCTGGCCAGCCACCTGCATCAAAGCGGGCTCGCCGGGGCCGAAAAGCGCGTCGCGTTATGCTTTGAGCCATCCCCGTGGACGGTAGTCGCGTTGCTGGCGGTCCTGAGGGCCGGGAGCGCCTTTGTTCTCCTGGACGCTGCCGCTCCTCCACAGAGACTGGCGTCCATCGTGCGGGCTGCCGGGCCATGCTCGATACTGTGCTCAGAGAAGAACAGGGAGCTGGCTATGGGCCTGCTCGTCGATGGAGATGCTGGCATTGGTGTCCTGGTCGTGGACAATGCAAGCCTTGCCGCGTTGCCACCTTCCGCAGCTCCCAAGGGCACGCACAAAGTCTTCCCCGGCGATCAGGCCTACATCATCTTCACATCCGGGACGACTGGCACACCCAAGGGCATCGTGGTCGAGCACGGTGCGTTTTGTGCTGGTGCCCTGACCCACGGCAAGGAGATGCTGCTGGACTCCACGTCCAGAGTGCTGCAGTTCGCATCCTACAGTTTCGATGCCTGCCTCGTGGAGATGCTAACGACGCTCATCCACGGCGGCTGCGTGTGTGTCCCGGAGCCGGAGCAGCGTGGGCCCGGCATCGAGAGCGCCATGGAGGCGATGAAGGTCAACTGGGCCGTCCTGGTGCCGTCCTTTGCCAGGTTGCTCCGCCCGGAGAAGCTGCCCTCGTTGACGACACTGGTGCTGGCAGGCGAAGCAATGGATCCGCATGATGTGTCCATGTGGACCAGTACGACGAGGCTTGTCAATGGCTACGGCCCGAGCGAGTGCTGTGTCGCGGCCGTGGTGAACCCTGCCATGGACATGGGCTCCGACCCGTGCGAGATTGGCCGAGCCGTCGGCTGCAGAACCTGGGTTGTCAATGCCTCCGACCACCATCGCCTAGTCCCAGTGGGCTGCGTCGGGGAGCTGCTGATCCAGGGACCCATCCTGGCCCGCGGCTACCTGGACGACGAAGCAAGGACGGAGCAGTCCTTCGTGCGACATCCCCGATGGGCGGACGGTCTGGGGGAGCCCCCGGTGAAGGCCGCCAGGTTCTACAAGACTGGTGACCTGGTCCGGTACGACGAGAACGGTGCGTTACATTTTGTCGGCAGAAAGGACACTCAGATCAAGGTAAACGGACAGCGAATGGAGCTCGCGGAGATTGAGTACCATGTCAGGAGGGGGCTGCCGTCTCGTTGGCTCGTGGCCGTCCACGCGTTGCGGCAACGGACGGACGGAGATTACGACAGAAGCCTCCCAATCGCCTTCTTCCAGCCCGACGAAGAAGCCGAAGATACCGATGATGATGGCAAGGTGATGGAGGAGGAGGAGACAGCCACCACAAAGATCCCCGGAACGGCGCCCAAGGTGATCGCCATGACACCGACGATGCAGACGGCTATCGAAGAAGCCCAGGAGATGCTCCCGGCACATCTACCTGACTTCAGCATCCCATCCCTCTTCGTCCCCCTTTCGAGTCTTCCCACTCTACCATCCGGAAAGATCGACCGCAGCAAGATTGCGCAACTGGCCAGCGAGATTCCCCTGGAGAAACTCTTGCGTCACTCCCGCCTCGGAACTCGTCAGGCAGCGGCGGCCGGTGGAGATCTGACGGAGACGAAGCGCGAGATTCGCTCGCTCTGGGCCAGCGTACTGGGCTTCCAACCGGAAGCCATCGACGTTAGCGACTCCTTCTTCCGCCTTGGCGGCGATTCTCTTGCCGCCATGAGGCTGGCAGTCCTGGCGCAGGACAAGGGGATTGCCCTCGGCGCCGCAGACATCTTCCACCACCCGACACTGGCCCAGCAAGTGGCCCTCGCGGACGGCCGAGGCGCCGTGGTAGGCGCCGAGCGGGGAGCCCACCCGGTCCAGCCATACTCGCTCCTTGGCACGGCAGGCTTGAGTCGTGAATCGATCATCCAGCAGGCCGCTTCCCTGTGTGGCGTAGACGATTCTCTCGTCGAAGACCTGATCCCATGCACGCCGCTGCAGGAGGGTTTCATGGCACTGTCGACCAAGAGAGGGGGATCCTGCATCAACCGTATGGTGTATAGACTGTCTGACAGCGTCGATATTACGCGGTTCCAAGCAGCATGGGAGGCGCTCGTGGACTTACACCCCATCCTGCGAACTCGCATCGTCCAGCTCGAGCACGGTGACATGGTTCAGGTCGTTCTGGGACGGCAGCAGCCAACGGCATGGGTTACCGCAGACGACCTGGACGTGTTGGTAACCAGAGACTCAGCTCTCCCCATGGGTCTCGGGGATGGCCTCTCTCGATGGGCAATTGCCGGGCCCAGGTACTTTGTCTGGACGATGCATCATGCTGTACACGACGGATGGTCCGTCCCCCTACTGCTGAGGGCTGCGTCCGTGTTGTACGGCGACGCTGGCCTCCCCACTCTGCCCCCTATGCCATTTGCACGTTTTATTTCCCACTTGCAGAAAACGAAACCTGGCGCCTGCCGTGATTTCTGGCTCCGGCAATTGGACGGTGCAAGCGCGGCTCCATTTCCACCTGTGCCGTCGGGTCTCGAGCTCGACGACATAGACGCCTCCGCCTCTGCCTCGAGGACGATCCTCTTCTCGCAAGAGACGAGCTCAGATGTCACAGCCTCGTCTCTCCTCCGCGCGGCATGGGCCCTTATTGTCTCTCATTATTCGGGAACCAAAGATGTGGTGTTTGGTGCCGTATCCAGCGGCCGGCAAGCCGCCGTGCCGGGCGTCGACGCCATGACCGGACCAACCATCGCGACGGTACCGGTCCGTGTGGCCGTAGACGGACATGTCTCGGTAGCTGCCTTCGTGAAGCAGGTGCAAGAGCAAGCCGCCGACATTGTTCCATACGAGCAGGCTGGCCTCCAGAACATCCGCCGGTTCGGCAGCGAGCTCGAGGAGGCATGTTCGTTCCGCAACCTGCTCATCGTCCACCCCGCCACCACGGACTTACCAGACTATACTGGTCAGCTATTCGATCGGAGCGTAGGAGAGAGGGACCAGTCCACCCGGTTCGTCTATCCATTGACGATGGAGTGCCAAATAACCGCACAAGGCGTCATTCTGATGGCGCAGTTTGATCCCCGGGCCATTGACGCATTGCAGATGGAGCGAGTACTCTGCCAGTTCGAACATGTGCTGGGCCAGATCCTACCCCAAAGAGCCGATCTGAAGCTGGCCAACGTCAGCTTCACCTGTCCCGAGGAGCTCGACGAGCTGGAGCGGGCGGCGGGAGCATGCAGAACGGCCGAGGACACAAGTCTTCACTCCCTGTGTGAGCAGCGAGTCCGCCGACAGCCAGGTGCCCAGGCCATCTGCTCCTGGGATGGCGACTTTAGCTACGAGGAGCTATGGACCCTCTCAGCGCTTCTCAGAGATCAGCTGGTCGCTGCCGGTATCGGTCCAGGGAGCGTTGTCGCGTTATGTTTCGAGAAGTCCGCATTTGCGGTGGTGGCTATGCTTGCTGCCCTCATGGCCGGAAGCGCATTCATGGCTCTTGACCCAGCGCACCCCATTGGCAGGCTTGAGCACATTGTCACAGAGGCGAAGGCAGAGTTGGTTGTCACGTCTCCGTTGCTGGCTCACCTGTTCGAAACATCGACGTCGCCATTTGAGGTCCTTGAACTGTCACGTGATACACTTCAACACGTGACACATCTCAGCATCATACGACATCCCGCAGGTGCGGCAACAAGATCATCAACTCAACCGAGTTCGAACCCGGCCGTCATCATATTCACATCCGGTAGCACGGGGAAACCGAAAGGGATTGTTCTGTCCCACTCATCCATCGCCTCGAGCTGCCTTGCTCACATTGAGCCATACGGGCTCAGCACAGAATCCAGGGTCCTCCAGTTCGCCTCGTACACCTTTGACGAGAGTATCGAGGATGTGTTCTCCACGCTCATCGCTGGGGGCACCATATGCATCCCGTCTGACGCCGACCGCCTCAATGACCTCTCCGGGGCCATCAATAGGCTCCGAGCAAACTGGGCCATACTGACGCCGACGGTCGCCGGTCTCATTGAGCCTGAAGATGTCCCGAGCTTGAAAACCATTGGCTTTGGCGGAGAGCCTGTGACGAGAAATCTCATCTCCAAGTGGAAGCGGCACGCGCGACTCATGAACGTCTACGGCCCCGCGGAATGCTCCATGGCAGCAGTGTGCAACCCGGAACTGGCCGACACCGACCCTGCTTGCATCGGAAGGCCCGTCGGCGGGCGGGCATGGGTAGTAGACAGCGAGAATTACCATCGCCTCTGCGCTCTTGGGGCTATCGGGGAGCTCCTCATCGAGGGACCTCTCTTGGCAACTGGATACCTCAACGACGAGGCGAGAACCTCAGCGGCCTTCATCGAATCCCCTGCCTGGGCCACCGAAGACGCGTCATCCAGCCGGTCTCCGCCCATACGGTCTTTTCCGGCATCGCGCAGATTCTACAAGACTGGAGACTTGGTGTGGATCGGCGATGGTCTCAAGTTTTACTACGTTGGCCGGAAAGATACACAGGTCAAGCTGCATGGTCAGAGAATCGAGCTGACAGAAATTGAACACCAGATCTCAAAGGCCGGGACCTGCCACAATGTTGTGGTTTGCATGCCAGGGGCCGGGCCCTGGCACGGAAAGCTCTGTGCGGTCTGGGTGCCTGTTCAAGGGGAGACCGACAGCAGGGGAGGAGGAAGAGGCGAAGCCGCCATCGCCCCGTGGACAGATCCGACTGACAACGAGGTTGAGCGTATCAAAGAGCACTTGCGCTGGACCGTCCCCACGTACATGATACCCAGCGTTTGGGTGGCTGTGGTACGGCTTCCACTGCTCTCTTCAGGAAAGATTAACAGACGAGCTGTGTCCGCGTGGTTATCAGACATGGACTCGGAAACTCTGCGAGACATCGGTCAAGCCCATGTGGGTTCATTAACCAGCATTCTTGACGAAGCGATCGACGACACTGAGATGCGCCTCCGCGCCGTATGGGCCCATGTTCTCAACATAAAGGATACTGACATATCCCTCCACAAGTCGTTTCTGCGCATGGGAGGGGATTCCATCAGCGCAATACAAGTAGTCACCCGATGTAGAGCAAATAAGCTTGGCGTCACAGTGCAGGACGTCCTACGATGCCACGGTATCTCTGATCTGGCCAAGCACGTGCGGGAATTGGACGAGATTGCTGCGGTTCCGGTGGACGCAGTCGAAAGAAAAGGGGTCCCGTTTGGCCTCTCCCCGATCCAGAACATGTTCGTGCGCGCGTGCTCCGGTGTTGGGTCAGCCATAAACCATTACAACCAAAGCTTCCTCCTACGCCTGGGAAGCCGCATGGACGCCGAGGACATCGGCAAAGCGATATCGCTGGTGGCGAATCATCACGCTATGACCCACGCTCGGTTCTGCCAAGATGATGACGGCAATTGGAGGCAGTACATCACAGGCGACGAAACCACTGGGTCCTACAGCTTCGGGGTCCATGAAGTCGAGCATGAGGCAGACATCCTGCCACTCATCCACGCAAGTCAGCAAAGCCTAGACATCCAACAGGGACCGCTTTTCAAGGCGCATTTGTTTGAAATGGGACACGACCAACAGGAGCAGCTGCTGTTCCTCGTGGCACATCATCTCATCATCGACCTGGTCTCTTGGCGGATCGTCTTGGAGGATTTGGAAGAAGCACTACAGAACGGGGAGGTGACCTCGGAAAGGACCACGCCATTCAGCCTGTGGTGCCAACTGCAGGACAACTACGTCCGACAGCACCTCGACGCGACCAGAAAGCAGCTGCCGTTTGATATCGACCGCGGGATGCACCATCTGGACTATTGGGAGATCAGCAAAGAAAACAACACGTTTGCCGACATGGAGTCGCAGTCGTTCACCCTCAGCAACCATACCACCCAGCTACTGCTGTCTGATGCGAACCAAGCGTTCGGAACCGAGCCCTTGGACCTGATGCTGGGGGTGCTGATTCATTCGTTCTGCGAGATTTTCACGGACAGGGCGCCGCCAGTAATCTACAACGAGGGCCACGGCCGTCAGACCTGGGACTCTACAATCGACTTGTCCAGGACTGTCGGCTGGTTCACGACCATGCTGCCAATCTCTGTGCCTCGGGCTGAGGACGTAGCCGATACCGTGAGGCGGGTCAAGGACCTCCGGCGCTCTGTTCCCGATCACGGCTGGTCATGGTTCAGTGCAGAACTCTTGTTCCGGGAGGATGAGCGTGGCCTCCGTGGTCCCATGGAAATCATATTTAACTACGTGGGACAGTATCAGCAACTCGAGCGAGATGGGGCCACCCTAAGCCGCGTGGAGATGGACGACCTTGAGGCCATGGACGTCGGTCCGAGAATCCCTCGGCCGGCCATCTTTGAGATCTCCGCGGGGATCGAGAGTGGACGGCTGAGATTCATGTTCTACTATAATTCCCAGGTCAACAAGCAAGAGCAGATCTTGGACTGGGTAGCGAAGTGCGGAGAGATGCTTGAGGAAGCCTGCACCAAACTTCGGAGCCTCAGACAACGCAAGACGCTAAGCGACCTTCCGCTGCTGCCCATGACTTACGATGCATTGAGTCATCTTGAGGCAGCCATTGATGCCCAGACTGGTCTCTGCCTTGGGTCCGACGTTGAAGATGCGTATCCGTGCGTACCAATGCAGCAGGGACTCCTCTTGAGCCGGATACGCGATAGCGGAGTGTATCGCATCGCCAATATATGGGAAGTCCGGCCGCAACATTCGTCCCATGAATGTGTTGACCCAGGTCGACTGAAAGCTGCGTGGTTAGAGGTGGTAGAACGACACCCGGCGTTGCGGACAATGTTCATCGAGTTCCAGGCCCAGGGTCTCCCCTCGGAGACAGTGCCTCTCGTTCAGGCGGTGCTCCATACCGAGGCTATCAGGAGGGAAGATCACGCAATCTGTTTTGTCCACCCAGATCCTGTCGCGGCCCTCCTTGAGCATGGCGAGCAGGGCCACACGCGGCGCCGCTCCAGGCGGACACCACTGCCTCAACACTTGTCCATCTGCCGCTCACCCGACGGAAGAGTGTTTGCCAAGCTTGAGATTGATCACTTGGTCGTTGACGGTTTATCAATGTCCATCCTACTTCGCGACCTGGCTCTGGCATACGGGGGGGAGCTCCTGAGCATGCCGAGGCCACTATGGTACCGAGACTACGTCGACTACCTCGGAGGACGAAGCGAGAGTCACGCAGTCGAATATTGGGATAGCTACTTGAGAGATCTCTCGCCTACAATCTTCCCGACATACACGTCAGATAACAGTGCCAACGAAGTGAAAGTCAAGTATTACGAGGGATACAGTATCAATCTCTCCCAAAGCTCAGAGTTGCCGTCTGTCTGCGAGCGCATGGGCGTCACCCTCGCCGCCATGTTCCAGACGGCATGGGCCATGGTGCTTGCCAGCTTCACCAGGCAGCAGGATGTCTGCTTTGGCTATATCGCTTCCGGCAGAGATACACCTCTGACAGGTATCGAGAATGCGGTGGGCCTGTTTGTCAACCTTCTCGTTTGCCGCTGCAATCTGGACCCGAAGGCTCAACTCCAACGAACTGTAGAGTCGGTGCAGGCTGACCTCATACATGGCATGTCACACCAACGCTGCTCGCTGGCAGAGATCCAGCATCGCCTCGATCTCCCTGAGGCAACCTCTTTGTTCAACACAATTATGTCGTTTCAGAGGAGGTCAAGTCATGAGGACCACGAAGATGCGGCAATTTCGTTCGAGATGATCTCGGGCAAGGACCCGACGGAGGTGAGAAGCGACACAGGACGGGATTTGGAAGTCAAGGACACGAACTGACGCTCATGGAACTAGTACGACATTTCCATCGACATCGAAGTCGACGGTACCCTCATTGATGTCGTGCTGCGCTACAAGGCAGCTCGTATGTCTAGAGCACTGGCGGCGAATGTAGCAAGCGTGTTTGACCAAGCGCTCTGCCAGATGATCGATTACCCTAGCACTCAGGTCCGCCATATCGATCTCTTCAGCAACCATAACCTATCCCAGGTGTCTAAGTGGAACGCCGACTATCCCGATACCGTCGTTGCGCGTGTGCACGACCTCGTCACGCGGACCTGTCGCCAGCAGCCAGACGTCTTGGCAATTGAGTCCTGGGATGGTAGACTCCTGTACAAGGAGCTGGACCTGCTCTCCACGCGCCTCTCACACTATATCCACGCCCTGGGCGTCGGCCCCGAGGTCAAGGTTCCGCTGATATTCAGCAAGTCAATGTGGTACATGGTGGCGATGCTCGCGGTCCTGAAGGCCGGTGGCGCCTGCGTTGCTCTGAATCCCAGCGATCCACCAAACAGGCTGCGCTCTCTAGTCGCCGAGGTCGACGCAAAGATTCTGCTCTGCTCGCAAGAGATTGCAGAAACCACAAGGCAGATACTGTCAGCGGATCTGCATATAGTCGACGTAGGTGCTGGGAGCATAGGGGAGCCAGGAACTGCCACGGCGGCCTCATTCCCGGAACCGCCGGGCTCCCCAGCCACTTCAAGCAGCGCAGCATTTGTCGTCTTTACCTCTGGGAGCACAGGGAAACCGAAGGGAATTGTAGTCGAGCACAAGTCCTTTTGTACGAGCGCTCGCCAGCACGCGTCCAGGCTGGGCATCACCTCGTCCTCGAGAGTGTTTCAGTTCGCGGCTTTCACCTTTGACCCCAGTCTATGTGACGCGCTAATGACCTTGATGGAAGGCGGCTGCGTTTGCATTCCGTCGGAAGAAGAGCGGATGAGCCACCTGGGTCAGGCGATCCGCAGATTCCAGGCTAACTGGATCTGCCTCACCCCGACAGTGGCAGGACTGCTGCGGCCCGAGCAGGTTCCTTGTGTCCGTACATTGGCTGTCGGCGGGGAAGTGATGCCGCAGGATATGGTTGCCATGTGGGCAGACAAAGTCAGGTTGATCAACGTCTACGGTCCGTCTGAGTCTACAGTCTGGACCATGTGCGCCGACAGACTCACTCCAAACTCAACACCGGCCAACGTCGGCCGCGCCTTTGCATCCTCGATTTCATGGATTGCAGACCCGGAGAATCACAACAAGCTCGCACCGATCGGGACAGTGGGAGAGCTGCTGATCGAGGGCCCGACGCTGGCAAGGGGCTACCTCAACGACGAGGAGAGGACTAACTCTGCCTTTATACATAGCCCAGACTGGCTGCCGAGGTTCAAGAACAAGTGGTCAGGAACCGGTCCTCCTTGCCCAGGTCGCATGTATAAGACTGGCGACCTTGTCCGGTACGACCCAGATGGTACGATAGTCTTTGTCGGACGAAAAGACTCCCAGGTCAAGATACGAGGTCAAAGGGTGGAGTTGGGTGAGATCGAACACCATCTGAGGCTGCTGAGTCCTCCAGGTTGGATCTGCTCTGTTCAACTGCTGACGTCCAGGCTTCGCGTCTCCGAGGACGTCCTTGTCGCTTTTGTTTGTACCCAGGAACAGGCTAGGGCGGCCGGACATTGCGATCGCGGAGGTGAAGGTGAATTGAAGGGCTGTAACACGCCGGCCATGCCCACCCTGTCGAAAGCCATGCTCCCGCCTCTGTTGACACTGGTGGCGGATGTGCTGCCAGCTCACATGGTGCCCTCGCTGTGCATACCGCTGCCGCAAGCGCCCGTGAACGCCTCGGGGAAGATTAACAGAACAGCCCTGAAAGAAATATATGAGGGATTGTCAATACAAGAGCTCCAGACCTGCATGGGGCTCGATACCATCAAGGAGATGCCATCGACGAGAATGGAGCTCAAGATGCAGAGACTATGGGCAGACGTCCTCGGACTTCCCACCAAGGTCATCGGGAGAACCGACAGCTTCTTCAAGCTAGGGGGAGACTCGTATTGTGCCATTAGGCTGGTCAGTTCCGCAGGTTCGCGTGGCGTGCGGCTCACCGTCGCCACGGTGTTCGACCAGCCCACGCTTCGCGAGATGGCGGCGGCGGCAGCAGACGAACACACAGTGGACGACGGCCACCGGTCGACGGTGTCTCCCGTTGTTGAACCCTTTTCGATGATCCGAGGTGCCATGACAGAAACAGGCCTTGTGTCCGAGGCGGCTGAGCTGATGGGATGCCCGACGCATTACATCGACGACATCTACCCATGCACTACTCTCCAGGAGGGTATGATGACGCTTTCCAGCAGCCATAGCGGGACGTACATCGCAAGCAAGGTCTTCGAACTGCCAGCTTCCGTGGACGCTGCCCGGTACCGCTCGGCCTGGGAAATGGTCGTGCGGGAGACTCCCATTCTCCGGACCCGGATCATCCAGCCTGGAAACGGCGGGAGAATGCTCCAGGTGGTGATGAATGAGTCGATCGAGTGGGAGTCTGGAAATGGCTGCCTCGACGATCATCTGCCACGCCAGAGTGACCTGGACATGGGCCTGGGGAAACGCCTGTCTCACTACGCAATCTTTTTCAACGACGCGGATTCGAAGAGGTACATGGTCTGGACTGCTCACCATGCCATATTCGACTCCTGGTCACTCTCTCTTATATACCAGGCGGTACATCGCGCGTATTCCAACGGGGACTTGTCGGAATACACACCCGCTCCATTCAATATCTTCATCCGAAGCATCGCGAGCGCGGACCATGCAGCTTCAGCAGCATACTGGAACTCCCATCTGGCAGGGTTTTCTGCCACAGACTTTCCGCCCACAGGCTCGTTCAGGACCACGTCGAGAGCATCATCCGTCCTCGAGAAGAGCTTCGCCCGCAGCTTCACGCCACCTGGGCACGGCATCACAGCGTCGTCGGCTGTACGGGCCGCCTGGGCCATACTGGTGTCACGACACAGTGGCAGCCCTGACATCGTCTTTGGAGCGACTTTGAGCGGCCGAAACGTCGCGGTCCAGGGAATAGAGAATGTGGTCGGCCCAACCATCACGACGGTCCCGGTCCGGGTTGCCGTGCACGACAAGGAGACGCCGCTGGCGTTCATGCACCGTATCCAGCGGCAAGCAACGGAGATGATGCCGTTCGAGCAGACCGGACTGCACGAGATAGGCTCCCTCAGCGAGGATGCTCGTGCTGCGTGTCAATTCCAGAACCTCATCAGCATCCACGTAGACAGCAACAGCCCCGGCAGATCTGGCAGTGGAGACCCTGTCCACATGCTTCGGCGGCAGTTGGGCAACTCGCTGACACTTCCGCTGGCCTTGGATCTTACTATCCGGAGCGACCAGATAGTCCATGCCGCGGTGCAGTTTGACGAAGCTGTCGTATCGCCGTCGCTGGCAGAATCCATCCTGGACCAGCTCGAACATGTGCTCTGCTATCTCACTTCCCCGGAAGCACAAGAGGGAACGGTCGGAGACATCACCGCCTGTAGCAAACGCGACGAGACCCTCATTCGGAGCTGGAACCAACACCTTCAACCTCAAAACGCTGCTGCTCACGCCCCGGTAGTCGAGCTCATCCGGCAGCAAGCAGTGCGGCGTCCTGACGAAGAAGCTGTGTGCGCCTGGGATAGCAGGTTTTCTTACTCCCAGCTCGACCGCATGTCATCGCAACTCTCCGAACACCTTGCGTCTCTTGGTGTCTCGCGCGGCATCTGCATCCCTTTGTATTTCGAGAAATCAGCGTGGATTGTCGTGTCCATGGTTGCCGTCCTCAAGGCTGGCGGTACTTTCGTCCCCCTGGACGCGTCACAACCGATCAAGCGAGCGGAACAGATTATCCGTGACTTAAAGGCACCCATAGTACTCATCTCGGAGGCGAACTCAGAGCGGTTTCCTGGCGATCTCGCGCTGCAGGTAGTCGTGCCGTCCGAATCTCTCAGGGTCGACAGCCCAGATGCAGCCAACAGTGCTGTTTCGGCCCCTTTGCAATCACAAACTCTCGCTTCAGACATTGCGTATATACTCTTCACCTCCGGAACCACTGGGCGGCCAAAGGGTGTAATGATCGGACACGGGGCCCTGGCTACGGGTGTCACAGAGCATGGCAGGGCACTGGGGATGGGCACAGCCGTTCGGGCCCTTCAGTTCGCATCTTTTGCGTTTGATGCAAGCATCACGGAGATCCTGGCCACTCTCGTCCATGGCGGCTGCGTGTGCATCCCGTCGGAGGATGACCGCACCGGGGATATAGCCGCCGTGGTCCGGGCGATGGAGATCAATTGGGCATTACTCACGCCGTCGTTCGCCACCCTCATAGACCCTTCAGAGATGCCGACCTTGCGTACCCTGGTCCTCGGCGGAGAGGCGGCATCGCGAGGACTGATCCATAAGTGGACCGAGTCCGGCACGGTGGTTTTCGTCGCCTACGGACCCACGGAATGCACAGTCGTTGCGCTCGTGAGGAACACACGAGATTCGCGAGACGGTCCTGCATCTCGGCCCGAAGTCATTGGACGCAGTGTCGGATCAGCCTGCTACGTCGTTGACGTGAACTGTGAGGATAGGCTGGCCCCCATCGGAGGTCTGGGAGAACTGTACATCGAGGGGCCGATCTTGGCCCAAGGGTATCTGAACGACGAGGCTCAAACTAACAAGGCCTTTATCCATGATCCTAAATGGTCAAAGCTCCGATCTGGCCTGAGTCGTCGGTTCTACAAGACTGGCGATCTGGTACGTTATAATGAGGATGGCACAGTGCTCTTCGTTGGGAGACGCGACGGCCAGGTCAAGCTCAGGGGCCAGCGTGTGGAGGTCGGAGAGATTGAGCAACAGCTGTCCATGATGCCCTGGATTGAGAATGCCGTTGTGACGATGATGAAGACCAGAGATTTGAGAAAGACCGAGACCCCCATACTGGTTGCCGTCGTGTCACCCCGCTCAGCAAGCAAAGCCATCACCGCCGATACCAAGATGAGGCTACTTGCACCAGCCGAGTTGCAGGGTCTTTCGCTCTCAACGGAACAGGTCCAGGATTCTCTGGCTAAGCATCTCCCTGGGTACATGATTCCCGGGTTCTGTATCTGGGTTGACAAGATACCACTTACATCTTCAGGCAAGACGGACACTCGGAGGGTCGTCGGCTGGCTTCACAGCCTGACCTGGGACGAGTTTCGAGCCGCTGCGAGCGCCTGCAACGTCTCACAGACTGAATCCGAAGCGGAAGAGTTCGCTTCATCGACAGAGAAGTTGCTACAGCGCGCTTGGTGCGACGTTTTGCGGCTCCCTACGCATCAGGTCGGCCGTCGCCAGCCCTTCTCGGCTATAGGGGGCGACTCCATTTCCGCGATGCAGGTCGTCGCTAAGTGTCGATCGGAGGGTGTCCACTTCACGCTGAAGGATGTTCTCCAAACGAAGACTATATCCAGCCTCGCGCAGCGTGCAACTTTGGCCCAGGTCTCCCCGATGGCATCCGCCGGTCAGGACGAGGAAGAGGACGGAGATGTGCGCTATCTCGCTGGAATGTCTCATCCGCTCACCCCTATCCAGAGGCTCTTCTTCGAGCACAACCCTGGCGGCCGCAACCACTTCAACCAGAGTTTCCTCTTGCGTTTGGCCAGGCGGGTCTCGGTCGATGCCGTTTCCCATGCCCTCGACCTACTTGTTGAACGCCACGACGTGCTCGCATCACGGTTCGCGAAGAAGGAGGGCCACTGGATGCAATACGCAACAGGCGATTCTTCGCAGGCTCACCGGTTCAGACACCACCGAGTGTCCGGTGAGGATGCAGCAGAAAAAATATACGCCGACAGCCAAACCAGCCTCGACATCCTGACAGGTCCGTTATTCGCGGCGGACTTCCTCAATTTCGTATCCGATGATGACACATGCCAGTCTCAGCGACTCTTCCTGGTCGCACATCATCTCGTCGTCGACCTCGTGTCGTGGAGGGTCCTGCTCCGGGACCTCGAGTCCCTGCTCAGATCGGAACGGTTGCCGCCGCAACGTCCATTATCCTTCTTCCGCTGGTCGAGGATGCAACAACAGCACATGGAGGCACAGCTGCAGTCGCCGGTACTAGCGGTGCCCATCCTTAAACCCTCTCAGCCCGATCACAGCTACTGGGGCATGCGTGGACAGAGGAATGCGTACGGTGACGTCTCGGAGAGACGGGTTGTTCTCAGCCCGGAGTTCACATCCACGCTCCTGAATCAGGCAAACAATGCATTCAGAACTGAGCCCCTGGATATCATGCTCGCTGCACTAGCCTACTCCTTCGCGAGGACTTTCCGTGATCGGCAGCCTGCCGAAATATTCAACGAATCCCACGGCCGCGAATCATGGGACGCTTCAGTTGATCCGTCCGGAACGGTAGGCTGGTTCACCATTCTCTGCCCCGTACCGGTGGCTGTCACAGAAGGTCTCGACATGCTGTCGGCACTCATCCAGACCAAGGATACTCGCCGGAAGACTCCTGACAACGGCTTCCACAGCTTCGGTCTACATTATTACTCACCACAACAGGAGCAGAAGTCCTCGCCAGAGGTTGTCTTCAACTACGCGGGAAGGTTCCAGCAGCTAGATGACCCGGATGCCATTCTACGTCAATTGCCGCTAGGCATGAATAGCTCGCAGGACTATGATCCGGATGCGGAACGCTTTGCTCTGATTGATATTGGTGCAGGAGTAGTATCAGAAAGCCTCGTCTTCTCCTTCTCGTTCAACCGTAGCATGAAACGGCAAGACCAGCTGGACGCATGGACCCACGAGTTCAAGAAAACGCTGGAAGAGTATTGTACCCAGCTCGCCTACATGGCGCCCCGCGCGACTCCAAGCGACTTCCCTCTGGCAACGACCGATCTGCCGACTAGTGAGTGCCTTGATCAGTACTTTACCACGACGCTCCGGCAGCATGGACTCTCACTGGACGCCGTGGAGGACTTGTATCCATGCTCCCCAATGCAGAACGGGTTGCTGCTCAGTCAGAGCAAGCACGTCGGCGTCTACGACTTGGAGATCATCTGGAAGGTGTCTAGGTCAGACACCGTCTCTAATTCGGTAAGCGTGCCGCAGCTGCTACGGGCATGGCAGAAGGTGGTCAGCGAGCAGCCTAGTCTCAGGACGATTTTCGCCCCTTCGTTTTCTTCCCATGATGTTGCATTCAACCAGATCGTCCTGAAGACAGCCACGGCTGAAGTGTTGAGCATCCGGTCAGATACCGACGGTGATGCTCTCGAGGCGCTGCGCCGCTTGACACGGACGACAACGACCGATGCTGGAAAACCTCCGCACCGTCTCGCTGTATGTGCGGAGTCATCCGGGTCCGCCTACTGCAAGCTGGAAATCAACCACGCCCTGGTTGACGCAGCCTCCATTCACGCGCTGCTGCTTCACCTGAGCCAGGCGTACGCCAATGACACGGCGCCGGCCGCCGTGGTCCCGTACAGCCAGTATATATCATTCATTCAAGGGAAGGACCCCGAGGAGGCAATGAGTTACTGGAGGACATACTTATCAGGTGCTGAACCATGCATCTTCCCAGCCCTCGACGATGGACTGCCGACAAGCAAACACCGGCTGCAGACGGCTTCCGTTAGCGTTACCAACACAGTGTCCGAGTTTGACGCATTCTGTCGGAGCCATGGCATCACCTTAGCCACCTTGATCATGGCTGCGTGGGCCGTCGTGCTGCACACGTACGTGGGAACGGACGATGTCGCCTTTGGCTATCTGGCTTCCGGGCGTGATATACCCATCTCAGGGGCCGAGCACGCCGTGGGACCCTTCATCAACATGCTGGTCTGCCGCGTTCAACTGGGGCCGGCAGCTTCTCTCACCGAAGTGCTGAAGAGTATGAGCAGTAACTACACCGATAGCTTGGAGTACCAGCATTGTTCCATGGCGGCTATCCAGCACGGCTTGGCAGCCTCGGGCCAGCCGCTTTTCAACACAGTTCTATCCATACAGCGACAAGGTTTGGCCCAGGGCCTCTTAGCAACCGCTAATGGCCTTACGTTTGAGGCCATGGATGGTCAAGACCCTACAGATGTGAGTTTATATGTCGCCCTGTCCCGCAACGCTGATAGCTGAATCTCGATAAATCTAACCCCCTGAAATAGTACGACATCTCGGTGAATGTCAACGTTTCCGACGAAGGCATGTCTGTGTCTTTTAACTACTGGACATCTTGTCTCTCCTCCGTCCAGGCCTCCAACCTCGCTGGCAGCTTCTCAGCCGCCTTCTCAGAGATTATGAGTGGCCGTCCCAAGGTCGGCGACGTCAGGATCACCGGCAGAAGCCATCGAGAACAGATGGAGGAGTGGAACAAGACCCGGACGGAACCGGTCGACGATTGCGTGCACATGGCATTCGAAAGGCAGGCCACCTCGCGACCGAACGCTGCCGCGGTATGCTCCTGGGACGGGGATTTTACGTATGCGGAGCTGAACAGCCTCTCCAGTCGACTGGCCCATCACCTGAGGTCCCAGGGTCTGCAACGTGGCGACTTTGTACCTCTATGCTTCGAGAAGTCTGCATGGACCATCGTGGCTATGCTCGCCATCCTGAAAGCCGGCGGTGCCTGCATATCCGTCAGCGCCAAGTTCCCTACTGCTCGGCTTCAGACGATCCTCAAGGCGGCCGGTGCTCGCATTGTGCTGGTGGCGCCGCAACACGCGGCTTTGTTCTCAACAATCGCCGTACGAGTGGTGGAGATTACCGAAGTTCTGGTCCGAAGTCTCCCTGCCTCGGTCGACATGGCTCACAAGGACGAAGTGCCCAGCCACAGCCCAGCATTTGTCCTCTTCACGTCGGGGTCGACGGGCGAACCAAAGGGTATCGTTCTAGAGCACGGCGCCATATGCACAAGCGCCAGCGAGCACGGTCCGGCTCTTCAAATCGGGCCGGAGTCTCGGGTCCTACAGTTCTCTGCATACACATACGACGTCTCGTGGGGAGAGATCTTCACGACGCTGATGCGCGGTGGCTGCGTATGCGTTCCGAGTGAGGAGGAGAGAGTCAATACCCTCTCCGGCGCCATGAACAGGCTCGAGGTGACGTGGGCGTTCCTAACGCCGACCGTCGCCAGTCTGCTAGATCCCGAAGAGGTGAGGACGTTAAAGGTGCTGTGTCTCGGGGGCGAGTTCGCCACCAAAGACAACATCGAGACATGGAGCCGAAGGGTGTTCCTCATTAACACTTACGGCCCGGCCGAGTGCGCCATATGGTGTTCGTATCGTCCAGGCGTAGAGATGGGATCCGACCCTGCAAACATTGGAAGGACTACTGGAAGCCGGCAGTGGATCGTGGATCCCAACAATCACGACGTCCTAGCACCGATTGGATGCGTCGGAGAGCTTCTGATCGAGGGTCCAACACTAGCACGAGGCTATCTGAATGATGCAGCGAAGACCGCAGCAGCCTTCGTAGAGAACCCGGGCTGGACGCTAGACGGGGACAAACGTCACGACGCGGTGCCGACTCGGCGCCGGTTCTACAAAACGGGTGACCTCGTCCGGTACAATTCGGATGGGTCCATCAACATCATCGGCAGGAAAGACACGCAGATCAAGCTCCACGGGCAGCGCATCGAGGTCGGAGATATCGAGCACCACTTGAAGCAGGCCGCCGCTCCCTTCGGGTGGCAGTCCTCGGTGGAGCTGATACGGCCGGCCAGGAGGAGGAAGATGCTCGCAGCCTTCGTCGGGCTCGGCCGCGGCCAGCCTGACGACGCCCCTGTCGAGGTCGTCACGGACGCGACCTCGGATATCCGACACTCCATGCTCCAAGTGCAGGAAGCCTTGGTTCGCGCACTGCCGAGATACATGGCGCCTACTGTATACATCCCACTAACGGCGATTCCTCTGACAGCCGGTGGCAAGCTGGACCGCAAGACGTTGCGGCAGGTTGGCGACGGATTGAGCGCGGAGCTGCTCACGTCGCTGCTCACTGCCAACACTCGTAAAGCGCCACTGGCCACGGCCATGCAGAGGCGGCTGCAGGCGCTCTGGTCGGCCACGCTGGAGGTGGATCAGAGCCACATTGGACCGGAAGACGACTTCTTCTCATTGGGAGGCGATTCGATGAACGCGATGAAGCTGGTCGCCACCGCAAGGAAAAGCCGGCTGGCGATCACCGTCGCGGCCATATTCCACCATCCGACCCTGGCCGGTATGGCAGAGGAGCTGACCGAGCTTGGAGACCCTACCAGGGCGCACGAGGAGCTGCCGGCCTTCCACATCGTCCACATGCCGCCGGACGAAAGAGCCGGTTTGTTGTCCAGAGCAGCGCAAGCCTGTAATCTGCCAAAGAACGCGATTCAAGATGTGTACCCCTGTACGTCGCTTCAGGACGGGCTCATTGCGCTATCGATGAAGGACCGCGGCTCCTACGTTTCACAGAGCGTCTTTCATCTGCCTGAGGATATCGACATTTCTCGCTTCAAGTCGGCATGGGAGGCTGTCTTCCAGGAAGCCGATATACTCCGAACGAGAATCGTTGACCTGCAAGGTGCCACGTCGTTGCTCCAAGTCGTGACCCGCAACCACGTTGAATGGGTGTACGAAGATCACCTGCCGAGCTACCTCAAAGCTGATTATGACCGCCCCGCTGCTCTCGGCGAGCCTCTGGTCAGATTTGCTCTGGTAGGCAGTGCCCCCCAGGAGAGGTTCTTCGTCTGGACGCTCCATCATGCTCTCTACGATGCGTGGTCCAAGGACCTACTGCTAGCTCATGTCCACGCTCACTACCATGGATCAGAGGCCGAGTCTGCACCGTTGGTTCCATTCAAAGAGTTCATCCACAGCCTTGGCGCGTCAGACTCTGGAGCATCAGCCGAGTTCTGGAGGGAGCAGCTGGACCACGCTGGTCAGGTTCACTTCCCTGCTCTTCCGACAGCCGACCGGCAGCGTGTACGAAGCGACCGCAGAGACTCATATAATATCCATCTGCACCGCCAGCAGCGGCAGGGGTCAAGAATCACCATGTCGACGATCATCCGCGCGGCGTGGGCCATCGTCGTTGGCCGCCATTCCATGTCGGAGGATATCACTTTCGGGGCCACGCTGAGCGGTCGTAGTGCCCATGACTCCCGCGTCTCGGTCGAAAGGGTCGCCGGGCCTACAATAACGACTGTTCCTGTCCGCTGCCGCATCGATCAGACGGCGTCAGTGACCGAGTTCCTGAGTGAGATCCAGCAGCAGGCCGCCCACATGCTCACCCACCAGCACTTCGGGCTTCAGAATATCCAGCGACTAGATCCCCACGCCCGCGAGGCAGCAAGCTTCCATAATATACTTATCGTGAACCCTGTGCCGACAGAGTCGCCTGTGAGCAACCTATTCCGACCGTACGACATCCCCGGACACCACTCCGACTTTCTCACGCACCCGCTGGTCGTGGAATGTACGCCCGGCGTCGGCGGGAACTTGGAAGTGATCGTGCAGTACGACTCCGAGTTCATCGTCCCTGAGCAGACGCGCAGCCTCATCATGCAGTTTGAGCACGTTCTGGCCCAGCTGGCAGCCGAGGATCCGCATAGAAGGTTACAAGACGTGGAAGTTATCAGCCCGCTTGACAGGCTAACCATTCAGGGGTGGAACGCTCAATCACCCCAAGCTTACCGGACTTGTGTGCATCACTTGGTCGCGGACAGCATGCTCAAGCGACCAGATGCCGTCGCGCTGTACTCGTGGGATGGCACCCTCACTTACAGTGAACTGGATCGAGCCTCCAACAAGCTCGCGCGGCATCTCGCCAACCTGGGAGTTGGACCTTCATCCATCGTGCCATTCTGCTTCGACAAGTCCCTGTGGGCAGTGGTGGCAGCTCTATCCATATGGAAGGCCGGCGGCTGCTTCACTGCCCTCGACCCAACGCACCCGCGAGGCCGCCTAGAGACCATCCTCAAGGAGACCGGCGCGCAGATCACCGTGATGGATCCGAAGCACGCCAGGGCATTGCGGGACCTCGCCCCGGAGACTATCGTGCTGGAGCCGTCGCTGACCGACAAGCTGCCCACGGCAGCGGGGCCGCCGCCGGTCGCTGTGGGACCAGAAGACGCAGCCGTTGTCGTGTTTACCTCGGGGAGCACCGGCCTACCTAAGGGCATCGTCCTAGAACACCAGGCTCTCTCCTCCAGCATTCTCGCTCACGGCGCTGTACTTCAGCTAAGCCCGGCGTCAAGATTTCTACAGTTTGCCTCCTATACATTCGACGTTAGCATCGCTGAGGCTTTTACGACTCTGATCACCGGTGGATGCGTCTGTATCCCATCGGAGCACGAGAGGCTGAATGACCTGGCCACGGCCATGAACAGGTTGTCGGTCAACCAGGCGTGTCTGACACCGAGCGTTGCTGCACTTATTCACCCGGACGAAGTCCCAGGGCTTAAACACCTCGTGTTGTCGGGGGAGGCACCTACCCCTGAGAGTCTGGCCACCTGGGCATCCTCAGTTCACCTAACCAACATATACGGGCCTGCAGAGTGTTCAATATGGTCCATGTGCCTCCCAGTCGTCCAGCCGGATTCGCAGCCGACGAACATCGGCTTTGGCGTGGGATCAAGAAGCTGGATCGTCGAACCGGACGACCCGCAGACGCTAGCGCCTGTAGGCTGCGTAGGCGAGCTTCTCCTCGAGGGGCCCATCTTAGCCAGGGGTTATCTCAACGACAGTGAGAAGACCTCCGGTGCCTTCCTACCTCATCCCAGGTGGCTGGGTGCCACTGCGGAGGGGAAGCCGACAGCAAAAGTCTACAAGACGGGGGATCTAGTCAAGTACAACCCCGACGGATCGGTTTGCTACCTGGGGCGCAAAGACATGCAGGTCAAGTTGCACGGGCAGCGCGTCGATCTGTCGGAGGTCGAGAACCAAATCGCGGCTAGCGGCCTGACCGGTGGCCAAGTCATGGTAACGATACCCAAGAAGGGTCCGTGCAAAGATCAAATCGTGGCCATCCTGTCCGTGAAGGAAGACGCAAGCTCCGATCCTGCGGACGACAAGAGTGAAGAGTGGTTTCTTCCGCTCCACGGCGGTCATGTCTCGACACAACTGGCCGCTATATCTGGGCTTGCGGCCGAAAGCCTGCCACCCTATATGATTCCGTCCGTATGGTTCGCCGTCGCCAGGTTGCCGTTGGCGACGGCAGGGAAGCTGGATCGCAAGCGGATCCTTCTCAGTCTGGAGGCCATGAAGCAGGACGTACTCGACAGGGTCCTCAGCGCCACCGCCACAGAAACTCCTCGAGCGCCGGCATCCTCCAAGGAGCTGATCCTGGCCGCCATCTGGAGTCAGGTCCTCAACTGCCCGATCGACAATGTGCACAGGTCCTTTTTGAACCTGGGCGGAGACTCGATATCGGCCATGCAGGTCGCGTCACGCAGTCGACTTAGGGGGCTCGTCGTCACCGTCCAGGATATCCTGAAGTGCAATACAATAGCAAAGCTGGCTCTTCGCAGCCATTTTGCGGAGGATATGGGCACGAGGGAGAACGGCGTCAGGGGCGGGCTCCAAGACCCGCAAGAGGAAGAAGACGAGGGACTTCCCTTCGAGCTGTCCCCAATACAGAAGATGTTCTTCTCGTACGCACCGAAAGGAGAGAATCATTTCAACCAGAGCTTCCTGCTCCGGCTCCGCAAGAACGTCGACCAGTGTCGATTCCCGGCCGCCCTTGATTCCATAGTCGCGCGTCATCCGATGCTGAGGGCCCGCTTCGAGTTCGAAGGTGGCGTCTGGAGCCAGCGCGTCTCGACCACAGTGGAAGACTCGTATGGGTTTACGTCCCATAGTGTGACCAACGAAGATGAAGTTGCATCTGTGCAGCGAGCCGCACACGCTAGAATGGACATCCGAAGGGGACCGGTGTTCGCCGTAGATGTCCTCGCCCTCGGCACACAGCAGATGATCCACCTTGTCGCCCATCACCTAGTCATCGATCTTGTGTCGTGGCGAATCATTCTCCAGGACCTGGAGCAGCTTCTCCAAGATGAGCCCGCGGCCTTGCCACGTCCCGGACTGTCGTTTAGGATGTGGTGTCAGCTGCAACGCGACCACACAAGAAGCATATCTACGAGGCCCGACGAACATGCAAGCAACATCAATATATGTTCGGATTACGACTTCTGGGGGATGGCAGGCAGACCGAACCTGCATGGCGATACGGTGTCAGAACGCTTCTCCCTCGACAAAGCAGCCACCTCTCGAATCATGACAGATTGCACCCTCGCCCACGGCACTGAGCCTCTGGATATCATGCTAACCGCGCTGGCCGCATCCTTCCATGACATCTTTCCCGATCGCCCCATACCAACCATCTTCAACGAGAGTCACGGCCGCCAGTCTTGGGATCCCGCAGCAGTGGATCCTAACAGTACAGTCGGCTGGTTCACCACACTCTCTCCCATCACCATCACATTGGATGGAAACTGGAGCTTCGCAGACATTCTTCGACAGATGAAAGAGGCCAGGCGACGAACCCGGGACAACGGAACGCGGTACCTTGATTCTCTGTTCCGTCGAAATGTCACTGGAGTTCTGGAGGAGTCTTCGTCTCCCGAGGTCATCTTTAACTATGCTGGGAGATACCAGCAGCTGGAGCATCAAGATGCACTCCTCAGACCTCTTAGCGACCCGGGACCGTTCACCGCCCAGATCGGACCCAGCATGCGGCGTTTCGCGCTTATAGAAGTCTCTGTAACGGCAGACGAGGAACAGCTGCACTTCGAGCTGTTTTACAATAAGCATATGCAGCGAAGGGGCCAGATACGAGACATTACGAACACGTATCATAGGCTCCTTGACAGCTGCAGCACAGAGCTGCTGCAGTCATCGACATTGCTGAGTCGCTTCCCCCTGCTCGAAGGTACGCCCGAAGACCTGGATCACCTCATGAGAAGTGTGGAGCGTGCCCGGGGAGTGGCTCCTGAAGATATCGAGGACATCTATCCCTGTACGCCGATGCAGGAGCGCATCTTGAATCATCAGTCAGAGTCGGGCTGGTCCTATAACGTGCAAAACGTCTGGAAGGTCGGCGTGGCGGCGGCCGGAGTACCGCGAGCGGACTGTCTCGAGACAGCCTGGCAGCAGGTCGTCGATCGCCACCCAGCCCTGAGAACCATCTTCCCGCCGAGCGATTGTGCACTTGGAAGATCCCACCAGGTGGTCCTCCGGCGGCAACATGCTAACGTGGAGGTCTTCCATACTGCACTCGACGACGACGCGACCCTCGAACATATCAGCGAATCGCCCGCGTTGCGCTTCAAACCCCTTGCTGCGGTGCATCAGCTGACTATATGCACCAGCGCGACGAGATCAGTGTATATGAAGCTGCAGATCAGTCACGCTGTCATCGACGGCTTCTCATTCCCGGTCGTCCTCCGCGACATGCAGCTGGCCTACAGCGCACAGCTGACGCCTGGTCCCGGTCCATCGTACCGTCACTTTGTCAATCACACGGTGAGGGAAAACCACGACGAGTCACGAGCGTACTGGGAAGACTACCTCGGCGGACTCTCACCGTGCATTTTGCCAGTCGTCGCTGCCTCGGGGGCTGACTCAGGGGGCGGCGACCTTTGCTCGGTCGAAGTCTCGCTGGCCGGCATGGCCGGCAACCTCTCCGAGCTATCTAGAAGGCTAGAGCTGACCGTTGCGAACATCTTCATGGCTGCGTGGGCATTAGTGTTGCACAATGCTGTGAGCGGTTCCGATGTGGTGTTTGGGTATCTCGTGGCTGGCCGGGACGTGCCCGTCGACGGCGTCGAGGATGCCGTCGGACTTTACATCAATTTGATACCCTGCCACATCAGCATCTCACAGACCAACTCGCTGCAGGATCTCCTGGAGACTGTTCGTGAGGATTTTTTGAGAAGCTTGCCGCATCAGCATGTCGCCCGCGCAAACATCACAAACGGGGCCCAAGCCCGGTCGCCACTCTTCAACACCGCAGTCTCGTACCAGAAGGACGCGGCTTCCGCCCAAGAGTCTGCGGCCGAGGCCGGTCTCGTGCTACAGAGGGTCTGGTCTCGCGATCCCACAGAGGTATGTCGTGCGCGGAAGTTATGAATTGAAAACAACACTGACCAGCTCCAATAGTACGATGTCGTACTGGGAATAGCCAACAGGGGCGATTCGCTTGCAGTGTCGTTGTATTTCTACAATGACAGAATCCCACGTAGCAGTGCCGCCAATCTTGCTCGGGCTCTGAAGCACGCCCTTGACTCTATGATAGCTCGTCCAGGCGACCTTGTTGGGCATGCCTTGTGCAGCCCCTGAACCCTCCGTAGAAGTCGAGGGCAATGCAGCGATGGCAGGCACCTATCATTTGCCCACCGGGGGAGGGGGGGGTTGAAAGTAGAGACACCGCGAGTTTTACTTGGACATCACGTCCTCTTTTTCACTTTGTTGGATGGAATTGTTGGGCTTTGGAAGCATGCAATTGACAGCAATATGGCGTGTTTCGGCAAATCCACTAATCACCATAGTTTGAGGATGATTCTCGGCTTCTAGGAGAAATGGGTCTAACAAGTAATATAATAGCATTAGTATATAGGTAGTATTACTGTATATATGTCTCGCAAAGTAGATCATCTCCTGTGTAATGAACTCCAAAAGTGAACCAAGGTATCATGATGAGAGTCCTCTCCTTGTCTATTCGGGTTAGAGTATTAGAAAGTTAGATAACCATCATGTTCGTGACATTGCCCCAGTTTCTCCTCCTCTGCTTTCCCGGGGGTTCTGGGCTCTCCAGAAGCACAGTGAGACGGTATCTGCACCGAGTCCATACCGGGCCGATGGTGGAGCGGTGGGTTTCACGGGCCGCATGATTACATGGTGTGGTGAATTGGGGTTGTGAACGAGCAAGATTGGGACATAATATTCGTTTACTTGCAGGGTGGTGAATCCTACACGTACACTTCATCATCGTCTTACACCGGCGGAGACCGTGCCCAGCGTCTCTCCGCATCGACATCCACTTACATATTTAGACTTGGGAAGACGCGCGGTTTACTTACGGTCTTTGAAGTTCCATACGTACACCGTATGGGCTGGAACTTGTGCAATGGCCTCGGCTCAGCCCATCCTAGAGCTTATCCTAGAGAACGGTCCATCGCCGGGATGGCTGGCGGCGCTCTTTGCTGCGTCGGTCTTCCTCTACGTCGTCTACCAGCGGACTCTTCACCCGCTGGCCGGTATTCCGGGGCCCGCAATCGCTTCGCTGACACGGCTGTGGCTCGGGAGGCAGTTCCGGAAAAAGTCCATGCATCGTGTGGAGATGGCCCTACATAGGCGGTACGGCTCCGTTGTCCGGATTGCGCCAACAGAGGTCAGCGTGTCCAGCCCGCAGGCGATGCACCTCGTGTATGGTACTTACCACTCTCCTGCTGGGCCTCGGTCTATGTGACACGGGCATCTTCTACACCGGTCTCCCTGCTAATTCCGGACAGGCGCGTCGAGCCGGTTCATGAAATCGGACTGGTACAGTCAGTAGATGGGCAATGAGGAGACTGCGTGGCCCCCCTCTCCCTTCTTCCCCCTCCCCCCGTCTGAGGAGCCTGACTGATCCTCGGACCACAGTATGCTGCGGCTCTCGCAAGGAAAAGGGGGCCTTCAACCTCATGGGCGAGACGGACATGGCGCAGTACAGGGCCCATCGCCGGCTCATCACACCCGCATTCACGGCGGGCGCCATGCGAAGCCTCGAGGACGGCATGCATGAGACCATCACTGTATTCACCCAGGCCATGGTGGACCGCAGCGCCGAGCAGCCCATCGACGTGACTCTCTGGACCAACATCCTGAGCATCGGTAAGTGGCAGCGTAGGGTACACTGGCCCCTGACTGTCGTCGCTGATATTTCACCTGCCGTCTCCGCAAGACCTCCTGACGTTCTCCCTGTTCTCGGAGAGGCTCGGCCTCCTTGATGCCGGAGAGGATGACGGCTCCGTAGCTGCTATGGAAGCCGCCGCTGAGTACGCTCACTGGTCGGGTCTGTTTCCGCCGCTGTACATGTTCAACCAGTGGGTAGTAAAACACTTGGGCCTCCATTTGTTTGACCGAAACTTGCCGTATCCCGCTGTTCCGGTGAGTATTCTCGGAGAGGGCGCCACTACGCTGTCGTGAAGAAAGTATGCTGATTGCTCGTCCACGTCCCAAGTGGTGCATGTCACGGATATCGGGACGACTGGACGACCCCCCTGGCGCGCACTCGTGCAAGGACGACATCCTCGCGAAGCTGCTTCACATCCGGGCCCAAAACCAGCAGCAGCTAAAGCGTGAAGACGCCGTCGCCATGGCGCTCGCGACCCTGTACGCCGGCTTCGACACCATGGGCATAACCTTGACCGCGGCGCTGTACCACATCGCTGGCACACCGGGCTGCCAGACACAGCTGCACGCCGAGCTGGATGCCGCGCTGGCTGATGGCCGGGTCTCCATGCCACCAACGGTTGAGGAGCTGAAGCAGCTCCCGTACCTGGAGGCCTGTCTCGCCGAGACGCTGCGTGTCCACCCGACGACCGGTACCACGCTGCCGCGGACGGTCCCCCAGGGCGGTGCCGAGATCGACGGCTTCTTCCTACCCGCAGGTGTGAGTTGCGACGTTCTACGTCTGGAGAACCCCTTTTCCAGGTTCCAAACGATCCGTGTCCACAATGCTCACCGCACGCTAACATCCTCCTCGTTGTAAAACAGACTACCGTCGGCATATCCCCGTGGGTGCTCCACCGCGACAAGTCCATCTTCGGGGATGACGCAGACACGTTCAGGCCTCAACGTTGGTTAGATACTAGTCGAGACCGGGTTTTCGAGATGAGTAAGTAGCATGGATTCCCCGAGTTGCGGACGAAGCACAACGATGCGGCTATCTATCCCCTCCCCCAGCTGCAGAGGAGCGGCAAGAGTCGTGGGGCTGACCATTGGAACAGAGAGATACTCTCTGGCATTTGGCGGTGTCACACGTAGTTGCCCTGGCAAACGTAAGTGTTCTCCCCTATTCCTCGGTTTCATGCGTATATGTATATATCCAGTTCTCTTGGCCGCATGCTTACACCTGACGCCGGGTTCTTCGCGCTGCAGAACTCGCCCTCACGGCCATGACTTTGATCCTAGCCCGGGTCTTCATGCAGTTCTCCCTTGTGCTAGACACGAAGAGAGAGACGGAAGAGATCTGCATGTTCTCTACTCACCTCAACAACGTGCGCTGCACATTCGGGGAAAGAAGACGTCTCTAGAGCGTGCTCCGGATAGCTGTCGCCGTACGGTTGAGTTGGGCCTGTCAGGAGAGGAGACGCCCAACGTCCATGTTATCTGCGAAGGGTAGACTCATCCTCTTGCCAACAACGACTGCAGCCCAGCATCCTCCTCGTACCGCTCCAGCGCAACACTCCTCCACTCGTCCCATCCAAGGTCCCCATCCACGCCGACGGCGTCCCGCAGACCGCGGAACAAGCCAAGGAACCCATCCCAGTCTGCGAGGTCATAGCCGCAGCAGAATGCAAACCGATGCTGTAGCCGCCCATCCCAGACAAACCGCGCCAGGTCCCGCCGGCCTTTCGCCTCGAGCAGGCGCGCAAAGACGGCCTCGTCATCGCCGAGGGTGTTGTTCCCCTTGTAGAATTCCGCGACGGGGAGGAGGCCGATGGGAGAGTTGAAGGCGTGCGCGGGGACGGCTGTGTGTGCCCACTCCCAGTCGATGATGGCGGTTATGTTATACTCGTCATCGACCATGATGTGGTCGCCCTTGTCGTCTGCGTGCTTGAGGTAAAAGTTTCCGTTGTTGTTGTTGTCGTCGTCGTCGTCATCGGCACTGTGGGCGGGAGGGAGAACCCGCGACACTAGATCGAGCAGGTGGCGGTGGATAAGGTAGGCATCCACGGGCCGCTGCGAGTACATCTCATCCTGGAGAATCAGGTCTAGGATGAGCTGGATGGAAGTCCTGTGGTATTCCTCTAGCGAGGACAGCGGTCCTATTGCGCGCATCTCCCACTGGACGAAAGTGGTGAGGGACTCTCGAGCAAAGGCGCCCACATGAGAACCGCCGGGGGTATCGAGGGATCCGAGACGGTCAAAGGGGTGTTTACTTAGCTCGATGAATGTATCGGCAAGCTGATCCATGACCTTTGTCCTCTGCTCCTGGTTCGCAACGGACCATCTTAATGACTTGCCGGGTATCTTCTCAACGAGTATGAAACCCACCCCGACGGGATTATGAGGTCCCTCTAATGCATAGTCGTATACTTTCGGGGCGGGAACATCAGTCTCGTCTTGTAGAAACATAAGGGTCGCAACCTCGCTGCGGATAATATAGTCCCTTAACGCGGGGGGGTGGAGAGGTGGCGTTGAACCTGCGGACGCGGGCGAGCCATACGACGCCGTCGTGGAAGCGGACCTCGATGTGGTAGTTCATGCCGCCCATTACGGAGCTGCGCGTCGCCTTGTCATACCTGCGTGGAGAGACGGAGCATGGTATTCCTTGGCGTAGCTGGCTGGCTCGGGCCTCGAGGGCGGGAGTGTTGATCGTCTCGATGAGCTTGGTGAGCTCACGCCGCTCCGCCTCGCCGGCTAGAGGATCGTATGCATCGGCGTCCTGTATGTTTTTATTTTCAACATTGATACGTCAGCGGACGGATGACAGAGTGTACTCGTTCGCGTAACCTGGCTGACCTCCCACGGGGGACATGTGTGAATCTTGGGGCCAAGGTGCTCCGCGCACAGATGGCGATCGCAGAGCACACACTCGCCGGACGTGCGCACCGATGGTCTGTCGCAGTCGTTGAGATCGCACCGCCACAACGGCATGGCCAACCAGGCGATGATGGCGTAGGAGTACGAGTACGCAGTAGGATCTGGCCGCTGGACAATGATGCAGCGAGGGCAGCAGGCGGTGAGTTGTGGTGCGTGAGAGTAGCTAGGTACGGAGCTACAGGTATCCGTACGGACGTACTACCTGTACTATACTCGTACCTACTAGTAGAGGTACAGGTAGGTAGGTACCTAAGTACGGACCGTACCACAATTTGCACAAATTGGACAATCACAATCCCCGAATCAATTCAAAAAAAAACTGTCTCAGATGGACTCGCCTCACGTCCGATAAGCAGAATCTTGTTCGACAGATTCCGCGACTTGTCCGTGGTCCAACAAAGATCCGATGGCTAGGGTTGTCCCTGTTCCCACAACCAATGACTCGGTACTTTCCCACGCCGATACCACACGGTTCAAGACACGATGGTTCCGTGACAGGCCACCGTGGCCATCGGCCATCACCCGAGTCACAGTCTGTCACCCCAGGAAAGAGTGCCGAGTTGATTTCCCGATTCCCAACCACCCGTAATCGACCCGGCGCCTGGTCGCTAAGACAGTACATACAGTAATAATACATGTACAGTACATCCGCACCCACCTTGCCTACCTACCTTGGCAGTGATGCTCGTGTAGGTACGCAATAAGCCTTCCATGAAGAGACAACCGAAAGCCACAAAGAAATCTTGGTTCAATCCATGCCCTACTGCGAATGCTTGTTTCTTCTTCTTAACCGTCTTCTCCACAACAGTAATCTCGGGGCGACGCCCGGGAGGGGTCCGGGACCCAGACCAGCGGACTGGCCCGCCCGAGGAGCAGGGGGGGGGGGGGGGGGGGGGGAGCAGCCCGACAGACGCACTGGGGGCGCGGAAGACGTGCTGCGCCTGCCAGTGGGGATTGGTTGATTGCATCCCGGAAGACTCATTTCCAGAGAACTGACAGTCTGTGCGTCCCCTGCCCCATGTATTTATTAGTGCAGAAGTTAGTGCAGCGGGCTTGAATTGCTGCTCATTTCGTGGCGCGTGTAGCGAATCCCACCACCGCATGTATGATTGTTTCCTCCCGTCAGTCATTGATGGGGGTTGCGTGTGCGGTGGGCGGTGGGCGGTGGGCGGTGAGGCTCGACACTGGCATCCTCGCGAGATCAGCACGCCAATGGACCGACCGCCCCAAAGACGCTGGGATCCTCCAGGTGATGGATGGTGTACTCGTACCAGTTGGGGCCTGCAAATCTCAGTTGACGGGTTATTGTTCCGTCTCACTCGCATCCCAAGCTCACTTGCAGCAGGTCAAAGAATGAAAATTGCGATCGTAAGGGGCCATATTCTCATGTTGCAGGGCGTCAGAATTGGTTCGACTGTTAATTGCTTCGCAGTCTTACTAAGATGTAAAAAGGACATGATGGGACGTAGGTAATCGGGGGAACTGTCCCAGATGGCCTTGTGACTAGCACAAGGCCAAACGAAAATCATTGTCACCCGATGCCATGCCATCACAAAGAGTACGGTCAAAAAGAACCGAAGAATATTAGAGAAAAAAAAAAACATGTGCGTTGGTCGTCTCGCAAAAGACACCGACCACCGCACAAATAACAAGTTCCGTGTCATTGTCCAAAAGCGGTCGGGTCGAGCCAGTCTCCCCTTCCGCTTCGAAAATTACAACGAGTGTAAAGAACAAAAAGCCGCCACAAAGTCCCAAACGTGAGACATGCTTTGCCTGTGTGTCCAGCCCTCGGCGTGAAAAGCCGCGTCCTGTATCCCTTTCGCGATCACAACCAGGAAAAAAAAAAGGAAGAAAAAAAAGAACAAAATGCGTCGAAATGCACCCGCGGACGCCGAATGTTCGGAAAATCCCATATCCTCCTCCAAAATGTGCGCAGAAAAAGGTATTGTTGCAAGTCGTAAATGCTGTAAAGGCTCCTGATCCAAACCCGGGCGCAATGAAAGAGGGAGAACGAAAGAAAGATAAAACAAGAAACGTGAATACAAGAACTGAAGGCTGCAAAAGTGCAGGGGGTCGTGAGTGCAGCGTGCAATTTCTGAAGTGCCCGTGTTTTCTTTTTAATACTCCTCTAACCCAAGTTGTAGCCGCCCAAAAGTGTTGATGACCCTATGGTTGCCAAACACCGCGAGCGGGTTCGGCGATTGAGAAGAAGAAGTCGTGTCATCGTGTCAGACATGAGCCTGGATGACATGCGTGTCAGGCATGCGTGTCAACCAGACCTTCGTGAAAAGGACCTTCAAGTCGATAGAGAGCTTGAAGTGCTGTCCAGTTTTAATCGGAGCGCTTTCGCTTCTTCTTGCCGTCATCGCCACCTTCTTCGGACGACATGTCGCTGCCGCTGCCAGGGACCTCGGAAGCGATCTGGAAGAGCACCTTCCCGTAGTGCTTCATCATGTCGTCGGCGCCGGACGTGGGCATGGCTCCCGTGTCGTATGCGGGGACCTCGCCTTCCTCGACGAGGTTCATGACAATGGCACCGCTTCCATGAGTGCGTGCGTGCTGGGCGAGGTTGTCGCTGCGAGAGAACTTCTTGCCGCACTCGTTGCACTCAAAGGGCTTCTCCTGGGTGTGAAGAGAGCGGTAGTGGCGCTTGAGGTGTTCCTGGCGGCGGAAGCGCCTGTTGCAGAGTTCGCAGACGAAGGTCTTGGAGGGATCCTCCGTCAGGGACTGCTTCCGCCCGCGGCGGCTAGTCGGCGCAGGCGCAGGAGCAGCAGGCGCCTCAGAGCTACCGGAAGCGTTGGACTCGGGGCTATCGTGGCCCTGAGCGGCGGGCGTCTGCTGGTCCGCGCCCGACTGGTCATCACCACCGGCAGCTGTGTTGATGGCGGGTCCGGTGGTGCGGCTCTGCTTGTGGGAC
The DNA here is from genome assembly GCA_000769265.1 of Hapsidospora chrysogenum ATCC 11550. Taxonomy (NCBI): domain Eukaryota; kingdom Fungi; phylum Ascomycota; class Sordariomycetes; order Hypocreales; family Bionectriaceae; genus Hapsidospora; species Hapsidospora chrysogena. Next base: position 327,289 of record JPKY01000006.1, read on the forward strand.
ATCTTTGTGCGCTTGTCCCGGTGGGTGTCTTCAAAAGAGGCGGTTGTGGAGGGCGGGCTGGGAATTGAAGTGAAGTCAAAGGTGTCGGCCTGATCGAAGCTCAGATCCTCCTCACCAATAAAGCTGCCGTGGCCGAGGGACACAACTGAGGAACCGGTGCACGCACGCGGGCGACCCACGTCTCCGCTGTGCTCGCCGAGATTGACAAGGCTGTTGACAAAGTCCTCTTCGGATTCGAGATCAGAAAGCTCCTCAAAGCTGGGGAGACCGTCAGGAATCTCAGGGCTGAAGTCGAAGGCGGGCTGGGGAGACACGGGGGCTTCAGTCTTGACGTCTGCAGCACCGTGGTCCTCACCGAGGTTGGTTGCGACCAGGGCTTCCGGCGCGAGAGTGGGATTGGACGCGCCACCAGAGACGGTCAAGTTGCGAGGATCACAAAAGTCGATGTCGGCCTGCTCAGAGCTGGCGGAATGAGCGTAGGGCGCAGGGGAAGGCGACAGGGACGGGCAGGACGTGGTGCTGCTGAACGAGGGCGCCTTTCCAGCCTGGGATTGGAGGTAGACTGTTCACGAAAAAGCATCCCGTTAGCTGCAAGCCCCGCCAAAATGCATGTTGTAGACCAGAATACTAATGAACGAAGACGCCCAACCACCCGATTTCGACAATGGAACTTTAAATATCATAAAGCTTCACGGCATGCTCGGCAATGGAAATGCACCATTGAGATCGACCTTGAAAAAAAAAGAATAAAAAAAGAACTGAACGTACCAGGCGTCATGGGTGGGGATCCGCAGCTAGACCAATCTAGCACCGAGGGCTCGATGGAGTCGAAGCCATCCTTGGGCATGTCGGCCTCCTCGAACCCGGAGAACATGGGGTTCATGGGCGTCTGGAGGGCATCAAAGCTTTTGGGGCTGCCCACGGTGCTTCCCGAGGACGACAGGGGAGGCGTGGACGGGAAGTAGCTGTCCACATCCGTGTCGAGGAGGATGGCGGGCTTATGGATAGCCGAAGGCCGAGGCGAACCAGTCGGTGTCATGACGGACGGACCGTTGCTGTAGAGCGTGGGCGCCTGGGCGTACATGGCGTACATGCTCTGTTGCTGGTGGTATTGCTTGTAGTAGGCAGGAGCGTGGCCTGCGGACTGGGCCATCGTGGTATCCATTATAGTATTGATCTGGCGGGGCACACAGGTCAGTCCGATGTTCTCGCAACACCCTATCGATCCGGTGGCGTCATCGTACCTCAGATCAGGAGGGAGAAGCGTATGTGGTTGCCGTGCTTTAGTGATTAAAAGTATAGTTTGTAAAATATTCGTGGTGCGCGTAGTATACAGTCGCGGGTGGTGCGAGTCTCGTCGTGGGCGGGACGGCCAAAGGATGGTGTGGGGTTTTCCGATCCCTGTGGTTCTGGTAAAGAGTGGACAGAGCAGTTTGCTTTTGCAAGCGAGTACTGTCTAGATGGTGGCTCGAAAGGAGGAGGGTTGTTGTTGTTGTTGGGACTCGTACAACAACAAATGTGGTCTACCCGTCAAGTTGCCGTAGAGAGGGAGTGCAACGAAAACGAAGTATGATGCTCGGATTGAAAGACAGGCAGGAATCTCAAAGGGTTCCAATAAGAAAATGCAAGCCACTAAAGAAGGAAGAACCGGGAGGACATGTATAAAAGAACAGGACGACACAAAACTAGAGGCGACAACAAGATGTCGATCATGGACAGGTAATGAAAGACCAACTGGACCCTGGTGGTGCCGGGGACCATGATAATAAGTACATGGAGTAGCAGGACCAAGAGCGAATCCACGCGTTGGCACAGTCCCATCAGAGAGGTGGTTGATAGGCAGATGGAGAATCCGACCCGGTTCCAAGCCCTCCACACATCTGTCTCACCTGGGCAGGCCAGGGTGGAGCCGGTGCTAGGCTACCTAAGGGACCCATCTGGCGGGCCACGGCTCAGACCCCCCCTCCACCCGGGACCCCTGCCACACGGGCTTGCTTGTCTGGGGCAAAAAAGGAAGCCCTCAGAAGCGTTTGGGCTGGGCTCGTGGGTGGCCCGACTGTTGGCGGGTGGCGTGTGCACCAGACGGAGAATGGTTGGTCGGAGCCGTCAATTGGTACATTGCTCCTCTCGCACAGGCAGGTGTGGTGTCGTGATGTACCTATCGGCGCACTGGACTAGCAAGTCCATTGTTGCGATCGTCCGTCTGCTCCGTACGGTACCAACGGGAGCAGTGTCCCCATCTCTCGCGCTTCACCGAAGCATGTGCCGCGTTTGTTGCTGTTTACTGTACGTATGTTGTTAGCGGTCGCGCTGCAGGCTCCATGGTGGGATCGCTAGTGCGATACGGATGATCTGACGTCGTCCAACAGGTGGTGTTATCGTTTACGAGATAGAGGTGGTGTGTCTGCATGATGAGAGAAGAAGCCATTACGGAGGAGTACTACTAGTACTGTACGGGAAGAAGGCGCAGTTGCCAATTCTAATTCTGGAGCGGCGGGGTGGGGACTCTAACCCCAGGTACACGACGCCTCGCCCGAAGGTAGCTCGTCCAGTAATTTGACCCATGCGCGTACGTTGCTGGTGATTCGAGGCGACCAGAGGGGACAGCGCCGGAATCCATGAGGTCGCCACCATGCCTGCAAGCCAATTCCAACCAGCCGAAGATACAATCAGACTCATGTACTAAGAACCCCTGTCTACTGAACTTGCCACAGAAAAGCGCGTCGGCGTTGGGCATGGCACACACCGGCTGGGATGGATAACTGGCAGGATTGATGGATGGAGGCATGCACATGCATAGGCTGCCTCTTTGGGGCATTCATTACGCGCCTTTATGCCGAGGCGGAGCCAGACCGCGTCACAAGTAATGCACGATACCGCGCTATGATTCGCACTATTACTTAGTGCTCGTATGAGGTATCAGCCGTTCGCGTGCATAAGACATCCTTTGGATCCACAACTTTGTCCATCCATCCTATAGGCGGTGCACATTTGTCTTGTGCACAGTTATTCGCTGGCCTAAGCTGCCTGGTGTCACATCTCCGAGCGCGCTTGCCTGCCTGTGCGTGCCGCACATCCAATTATCCAAGCTTGTTATCCAAATTATCCACCCACGAGGCAATCATCATCATCTGCACGGCCAGTAAGAGCACACTGGCCCTGGCGCTGCTGCCACTGCTGCTCCTCACACTCAGCTCCGGCACAATGGCAGTGCTCTGCGTCCATTAACCAGTCAACGACAAGAGACAAAAAAAAATACCTTATGGTAAAGATAGCTCTGCCTCATGATATTAGTCCTCAGGGGCGCAGATGTGATGAAAGCGTTGACTCGCCGTATCTAACAATAGGCAATTCGCCTCTCAGCGCCAGTCACCCAGCCCCATCAAGCCTACACACTTTCACTGGCGGACTGATGAGCGCAACTGGGCCGAGGCTGGTCTCTTTTCGAAACAGCACTAGATGGTGATCAACTGCAGCTCGCACACTCTCCCCGCCAAACCGTCAACCGACCGGTGCTGGGCCAGGCGGACCTTGCACTATTACTACTAGCAGTACCAACCGGGACGCAATCCGCTATCCACCATGGCTGGCTTGACTGTACTGTATACGTACATACAGTAAGTACATATCGTAACATTTCATTGCTCATTTCATTAGCGATGCGCCCCCAGCAGAAGTACCCACTGATTCCAGGCACCAAGTTGGATAAGACGGTGGGTCTGTCATGGATTACTTTTATGCGACCAATCCATTACTGGGCACCCGTCCGTTGGCACCTTGCGCTTTAGTTTAATTGCTACCTGCAGCACGCCTCTGCGAGGAAAGGGTGGTGGGTGGTGTCGGTGCGGCGCATTGGGGGCGCATAGAGGCGCCTGTACATTTCCCCGGCTTGTGCATTGGTGTGGAATACGAGCCCAAGGCACAAACTCAACTTTGAGATATTTTATGCCGCTCCAGGCAAGCCACCTCTAGTTGACAGGCCATGCACGAGAGCAACCACTTTACACGTCGATCGACTCATCCTTCCGCCCGAATCCACGTCGTCACCAGCCCACCATCAAGACCCTCCCTCCGGCCCTCCAACAGACACATGTCCAAGCGCTGCTCGGAAACTCTTCTTGAATAGTCGTGTAGTATAGGCGTACGGGGGTTCCCAATCCATGTATATGTACGGATCCGTAGATCTCGTCCACTTCGCAACAAGGCACAGTTTGAGATGATGTCAGAGGCCGTGATCCAGGCGAGGATCTTCTTTCGCATATACAGGTATTCGTTCATGTACTCATACAGTAATAGACTGCGCACGATGGCTCGAGCTCTTTACCTACGCGCCTGGCGAGTCAGAGTGTACCATAAGGCTTGGAGACTATTGTATCGAGGGTACGGCCACCAGTTAGAAAGAAATACTATGAGTACGCGAGGCGCGTGGCACGCCACGTTTGGCGTGCGGTGGTCCATGTAGGTGCCCTGACGAACAGCATGTTCACACGGATACAAAGTCATGAATTCGGTCCCCCTCAGTCTATTGTCTGACTAGGGCGGCGCGAATGACGGTGCAAAGCAAACTATCCCCACGCTAGTCTCTCCAAGCGTCAGAATCCGTCGACATATGTACATGATACGGATCTTGTCGAGCAGGAGATGCTACCATAGCGTCCTCATCGTTCCCGACTGGTGCCGACCTCTGAACCTCAGTTATCCCGGTCAGCTGCGGACAATGGCCTTTGCCCTCGGCAGTTTGTCACTCGAATGATGCTTTCTCCGGAGGCAGGAGAATCATCTGCCGATGGACAAGAAGCGATGGCCAGGTTGAGACATGTGCGGGCTCCCGACTCGTGGTCCCTCACCCTGTGCAGGAGAGGAGCGCCGCGCGGCGGGTGTTGGTTTCCGTTTGTTGGTCTTCGGGTACATCAACGCCCTGTTCCTACGAGTACGAGTCCTCGTACATAGGTATCTACGCCTATCGCGCCGACTCGTCGCACTGTCGACATCGGCGACTAGAGAAATCGTTACTAACAACCTCACAACGCCATCCTCGAGAGGTGCTAGTGTATCTTCAACGCGGAGGCTAGATATGTGGCGCTAGCACTAGTTCCATGAAGCAAAAAGAAAAAGGCCGCAGAAGAAACATTTGGCGATGCTATCTTGACTCGGCCGCTCGATAATGCGCATGCGGCTTGACTGTGGGCTGTCAAATGGACCGCGTGGACCCGCGCCGCTGCTCAGGGACGGGATACCCTCCAAAAGGCCCGGTGACCATCTCATTGGCCAGTACCGCAGCCCTTGGACCTGAAACATAGCGTTGCATAACGACTTAACCGATGCACAGTTCCTCGTCCTTGCACAGTACAGTACGAGGCGGTGTACGTACATAACATCGCCACCACTGAGTGCTATACTGGTACTGGTTGCACTACAGTAGTACGGTACAAGCTGCACAGCGCCACCGAGCGAGTCGCTCGACCAATCAGTATTATGGACAAATAGGCGTGAATCGTCGGCGACGTTGGAGCACAGGCCCGGTAATTGTGTCCTGCGAAGCTTTCACGTCCGCTCGGGGGAGGATGATTGGCCCCCAAGATCACCCACCATACGTATCCTCATCTTACTGTATCGAGCGCGGGGAGCATAATCACAGCATGCCCGCTCACGACACATTGTGACGGGCAATGAATGGACCGTACCTGCAGCTGGCTTGCTTTGTGACGCTCATGTCGCCTGCACGCCCGAGGTGCTCGTACATACTGCAGACACACAGCATCGCGTGCATTATTGCTGCAGTCCACGTTGCATAAAAGGACAATGCAGAGCATCAAGTACCTCGTATGATTGGTACGTTTGCGTTCTTATGGTGACTGGACCCTGGGGCAACAGCTTACACAACGCTGGCATTACATGGGTATCACTGCACCATTTAGCCTAGAAATTATGCATGGTTACTGAGGTATAGTAGGTAGGTACATACTCGTAGGTGCGAGCAGTAAGTAGGTGGGTGCATGTGCGCTCCTTCCCAACGGCTTGGGCTTCGAGAAGAGATTAACTTGGCCATCTCCCTCCAGCCTTGCATCATCGTCATTGTACCTACCTCATGTACCTATAGTAATTACCCCGTACCTACCTACATGTACCTACCGCGCTTTCGCCGTCTTCTCGGGCCGGGCGGTTAATACTTAGTATTACTATCCTCAGACACACAATCCAGACAGCAACCCCGCACGTCAGACGACAGTCAGACACTCAGACTGTAACGCAATGACAACTCCCCACCACCGCGCATGCTCGAGTGCGCAGGCAGAGGCAGGCGTTGGCTCCAAGACGCACACCAGTCACTCACTGCCTGCATGTGCCAATGCAGGAACCGTGGACCGTCGCCCCCAGCCGCATGCAGGAACCACGCTGCCTCTCATCTCGACAGGGGCATGAATTCGTCGGCACGTTTCTCCCAATCTCCAGTGCCAAGGGCCCTCCAGGGCCCAGTGTGCCCGCAGGTTCGGTACGGTACGGCACAGGTCCGGCGAGCGGTCCAGCACCCCGGGGCCCCCGCCAGACCCAGAACCAGACGCGGCCACCGTCCTGACAGACCGCCTTGAATGTCCCTGGTCTTGTGGGACGACGATGGCCACCAGCGACCGTCCAGGCTTTGCCCGACCACATTATCGCCGCGACTAACAACAATGCGCCGCCTGGTCGCCCCCAGTATGGCCGCTCATCGCCGCGGCCTTCAACACGCTAGGGACGGTCAACCCCACAGATCCTCGCCTTGATGCATTACATTGAGATTTGGGCCCTTGGGCCCTCCGTCCCACAGCACTGTGTACGACTATCCGTCCAGAGTCAGACCATCAACCCTGAACGGATCGTACTCTGCCGGAACCGTCCGCACCAAGATCTTTCAATGAGCTTGGCCACCATTTCGTGCAAATCTTTGCGGGGTTTGGCAAGGACAGCATGAGTCCAATGTACGAACGAAGCAGCAACAGACAGTGTAGGCAACCCCCTGCTCGGCCGACCAACTGGGCCCAACGGAGAACTCCCATGTTGTGAACCAGCAGCATGGAGCTCGGGAAGCCGGAAATGAGCCGATCCGACACATCAGGTGTTGCAATATTCAACCCGGATGTCGGATATCTATTGTGGCTTGCTTGAATTCCTACACTTCGGAAACAGCAGCGCTCGGCCACAGCCATATTGCCACGGTTCACATTCGGTTCTGACAGACTAAATTGACAGCCCCGGTGCCACGATGAGACAGCACATATTTTGGTGGTCATAAATGATATGGCGCCCGACCACCAACCTGAAAGGAAGGCCGAGTTGGTCCTCGAGGAACGAAAGTGCAGGCCACTCAAGTATTGGTGGCACTATACGTCCGTACGGTCGTGGCTCAATTCATTGGCAGGGTACGAGTAGGTACTCGGTGGACGGGTCCCGAAATGGCTCCCAGGTCCGACCTTACACGCGGTACTATACGAGGTAAGCTCTGCAGCGTCTGCGGATTTCCCACCCGGATTGTGCCCCACCGTTGTTATCAACTGCGCTCGTCCGCGACTTTGCCACCCAGCTGGGTGAGGCTTTCTGGTTTGGCGGGGAAAGGTTCGGGCAGACACCCCGGAGCGGATGGACCCAGCAATATCCGTGCTGCGGCCTTGGCATGTTCTCGAAGGCGGCGACGGTGGTGGTGGAGGGAGTGGTGAAATTCTCCAGTCGGGCTTATGGACCGTCTCACTGCCCTTTGATTTGGCCGGAGCATGGTATCACGAGTACATCCCAAACTTCAACGCGGGGAGGGAGAATTGCCGTCGAGCTCGCTTCCGTCGTGCGGCATCTTCGACCGAAGAGTAGCACATGGTGCCTTCTTGGTTGGTATGAAGACCCTCAGAACCCCAAGTCGTTCGGGGCTTTAACCCACCCACGGGGGTGATTCCACACATGCACCTGTGTCAAGCGGCTGTGTGCGCCGGTGCGGAGCGAAATTGGGCTCGGCGCGATTGCGGATACCCGCCCTCTTGGGTGGTTGATGGTACTCGCATGTACTGATAATACCGCCGTACCGGCCTGGTGCCTGGCTACTGAGGTATGTACCTGCCAATGCCATGCCACCAGGGTCGCTTGGCTGGAGGCTGGAGCTTTGCTGCTTGATTGCTTGAATGCGAGCCTTTACTGGGGCCGCATGAAGGTTGAGGTGATCCCGGAGCTAGCGCATGGGACTGAATTACCGAAAGAGCTCTCTGATGCTACTCGTTGGACAGCACCCACCCATGCAACGTTCGGATGTTCCAGAAAGTCTCAGACCCTTGGGGCTTGGTGCCGTTGATTGCGAACCCGGGCACGACAATGACGAATACCACCATACAGAGCATGTATCTTACCACCTACTCTACTCGTATGTATCCGCCAACAAGCTAATAGCATCAGCGGTTCCACCGTCCAAGGAATTTGGGTCTGATGCGTCGGAAAGGCCGTTGCCTATCACTCGATGCCACTTACCCATAACAGTCGGAGACGCCATCACTTGCCATTCTGGATCTCTATACAAGCCCTCGCACGTCCCGGATACCGAACACACCCCGCCACTAGCAGCCGGACAGGGACTAGGTCTGCAGGAATCTCGGGGTTGTAGTAGCCTTGGATGTTTCGTCATCTACGCCGCCACTCGGACGCTCCCCCGGCTAACTCGTTCGCGAGTGACAAGCTTGCTTGTAAGTGACGAAAGTTTGGTGGTGACTGTGCTATCGACATTCAGCGTGGCCTGTCCAACCGGCATCCAGCGGCGTCCTCGCCAGACTGAAAGAGATATTTTCCAGATCTCCCGTCAATGTCGCTTCACCCGTCTGCGGGTCTCTCTGCGCTCACTCTCCGCGCCAGATATTAGAAGGCCAGAGCCGATAACAAGCACGATATCGTCGTTCATGTAGGAGGTGAGAGCATCTCCAAGCAACTCCCGCAGTGTCCCTTTCACTTGGCTTCTAGCTAGAGGAAACACCAGCGTGTTCGAATGACGTGGCTTTGTCACTCGGTCTCGGGACGTATCTCAACTGTGGTCGCGTCCAGTATTGACGGAACACTATGGATGAACGGGCCAAGCAGGGTCGGTTCAGCACACGCACGTTAGCTAGGCGACAACGGACCCTATACCTTTTGTTTCCTCCCTCTCGAATCCCGAGACATCGGTGCTAGACCGCCGTCCCTATCGCAAGGTGCGAACCAGCGTCTAGAACCTGAACTCCTCTGGCCGCTGTGCGCCCTCCAGCGCAGCTACACGGTACAACTTGGCTTACAAGAGCGAGACAAACGCGAGGTCTGGAGAGAGAACCGTGCGTCTTGCCTCAGTCCTTGCTTTTGGATCGGTGCCGTTCATCCCTTGGGTTGCCATGCTGTCACTCCTGGGTGTTCCAACTCGGTGACTCGGTCAGGATCTCTCTGCGCCCTGACAGGTCCCAGGTCCCTTCCGTGCTTCTTACCGCATGGTCAAAGGCGCTTCAAGACGGCAGTCCCCAGGCTGTGTTTTCGGGTGGTTTTGGGGGCTCGATGTCTCAGACTGGTGCGGGGTGTTTGCGCGTTTGGATACGGGATCGGTAATATCAATGTAGGGAAACTTTGGGCGCGGCAGTGGCGACACGGACCGCCGAGACAAGAGGCCACAAACGCTTCCGAAGAGGAACATTGATTTCTATCGGTTTGTCGGTTTGCTCCATCGGGGCACTGACCGCAGGGCGGACGGACCTCGAGCAGCATGGTCCATCCCCGCTCTGGCGACGCCTAGGTTCAATGTTTCCCTTTCTCCGACCCACAGCTTGCGGAGCGGAAGTCAGTGGACAGACATGACCGGCCACGTGGAGGAAGACGCTCGGAGCCCTGGTCCGGGTTACACGAGACTTGTTCCTTTTCACTGTGGCGTCAAACTTCAAGACACCCCGTTTCCGTGCCGGTTGGTCTGTGTTGCGGGTGGCTCACGGGGGCCGGTGTTCGAGTCTGGTATGACCTCTCTGGTCAGGCCCCCGAAGCTGTCTCAGGGCGGCACACATAAAGTGCATTCACCGCCACAAACGCGCCGCGTCACCGTGCATGTCGTCTGGAGACACTCGTCGGCGCAAGGGCTCGCGGGGCTCATGCTGCAAAACCCCATCTACTGTACGTTGAGAGAGTCTAGAGCTGGGTCACGACTGAGGCGTGTTGGCTTGTCAAATTTGGGACATGTGCCTGGCTGGCGAAAGCGCCCGGACCCCGTCTTCCGCTTTTCTCGGATTGCCGAGTTTGTCTACTACTCAAAGACTTTCGAAGACCTCTGCGCGTCTGCCGTGGACGTTACTATTCCTGATGACGTGAGTCCAAGAGCACGATCGCAGGTAGGCGACTCTCTCCTCCTTCGGAAGATACGAGTAGGTCTAGTCTACTCCTCGTCGCTTAGGGTGAAGCAATGACTATTCTCCCGTAAATCTTGAATCGTAAATCGTAAATCGCGGGCTGTTTCAATTAAGCGCGCTATGTGTATTTATCTCTTCTGAAGCAGTCAAGTGTTGTGGAGGGTTAAGATGACGATGGAGAGATTTGTCATGTGCGACGCGCCCTTGGTGATGTCAATAGTTTATCATCGAGCCTCCGTACCTGTATACCGCGGGTGGAAGGTATATTAGTACTTATCAACAGCTACCACGAAACTGCTCCAACTCCCAACTGTATCATCTTTTCAACTAACGCCATATACCGTACTCTCTCCTGAGAGCGAGCAGACAAAAATGACATCTACGCCGCTCGTGCCTCCCTTCACGGCCGAGACCGCTCATAAGAAAGTCAAGGCTGCTCAGGCTTTGTGGAACACAAAGTGAACGACCGCCCAGCGCCGGGGAACCGAACCACACTACTCTCTGCCCACCCATACTCTTGTCACTTTTGGGAAGCTGACAGGATAACGCCTCGCTGCAGGGACCCGGAGAAGATCAAGGACGCCTACACGCCGGATTCCATCTGGCGGAACCGCGACACCTTCATCCAGGGCCACGAGGGGATAGTCAGGTTCCTCCAGAACAAGTGGACCAAGGAAGAAGAGTACCGGCTGCGGAAGGAGCTCTTTTGCTTTACCGATAACAAGGTGCGTCAAGTGCCACGAGCTCGATGGCGGAACTCTACTGACTAGGATGCGCAGATAGCGGTGCAGTTCTGGTACGAGTACCGTCACTGGCAGACGAGGCAGTGGAGGCGGTGCTACGGCCTTGAGGACTGGACGTTTGCTGCGGATGGCAAGATGCGCAAGCGGCAGATGAGCGGCAATGAGATTGTCATTTCCGAGGAGGAGAGGTGGTTCAAGGATGGTGTCGATGTTGATGCGGTAGAGATTGGGGAGGCTCATTGGTAAGAAATCTGTTGCGTGTTCTGTGCGAACCACTATTACCTACCACACAGCAAGGCTGAAATGAATATCTTGGTCCGATAGAAAATCTTGAATGGCCTCACCTTGCCTCGCCCTGCCTCACCTTGCCACCAATGTATATCATCTACTAGTAGGGATGTTTGGTGACATGTATCCGACCATGGCGATACGGACATGGGGTCTAGGGTAAGGAAGGTAGGCAAAATTCTTGTCGGGCAGTAACGTACATGTAAAGCCCGATCGACAATCCCAGCCACACCATTTTTTTCCCCCTCCCAGCCACCACCACTAAGTACCAGCCACGACAAGGCGACACATCACCTCGCTCACAACTGCACCTTCCAGCTCATCTATCCCAGGCTCTAATTGGCCCTGCTTCGAGCATCTCGGGCCTCAGAACGGCCCAACTTTCCAAGTTTTCCCCCAACCTCCTTCGTCCGATGGGACCCTGGCACTGCAGAGATTTGCAGGGTCTGCAGAAAGCAAAGCTGGAACACGTTGACGATGACGCCCTGATTCTCCCATGGTGGCTGGGCATCGTGCATCCCACCCCAGGTCCCGTCGTTGATATACCCGAGTAGCCCAACCTCCACCAGCTGCCCCCCCCCCCCCCCNCCCCCCCCCCCCGCCGTTTCTTCTATTGTCTCTGTAACATAGGGTTGGAATTTGAAGCATCATTGTCTTCCCATCCCCTCATTTCCGTCTGATCCTCCCTACTTGCTCGGAGTGTTACCACCTCCCGCAAAGCCGCTGTACAACGCAACTCTCCCTCCCCAACCTCCTCCTCTCCCACCACACATCGCCGCCATGAGGACTCTCCGGCGCACCAGTCTCGCTGTCCTCACAGCCCTGGGCATGGCGAGCTCAGCAACGGCACAAACATGGACCGACTGCAATCCCCTAAACTCAGGTACGTAGACTCTTATCCACCTCGCAAGACCAAGCAAGGTCCGTGGGCTAACCACCGCCGGCCCCTCAGGTGACTGCCAGCCCAACGTAGCCCTCGGAATGACAATAAACGTCGACTTCACCAAAGGCGAAGTCAACTCCTTCGCCGCCTCCGGGAAACCCACCTACGACGACGACGGCGTCGCCTTCACCGTCTCCCAGGGCGGCGACGCGCCCCAGCTCGGCTCCCTCTTCACCATCATGTTCGGCCGCGTCGAGATCACCATGAAGGCCGCCCCCGGCGCCGGCATCGTCTCCTCCCTCGTCCTCGAGTCCGACACACTCGACGAGATCGACATCGAGTGGCTCGGCTCCAGTCCCGACGAGATCCAGTCCAACTACTTCGGCAAGGGCAAGACCACCACCTACAACCGGGGCCAGTTCCACGAGGTGAAGGGCACCCAGTCCGAATGGATCACGTACACCGTCGACTGGACCAAGGACCGCATCGTCTGGATGGCCGGCGGCACCGTCCTCCGCGAGCTGGCCGCCGCCGACGCCGAGGATGACCAGTACCCCCAGACCCCCATGCAGATCAAGTTCGGCGCCTGGGCCGGCGGCGACCCGAACCACAACCCCCCCGGCACCGTCAAGTGGGCCGGCGGCCCTACCGACTACAGCGCCGGGCCCTTCACCATGGCCGTCCAGAGGATAACCATCACCGACTACTCCACCGGCGACGAGTATCGCTACACCGACAACTCGGGCTCGTGGGAGTCCATCGAGGCCGTCGGCGGCGAGATCAACGGTAACATCGACAACGACGACGCCGTCACCGTCACCGCCACAGCGCAGGGCTCCGCCGTCACCAACGACGTCTCTGCCCCGCTAGGCGGCATCGCCGACGACGGCAGCTCCGCCACCGTCACACAGACGGGATGGCCTTGGGACGGCAGCGCTAGACCTACCGACGGCGCCATCCCGGACGGCTGGGTAATGACGTCCGAGGGCAAGATCAAGCCCGAGGACTCGTCCGCCGCTGTCCACCTCCCTCACACCCTCACCCTCCTCCTCCTCGTGCCGCTCCTCGGCGTGGTGTTTGCCCTGGGAACGTGGCCACTGTAACCTAAGACCTTGCGGAGAGCAGCATCTCCACGCACACACACACACACACACACACACACACACACACACACGCACACACACACACGCACACAGAGCAAACGCACAGCAAACGCACATACCTAACTGTATAAAATACACTCGCACACGGATCGAGACTTGGAATCACACGACACGGCGCTTCTGCATTTTGGAGCGGCAAATCGATAGACGCATAAGAGGGAAAATGGGAAATGGCCCCATTTGGGGAAGAGACTGCATGTTTGGCGCCATTGGGACATTGTTTTTTTCTTCTTCGTCTTTTTGAAGCATTTACGAGCGTCGAGCATTTGTACAAGAAACAGGGAAATGAGATATGAGACAGGCAGACGGACGGACACCTAGGTAGTATGGGCTATGACGAGTTATTGCTAGTTAGTGGTGTTGCCCATCCACCTACTACTACCTAAGCGAGTTCCTCAACGGACTAAGTACCTATTGTCACCCTGCGAGGACTATGGTTCGACATGGAATCTATTACGATGTCTCCTGTTATCAGCGTGACAGTGAGAGTTGAATCTGACCCGGTAGAGATGTCCTCAATCGAAATCGTGCTCTGTTTGACTCCGTGTTGCCAGGTGCTACCTTATATCTATTCTAATTTGACGAATGACTGCCGTGAGCTATGCCTCCGTTGCAATTCCATTGCCACCTCCCCCAAACTCCCCATTCTTTCGAAATGCGTATACGGCGTGAGTATATAAGCACAAGGCGGGCGCCGGGGGTTAGTCTGCTGTAATCGCGGTTCCCGTGAGCCGGGCAATCTTGAATCCAGTCGCGGCCGCCCACCAAACCTCAATAAAAATGACCTCTGTTTCTGCCGCGAGCATGCATATAGCTGTATAAACTTTGTGTACCGCACCACCGTGTAGAGCAACTCGCATGTAAATTCTTCCGAAGCTCAAAAAGCAGGGTGGTAAAGCGAACGGATACCCGCTATGTTCTGGTGCATCCTGGCTGGACGCATCCGCCCACCTGCCCCCCTCATCAAGACCGAGTCGCTTCAGCAGAAGACGAACGCTGCCTTGGAATCCGGAGCTGGGCAGATCAGAAGGTCCAGTCGTCTACGTCCTTGAGCAGGCTGATGGCCCATTGGAACTTTTCTCGCAGAGTCTTGTTGAGTAACCTTTCAATCGGGATGTCGAACTTCTTGGAGAAGACGACTGTCAACCGAGGATCGATATAGTTCTGTCAACCATGTCAGCTGAGTTCTTCAGACAAGCGTGCTGCAGGGGGAAGAATTACAATTTTGGAAGTACTCAGGGCAACTTCCTTATTGCCGTCACGATCTTCAGCTTGCGTCTCGAGCACCTTGACACGCTCGTCGAGCCTCTCAATCGCCTTCATGTACTTCTCCACCGTAGGGCCTTTTCCCTCGGGTTCAACCTTCTTGGTCTTGTTCTCTTTCTTGAACTTTGCATCCAGCTCCTTGACAGCTTTGAGGCGTTCTTTCAGTTCTTTCTCGGGCATTGGCTTCTCCTTGTTCGTCTCGAGCTTCTCGTTCTCCTTCTCGAACTTCTTGGTGATCCGTGTCTTCTCCTGCTCGAGCAAGAACTCCTGGTGGTCCATGATCCAGGCCTCATCGAGGTCATCGTCCAACTCGAACCAAGAGGCGCCCTTCTTCTTCTTCTGGGTCGGCTCGATAGCCAGGATCATTTGCTTTGTCCTCCATTTCTGATATTTCAAGCCCTTGATCTGTCACCAGTGTATTAGCGATGCAAACATGCTTGTGAGCGCGATAGCAGTTAATATCACTCACTCTATCTCCGAGCTTCTGCATCTGCTGGTCATGGGACGCGTTGACTGCTCGTTTGTGGTTGCAGAGAATCGCGACTTCGCGGTTGCAGTCATTGTACAATTTGATCTTCTCCTGGATACTGCCACGGGATCGGGGGTCATTCTCGAGATTATTGAGCAGTCTCGCCATGGTGTACGAGGCGTTGTAGGTACGGAACACCTTGGCGGTCAGTCCTGGCATGTAGCTGTTCAGGTGCTTATTCAGCTGCGAGGTCTAAGAGCAGTAAAGTTAGCGATGGGATGTACAGGACGAACGGGGTACCCACAGTCAAGCGATCGAAAATATTATCGCCCACAGTCTTCGGGGGCTTCTTGAACAACTTCAGGTTCTTGAAGACCCGTGGAGTGACTTCGCAGGTCTCGAAGTAGCGAATACTGTCCTTGCCCAGAAAATCGAAGGTGACCTTATTGGGAGGCTCGAGTGTGATGTGCTCATACTTCAGCGAGCAGCAGCCGACAGTCTCCGCCTCCTTCTCGGTGTCCTTCTCATTGCCCGCTCTGAGGGCGAGGTGATCAATGAGGTACATGGCGGTGGCTCTTTGTCGATCGGCCATCTGCTCGCTGACAAGGTCCTTGGTGTAGTCTTTGCGGATCTTGTCGACGTATTTCTTCAACTCCCGTGCCTTCTCAAACTTCTTGTAGTCGCTCTGTCCTTTGATGGCACTGGAAGCGGCGAGCATGACGTATTTGTAGTTGCCGTTGATGTTCTCTTGCCACATGGCAAGCCAGGTAGCCTTCTGATCGTGCTGGACGTGTTTCCACTTGTGACCCTTGGGAGGCTCCGGAATTTTGGCTTCCTTCCCGATATTGATGGTAACCTGCTCAGGCAAAACTCGCTTCTTGACCTTACCCTTCAGGGGATGATCGCCACGGCCGCGAAAGAGACCTGGGGGTTCGACTCTGAAGTTGCCGACTTTCTCCTTTCTCCCGTTCCACAAGCAGTGAGTATAAGGGGCCTCGAGCTCTTCTTTCCTCTTCTTCGCGGCCTCCTTTTCTGCCTTGGGCAAGTTCTTGTTCTTGGTCCTCTCCGTCTTCTCAAACCAATACTCGAACATTTTGTCGAAATTGCACTTGTCGAGACTCTTGATGTCGACTTTGTTCCCTTGGGCATCAGTGGCGCCATATTTCTTGACGTACTCGGAGAAATCTTCGAAGAAGTTGCTGCGGAACACAGGGTCCTTGGTGTGTTGAATGCCACCGCCGGTCATCATCGCAACCCAGAAAAGCGCGACCTCCTCTGCTTCGACGCCGAGGGTGACGGGTTTGCCATCGTAGATCAGCTTGACGTGCTTGGGCAGCGGCTCGTACTCAGGCGCGAACAGGACGCCGTTGTGCTCCAGGGTCTCCCACTTGATGCTGTCGTCTTCACGCTTGGGTTCATTCCACCACTCATACTCGTCTTCCGGTTCTTCGGTCACTTCTTTCGACTTGTCTTTCTTGATGTCTTTACTTGACGTGGCGGCAGACTTGCCCTTCTTGGCTGGGGCGGCTTTTGATCTCTTCGATATCGGAGCATCAGAGTCGGAGTCCTCCTTCTTGACTCCATTTGACTTCCTCTTAGTGGAAGGAGCGCCGGTTGACTGGCGTTTGACGGCGGATTTGGCCAACGGCTTCTCATCATCAGACTCGTCCTTCACAGCCTTTTTTGGCTTAGACTCCTTGCCGTTTCTGTTGACCACCGCCTTCTTCTTAGCCAGCTTGGCACCAAGTGGCGCGTCGTCGTCGGAAGATTCGAGTGTCGGCAGCGCGGCCTGCTTGGCTGAGTGCTTATTGGCCCTGGATTTGTTGATGGGCTCGTCGTCGGAGTCCGAGTCTTCAACCTCGGTGTTGGGCTTCTTACGCTTGGCCTAGAGGTGAAGATCAGTTGGGACATCCTAGATGTGCAAAATTTTGCCTCCACGTACCAGAGGTTGTGCGTCATCGCTATCAGATCCCTCCTCGTAGTTCGGCTGAGAGATGGAGGAGCGCGACTTTCTCTTGTTGCCATTTGTCGACGGTGAATCAATATCCATCTTGTCACCGTTGACTAGGCCGTTGGTCACGTTCTTCGAGGCCGATCGGTCGAGTGCAGACTTCGATGCAGAACCTACCGGATGAGAACTCGGTCAGAACGAGCGGAATATGGGTTGGTGCGAAAGAGAGACGCGGTAAGGGGGGGAGGGAGGAGAGGGGCAGGTGATGGCAAATCGGCTGGAAGAGTAGAGGTGAAAGTGCGGTGCACCGGAGGGGGTTGTCCGGGTTTTAGACACCACACAACGCGTCCCCGAGTCGTCGACATGACGGCGGGCCACCCTTGGACAGGGCGCAAAAAGGCGAGGTGCGAAAGTCGGAGAGTAGAGATTCTTACCATGGCCATTTGGCCTCGCAAGAGGCCGATCGTCGTCGGAGCTATCAGAGCTCATCTTGTCGGCGGGTAGGTGCAGGGTCGGAGTGTAAGACCGCCGGAAACCAGGATCACGAAGTGACGTTGGCTGGCAGGAAAGAGAGCGAGCCAGTGATTGACAGTGGAGGTGGGAGATGATGCGGAGGTGGGCGAGCCACCTCGTTGAGGCCAATAGATCGGGTGGTGATGGGGGTTCGAGTCTCGAGGGGATTGCTGCAAGAGGAGAGGTGGATCGGAAGAGAGAGAGAGGAGGAGGAAGAGGAAGAGGTCTGGGAGGCAGGAATGCACCAGAAGCCAGAAGGCGCCTGCTGGAGTCTTGGGGTGAGGCTTCCTTTGAGACGGCGCGAACTTCCGTGGTACGTACCTCCGGCCAGTGGCAACCGGCTCTCTGTCCCCGTCCCACTGACCATCTCAGACACTAATACTAACACACACCTTACAGGTAGGTAGGTACCTGACTCAGGCACCACACGTGCGGGCCACGAAGAATGATCACGTGATAATCCCCGGCTTCGCCCGCGAATTTGCCGGGAAATGGCGACGAGAGCAAAACCAACGTAGCAAGCATCACAACCTCACCCATCCGAAAGGCACCCACCCTCCCCCATCAATTGATCCGTCGGTACGAATCAATTGAGCCACTGTCGGCAGAGGCTCAGTCTCCTTCTTCTTCACTGTCAAGATGCTGTCCCGCACGGCCCGCACGGCTCTCCGCATTGCGGCTGCAGCTCCCGCTCGGTAAGTCGTCGAGAATTTGATTGCCGAGGAGCTTTGAGGGGGAAGAGAGAGACGACTCACGACGGACGGGGGGACGACAACGGCGCAAAACACGTCACGGCCGGCATCCTTTAGGACATATATGAATTTTTCAAAGGGGAAGATTGTTGCTGATGTTGATTGTCTGTCTAGGGCTGCTGCCGCCCCCAGCGGTGCTGCCGGCTACGCGACGCTCCGAGAGATCGAAGGCCGCCTCAAGTCCATGAACAACATGAAGAAGATCACCAACACGATGAAGGTCGTCGCCTCCACCAAGCTCACCCGCGCCACCCGTGCCATGGATGAGTCCCGCAAATACGGCGAGACCGCCAACGAGGTCTTCGACGCCGCCGAGACCACCTCCCCCGAGGTCGAGGAGAAGAAGTCCCTCATCATCGTCTGCTCCTCCGACCGTGGCCTCTGCGGTGGTATCCACTCCGGCCTGAGCCGTCGCATCCGCAAGCTGTTCGCCGAGGACGGTCCCGCCGACCTCGTCGTCATCGGCGAGAAGTGCCGCGCTCAGCTCTCGCGGTCCAACCCCAAGAACATCCAGCTCACTTTCTCCGGCATTGGTCGCAACGTCCCCACCTTCTCCGATGCTCAGGCCATTGCCGACCAGATCTCCCTCTTGCCGAGCCAGTACACCGACGTCAAGATCCTCTACAACAAGTTCATCAACGCCCAGAGCTACGAGCCTTCTTTCATTGAGGCATTTTCCGAGGAGGCCATCACCCAGTCCCGTAAGTCGAAAGCGATATGAAAGTGAGCGTTGAAAGGAATAATTTTTTCTGACCGAATGGGGAAATGTACAGCCAACTTTTCCGCTTTCGAGGTTGAGGAGGAGGCCCTGTCCAACCTCCGCGAGTACAGCCTTGCCAACTCTCTCTTTTGGGCCCTTGCCGAGGGCCACGCCTGCGAGATGTCCTCCCGACGTAATGCCATGGATGTATGTTTTCCCTCGCTCCCCGTGTTTATTTACCCCTCAACCATGCTGACAACATCCCCCCGCAGAACGCTACCAAGAACGCTGGTGAGATGATTGGCAAGCTCCAGATCCAGTACAACCGTACCCGCCAGGCCGTCATTACCGGCGAGCTGGTCGAGATTATTACCGGTGCCACCGCCTCGGAGGACATGTAAAAAGCCCTGGGCCAGTGTGTTCCGGGCAGGAATAGAGACTCTTTTCCTTTGTACACCAATCCATATTTCGGTGGGCCTCAATGCGGCCACCACTATGTACCAGACTTCAATATATTCCCTAGTAGACCCATCACATGTGCACACTCGTCGCTCCGTATGCATATCGTGGATTTCACAACTAGTATTAGTATGTCTACAAGCGTAATACATGTTATAAGTCCCTCCCGGCGCAAGATCGCCAACGCCGCCATCCCATGCTGATGCTGCATGTGCAAGCATCCCGATGCCAGACCCCAACTACCGAAGCGCCAGGAAAAGAAACAAGTCCACTTGCAACATGTACGAAAAAGAAAGATAAAAAGGTATAGTTAAACATTGTGTGCTAGGCAAGCCCTGCGTAGCTTACAGCTTCCGTGCGGCGATTCTTCTGCGGCGACGAAGACTGCACTGCGGGCGCGAGCTCTTCGGGCCCTGGCACGCTGGGATGCTCTTTTTCGTACTCCTGCCGGAGCGCGAGCGCCTCCTGGTCCCACCTTTCCAGCTGCTCTGTGTACTTCTCCATGGCGGCAGCATACGCCTTCTTGTTCTCCGCGGCCTGGTCCTCAAAGGGCTTGCGCTCCTCGGGTGAAGCGTCCTTCCACATCTTGGAGGTCATGACGCGGACCTCGTTTGGCTGGGACCTGTTCCTCCCAGGTTTGCGATTTTTCTCGCATCTTCTGCGCGCCTCCTCGAAATGTGTCTTGCTGTAGAGTAAATACGCGTTCGTTGCTGACTTGCTGGGTCGGGCCGGCCGCTCGCCTATCCTGGACCGGATGTGTTCCCATACTTCGAACTCGTACGCTTCCAGACGCGCCTGCCGCGGGTCCATAGCCGACTGCTTTCGCTTGTGCAGGAGCAGCGAGTCCTTCGGGAGGACAAGCGGTGTGGGGACCTCGATGGGCCCCAGCATATCCTCCAGTACATTGGAAGCGGCGCGTAGTCCGGACAGGTACGCACCGTGAACCGTCGCAGGGTGAGTGCCAATGGTATGCTCACCCGCAAAATAGAGGTTGCCCACCGAGCGTGCCATGAGCTCGTAGTCTTGGGGCTGCATGTCTGGCGCTGCCGAGGAATAGCTGCCTCGTGCGAAACGGTCTGATCCCCACCTGGTTACTATGGCCTCCACGGGATACGGCACATCCTGTCCGAAGACACTGCGAAGGATCTCGGTTGCTTCGGAGACAAGACTGTCGTTGCTAGAGTGTTCAGTGTCGAACCCCGCGTCACCGGCCATCAGCGCTATGAGACACGGCAGCCCGGTGGTGTTGGACACGTTGAACCACTGAAAGAACCGGCCACGGTTCATACGGTAATCCTTCTGTGAAATGCTATGCCGGTTCGGGGCATCCCTCAGCACACCAAATATGTGCCTCTCAGATTCCCAGAAGACCTTGTCGTAGACGAGCACCACCTTGTTCAGGATACCAAAGCCGAGACGGGTTATGGCATCTGTCTTCCAAGTGGGGAGAGGAGGATCGAAGATGATGGTGTCCTGCTTGAGGACACCGAGCGGTATGGTACACACGACACTGTCTGCTTCAACCTCCGTGCCGTCCTCGCACCGGATGATGGCGGATCCCTCAACGTCTGCGCTGTTATATCTGATCATCTCGACAGGAAAATTGGTCCTGAGATCCAGCGACTCTGGGCATTGAACTAGACCACGGGCTACGCTCTGGTAACCGCCGACCACCATGGTATGCTGGCCATCCCACTCATTCCCCGCATCAATGTCCCATAAGGCGAGACTAAGGTTATGGAGGTTGGTTGCGTTGCTGTATTCCAAGTTGGCAATGTGCCAATTGATGAGACGGTGATCCTGAGAATTCAGGTCAACGAGATTCTTGTACTGCGAGATGGCATGGTCCAGAACAGAACCGAGCGTCGCCCCCTCTGCAACAGTCGCGGGATAGAGGTCAATGGTGTCATTCTCAGCCAATCCGGACTTGACGTTCCAGCCCATCAACTTGGCTTTCTCTGACGCCTTGGAGCTGGCTGGGACGCCGGGCTGCGTGTGGACACGGCCCGTCAATTTATCGGACGATACGGGCACCATGTTGACCTGCTTCGGAACGCTTTGCTGGGATACCGAGGGAGCAAACGGGAGAGCTGCTTTGGCCACCTCGGCCTGCATAATGGTCTTGCTTCCGTCTCCATGGCTGTCACGCCCTTCGTCCATCAGATCGCGGTTCCCCTCGATGAGCTTCGACGGCTGGGGCTTGTGCTTGTATTCGCTCACGCGATCCAGGCAGTCGTTGTAGAGTTTCTCAACGAGCTGGTCGCGCACAGGATCCACAGGGCGGCCGTTGCTGTCGTAGATGGTAGTTTCCGGGGTAAGGGCATGATATGGCAGGCCGAGCTGCCCCCGGACGAGAATGTTCATGGGGTTTCCCCTGTCGAACCCCGTTATGATCATCCCACCCATCTCGGCCGTATGTCTCTTTCCCTGAAAGTCAGGATCGCCCTGGATTGGCTTCGTCTTGAATTCGCGGGAGTAGACCCTGCCACCTACGCGACTCCTGCCCTCAAGCACGACAACCCTGGGTGGCTCTTCTCCTCTGTCGCGGAACTGATGTGCATATTGTTTGAAGAGACCCTCGAGCTGTCTAGCACATCCCAAGCCGGATATTCCGGCGCCGATGACAGCAATTGTCTTCCGCTTCCTCGGGGACGGGCCTCCTTTTGAAGATGTCTCGCGAGGTTCCTGGACATTGACACACCCAAAATTGATATATCCGCCCCGAACGAGCCAGTCGTAGCATACGCTGGCGGCATCGAACCACCTTGCATTCGCGCAGCCTATTGCAGCCTGCCGTGTCACGCCCGTGCTCGGCTCCCTCATCCAAAGGCGTAGAATACTGTTCCTTATGTTGAGATAGGTCGTGACTTGGGCATGCGAGATATGATGCTTGAAGAGGTGATACTCTTCCGTGTGTAGTGCATACGGGTTTAAGCGCGAAGACTCGGCGGCCCAGATGCATTCGCTGGAATATTGGTGCGCGGGTATGTCGGTAGGGATCGATGACTTGGGGCGGATGTTGAAGGCTAGACGTTCCACATCGTTGTGGTAGGACGGGTGTTGAGCCGGCGCGGGGCGGGTAGGCTCCTCAGTCGTCTGGTCGCTCGGCCCTTCTGCATCGACAGGGGTGGTAGCCTTGCTGGAGGCAGATGAGGGTAGCGACGAGACGTCCGAGATATCCGAGAGCACCGACAAAGAAGACGCAAAAGAGTCGACTGGCCCCACGTGGTTGTTGGTGGTGGGTAGTTCAGACGTCTCATGGTCGGGAGACTCGTCGCCACTGAATGGACGACGTCAGCTTCAATGTCGACAAGAATTGAGAAAGGGGCACCGCTCGGCACGGAGGTCAACATGGATGAGTAAGGTTGGCTGATGCTGTGGGGGTTCTCGACGTACTTGCTGATATCCATCTCCGACAAGCTCTCGGTCTCATTCCCGTGACTCTCATTGTCATCAACGTCCATCTCCTCCGTCCATACCGTTATCTCCTGTGCGACTTCTGAGGAAAGATCCGATGAGGAGCTCTGGCGCGAGAGGCCCCTAGATGTGTGACTGCGGCCTCTCGACGGGGATACCTGGGACTTGAGGGCTGAGGCGAGCTGCTGCGGATCTGACATCGAAAGCGCGGCTGCCTCCTGCCTGCGATCCCGGAAATCATCCTCTGTGAGCCGCCGGCTTATAGGCGGGCCTGCGGTGAGGCCAGTAGCCATGGTAAGGCCTTCCTTGATATGGTACCCAAGCGTATGGTGCGATATAAGCAGAAGCCGGGGGACGTAAATATCGAGAGGATCGGCTGGGATGCGCTGCTACTACTCCGGCTGTCGTCGTGTGGAAGGAGGGGCACCAATCAAAAGAGGTCGATGCATCATTCGAGACGTCTGATTTGGCAATATTGTCCTGCTTGGGCATGTTAGAACTTGTTGATCCTCGATGACCATTCGGTCAGTTGCCCGGAGCAGATATCACTGACCGAGGAAGGGAGTGGCATTAAGCGATGAGTGGTGATCACGTCGCCGAGACCAACAAAAATTCGCTCAATGCATCACAACCCTCGGGGAAGGCCGAACGGCAGTGTCTTAGAGCGTGAAAGGAAAGGTAATTCGCCTTGTCAATTACAACCCAAGGTGACGGCGATGACGGGGCATTGCACGCCATGGCGAGGACAGGTGCCCCCCTCAACTTCCATGTTGAAGGCAATGGCGAAGGGTGACAGTCACGTGCAACTATTAGATCCTGCCCGGTGCCAAGTTGGCCGAATCGTGAGGACGCCAGCTGTGGGTCTTTGAACCTCTTGGATCGTGGCCTCCAGCCACATCATGCCCTCCCGGTACAGATTCCGGTACGCGGCCTTTTCGAAATTCCAATTCCAACCCGAAGCCAGCTCGCAACTGGCCCAAGTCTACAGGTATTGTAACGCCAGACCCCGTGCTTCGTTAGATCCCAGGTCCACAATGCACCCCGCGGCGCTGCTGCTGAATGCGACCGGCAGGGGTCATACTCGTTCTATCCGTATATCTTAACTCGACGCAGATGCCGTTTCCTTCGCATAGGACCCCGTCTCGATCGCCGCATCCATCATCCTATTACCGCTAATGATCGAAGTCGTACATATGACGATATTTCTCCGGCCTGTATATCGCTTCGTTAGCCAGCCCGATGATGGAGGGAATGGGCCATCCACTCACCCTCTTCTTGTTTCGCCATGAAACGCAACGCCGCAATCTCGGTGAACGTAATGCCTCCGACGAAGACGACAAATACTGTTTGCCGATTCCCGCCCCCCGAGAGCAGTGCTCTTGCCTTCACAGCCTTATCCTCGCCCTTCTGATGCTCATAGAACGTTTGGCCCCGAACGTGTTTGACTGCGTCGTCGAAGCCGTGCCAGCCTCGGGAGCCGGCGCCGGCAACAGCGCTGGCATTGTTCCCACCGCCTCCCTTGGTCAATTGGAGCAGGTACTGCTTCTGCAGGATGCACTGGACGAGGCGAATAGATAGCGGAGCATAGCCGCTATACACGTAGGCCACGTCATTGGGATCATCTTCCTGGACCTCATCGACAATTAACCGTAGCTGCTTTCGTAAATAGGCGTAATTTGTCTTGCTTCCGCTCGGTCCAGCGTTTCCTGCCATAGGGATCATGCCCGCGAGAGGGGATGACTTTGACAAGAACAGCTGGAGCTTCTCGAGGTTGTGGAGCGTCAACAGGTGCTGGTGACCATATCCCTGCAAGATGAGTTTCCTGAACTGATCAAAGTCTTTGGGTCTGATCCCACCGGATATGCAGGAATAGATGCATAGCAACCTCAGAGTCTCTCGCAGGGGTGCATCTCGCGCCACAAGCTCCTCGATTCGGTCGGTCTGGGACGACGGGTCGGCACCGGCTGCTAGGTTCTGCTGCACCTCCAGCAAACCCTTGAATTCATCTGTCCTGGTGTGCTTGATGATCTCCTCGGCCAGCCCTGTGTGGATCCTCACGCTCTGCTGTTCTTGTTGGTATCCTGGAAGCTGACCGACAAACTCCTTGAGCTCCGCAATCGTCTTGGACTTGTGCTTGCTCTCGTAGTCTGATTGGACCTGTTGCAGCCGCCTGGCAACCTTATTGAGTAGGGATCCCACAATCGCGAAGTTCACATCTCGTAGCTGGTCGTAGAGTTTGTCGCTCGAATCAAGCTGTATCGTCCGCTTCCTGCCCTGTGACGTCGCCGATGATGATTGCTGCGCGGGAGCTCCCACGATAGTAGTGTCCACCTTGGCCTGGTTGTTCTGGATGCCGAATGCTTCGTCGATCAAGCCTTCGTAGGTGAGCTGCGTAAGTAGCGGTGTGACAAGGTCCACCTCGCGATCAATGATGATGACGCTCTCGTTGGTCGTGCTCGGCGTCAGGCCAACGCGGCCCGCATCGCCTGCACCCTCCCCCGCCAGCAGTTCCTGACGCATCCGCGCTAGGAGATCCGCCACTCGTTTGGCGTTGTCGCCCTTGCCGATAATTCGAGGGAAGAGGCCGTGATTCTGCTGGATTTCCACGAGAGCCCTGGCCATAAGGAAGTTGGGTGTGATGTCCTTGTTAAGATATAAGTCTTTGAACGAATCATTCAGTTCCAGAGAGAGGACGTCGTTCTCGAGCGGGAAGAATGACAGAGGCAGCTCCGCCACGCTCACGTCGCCCAGAACGCCGGCTTCCTCCAGCAATTGGTCGGAAACTAGTGTCCGGCGTGGCACCCAAAAGATGTGAAAGTCATGGCCGGTCTGGCTCTCGCGTTGGACTCGTTTGATCTGGTCTGAGACCGGTAGAACGTCAGGAGGCGTACCTGAAAGCAAGAACAGAAAGCTCCACTGACCTGCTATAGCCTCGGCGTGTCTCCCGCATTCGCCGCGTGCGATGAAGACAACATTGCGCTGGCTCGTGTCGATGTTGTTGTTCTCGAGTATGAAGAACTTGTCGACGCCGTACTCCTGGAGGGTCGATACCTTGACCACGATGCCGATGGGCCCAACGAGGCTGCGATCAAGGACAACGTTCTTCTTGCCACGGACCTGTGCTCAGGTAACGCAATCAGCTGACGGGTGACCAAAGCGCGCCGAGTTTCACAGGCGGAGAGGCGAGGGGGAAGCCTTACTTACGCCCTCGATCAGGTAGAGTAGGTCCTTGCGCGCCTTGTTGCGCACCTGTTCGATGCTGAATTCGGGGCGAGGAGCCATGGTGGCTCACCGCTGATGAGGAAGGGAGCTTGGGGGGGCGGGGTGGTTAAGCTTGACGGAGCTGGGATCGTCCTGCGCAGTACAACATGTCAGTTTGCTTGGGCGGTGAGGGCCGCGGCAGCGACCAGCTTGCACGAGGTGCGGGGCGGCAACAGCAGGACAGCAGGTGATGCGTCCCCCACACGACGTCATTCGTAGCCTGGAAGGCTGGTGCACTGAACACTACGCCTACAGGTACTATTAAGTACTAGTATCGCTAGAACCAACATGACTGTCAAAATCGGGGTACCATGTTCCGTCCTGTAATTCCCGAAGAGGCTTTTTCTGGGCATAGGAGTGAGATATTCTTTTGATTCCCATGGTCGAATCAAAACTATAAGGCTAGCATTTATGCAGTCAGAGGAATGGCTGACCTCGTAACGTACCCCGGGATCAACCTGCCCACACCCACGGATGCACTATACTAGGTAGACTCCCATGCTTACGTCCATCACCCGGTTCGCTTTCCTGATGCCCACAAAATGCTGATGGATAGTCGCTGTAAAAAAATACCTGGGTAAATGTTCGCCATATGCCTCACGTGATGCTCAAACCAGATGGACGCCCCGAGCAGTAAACATCATCCGCCAATCGCCGCACCAGTCTATCCCGCAGAAGCCTTCCACGGGGTGACGGGGACTCTTATACGGTATTATCGTCATACAAGAACTCAATGTCCCGGGGCCTCAGCTTATTGCCCTTGACGAACTCTGCGTCGCCGGGCGGTCGTTCGTTCTTGGTGTTGCTCGTCAGCATGCTCTGGATGCTCATGCACACGCTCTGCGCGCTCTGCACGGGACTCCAGCCCTGCGAGCCCAGCAGGTCCAGACATATTATACCGTTCGAGTAGATGTGCGGGTGGATCGGGATCGGTCGGTCGCTCTGCTTCTCGAACGTGACTTCGGGTGGTTCTGAGTGGGCAGCTTCATGTCAGTCGCCATGCGTCCATCGGGTTCGGGCCGGGGATGGGGTTGTGGTATCGACGGGCTCGTTCTCACCTATGGGGTATGATTTGGGAAACCGAAACCGTAAACGGTAGACCTCGCCCTGGTAGAGCGGGTTCTGGTCGAGGACGCGAATGTCGAGAAGCCAGTCGCTGAGATCGCCGTCGCTGGTCCCGGAGGAGACCAGATCTATCCCCGGAGGCAGGCCGTCGTTCTTGATCTGCAGAGTGCGTATCGCCGGTCAGCGACGATTGTCCCGTACGCCTATGATGGGGTGCAAGGGTTGGGGTCGTCGGATGCGTCCTCTCACCTTGGCAAGCTCCTTCATCAACCGTTTGCCGGACAGGCCCATCGCCATCTTGGAGGCTGAGGTGACCGGGCTCCCAGTGAAGGCGCTTCAGCGGCGGCCGATGCGGAAAAGTAAGGTTGGGCGTGGTGGCCGGAGAGGCTGGGCAGCAGTTGCCTCGGGTTTGTACCGTGGAGTCGAGGATGCGAGGAGTAGCAAGGCGGCTTAGGCGGCGTGGAGGGGCAAGTGGTCTTGACTGCAGCTATTAGTACTAATTAGTAGGTTAGGTACTGCCTTAGTAGTAGGACCTAATCGTGGTTCGCCTACCTGTTGCCTCCCTAATACCTGACTCTGCAAACAATCAAGTGCATACAGTACCTACAAGTACTTTAAGTAAGTACAGTTAACTGCTGCTACCTCGTTCAGTCATTGAACGTCATATTGGCCTATTGCCGTTGGACCGTTTGCAGCTGGGGTTTGTTGACTTGGGTACTACTAATACGCGTACCTTACCTGGTAACGTTAGTGGCAGAATGAATCAACACAGGGCATCACCTGAACCCCGAGGGTCGAGGCACAAACACTGATGCTCATCCAATTTGAGAACGCAATCCGTCATCTCGGCGTGCGTCATCTGCCAAACGTATGTTCAAGACAAACTTTTGCTGGTCGCTCAAACACCACCTCACACAGAGCGAGTCTGGGAGGTTCCGGGTAGCAATTATTTAGTCATGGGATACAGCTTTGGGCTCTTTATGAGGATAATTCTCCCACAGCTGCCTGGATTACAGTACTGGTTTCAGAGGTACGGATACACGACGTCTCTTGCACGTAACGCAAATCCGACGTCGAGTCCCTAGTACGAGTCCCTAGTACCTAGGAGAGTAACAGGACATTCGTCTGCAGGATGCCTGTTTGCTTCACAGTACTCGTACTTCTAACTAAATGTCCGAAGCGGCCTGGACGCGGACGATCCCCCGCAGCTCTGCGGCAGGGATTCTAATAGGACGTAAGGACAACGAGTACGAGTACGCGTACTCGTCGTGCCTGTCGACTATCGAGGTTGAGGGCACTCGCTCGTAGCCCAGGAAAGTACTGTGGGAAGCGACGAAATTCCAAGGTCGGACCATGGGAAGAGGACCATCCAAAACCTATATACCTATCTGTGCATCTTTTCAACCGATCTCTTTGGAATACAGGTGCTCAAGCTTCCACGGTAGAACAAGGGCCCGTGGGAGCCATGTAGACAGTTGATTGCCGCATTGACGGGCAAGCGCAGGATGATACAGAGTAGAGTTGGAAAACATACTCGCCCGGTTTGCTAAGAGCTGACAGGATCGAGGCCTATTCAAACGCGATGCACTGTAACTCGTGGAGAGTAATGCACATGAACCTATGCGGACAGGGCTATCCCATGTTCCACTTGCTTGCATGGTCGGATGCAACATGCCACAAGCACCGCCTTGACGACAATGGGTTGGCGGCAGAGTCAACTCCACAGCGGAGTCGTGGGAGGCATCGTGGGTGATTCCCGAGTAGTCAACATAGAACGCGAGCGAGAGAATGTCAGGAGTCACGAAGCTACCGCGAGATCTTCGACTCCACGGAAGCTAATTCGCGGAGGCCTCCGATACCGCCAAGATGGTGTTCGTGAAACAGGGGACGGCAACGTGCCTGCGATCCGTCCGTCGCCTTGCGTTCGATATCTCGGCATAGCATCATTAGCTTGACTCGTCGGTGGCGCCGTGAAGGAAATGACAGCCATATGCGGGGACCACGATGCCGACAATGCTTGTTTGGTTGCGGCGCGCGACATAACTTATATTGATAGGTTAGAAGATCGATGAGACAACGCTGTGGCGTGGTACAGAGAATGGGTCCTTGACCAGTCGCCCTTGTGGGGAAGAATTTGTGTACATAAATTGCTGGAGAAATTATGGAGCCAGGAGATGTGGTTCGATCGTTCGTAGAGCACAGCCACTGGCCGTTGTAATAAGTCCATTTCCACTTGACAGCAGCTTGCCTTTCATGGCTGAGGGTCAATGTTTCTCGTGCGAGTATACAGTACTTACGTACGTGGGCAGGTACTACTACTGCTAAGCAATACCTAGTACTGATTACTACTGGAGTAGTATGGTGCACAGCCACATGCTCTTGGGCTCTCAGCAACCCAACGTACTGAAGCCACGACCTAGCTCGTAGCTTAGTAGTAGTATCAACCAGGGTAGCTTCCGGATATTACTAGATATGCCGTCCATTGGCGACATAATTCAGCATCTGGCCAGGAGTGCCTATAGAAATGGAACAAAAACCTCCAACTGCCAGACAGGGCGGATGGGACTATTATGTATATGCTTACTACCTAGGTACTACTAATTAGTAGCTGGCGGCCGCTTATGGCCCCAAATTCAACGAGTAAGGTGGTAAAAAGTAGTAGATAAGTACCCTGGAGTCTGGAGCGCAGGAGTACTAACTACTTAGTACGACTAACTTGCGGTTGGATCTAGTGGCCCCGGACACCTGTGATTTTCATATGTCGGCGTGGTACTATTAATTAGTACCTGGTACCTGGCATTAATATTACTACTAGCACTACAGACGTACTAGTACTGTACTGGTAGTACTAGTACTTAGTATTGGTACTGAGAAAAGGGCATTTTCCCCTGCTACCATCCATTGGTCTAATTCAGCTGCCGTCAGCCTGCTTGTGCAGGGCGTTTCTGGGCTGTCAACCTCAATAGTACCGGTAAGTACGTACTAAGACTCACGTATTACTCTAGTCCTCTAGTGCTGCGCTCCCCGCCTCACCCCTCCTCGACACCACCCTACTACTTGAACATCATTTGGTTCTAGCCCTGCGCCCAAGTGTGCGACCCTCGTTTTGCATCGCCACCTCATTTCTTCCCTCTTGACACCGGACACTGCCGATTGTTCTTCTTCGCTCCCTCATCTCAGTGCCGGTCCTGATTGCGGCCTGACTACGACTACTACCTTACCCCGCGCACCTACCAGAGATATACTGTACCCCGCCATCAGTCTGTCGCCGCCATGAGCTGTAGGTTGCCTCCCTCGGAATCGCGATATGCCGAGCCTAGTCCCTATCACCAGAGGGTGTGGCAGCAAGCGAGCTCAAGGGGAGACATTCCCATTGCCCTCCTTGCTCGCTATAGAGCGATCAAGATATCCCCAATTTCGCACAGCTGCTGACCGTCGTCCTTCCCAGTCGCGGGCATGCTCAACCGCCTGGGTGGCCAGCCCGAAAGTTACGAGAAGAAGTACGGATCCCTAATAACCACCTTTCCGAACAATCGATATGTGAAGCCTGTACGGACGGCTTATTCAACGTCTGTAATAGGTCCAAGTATAGGTTTGGTAAGACGCTCGGTGCCGGCACCTATGGCGTCGTTCGCGAGGCCGAGGGCCCCACGGGCAGGGTCGCTGTCAAGATCATCCTGAAGAAGAACGTCAAGGGGAACGAGCAGATGGTCTACGACGAACTCCGCATGCTTCAGACATTGAAGCACCCCCACATTGTCCGGTTTATCGACTGGTTCGAGTCAAGAGTATGTAGGACCCCGGTCGTCGGGGCACGCAGGGTTCCAATACGCAAGAGGCTGACTGGTGGCGCATAGGATAAGTTCTACATTGTCACCCAGCTGGCGACAGGCGGAGAGCTTTTCGACCGCATCTGCGAGCAGGGCAAATTTACCGAGAAAGACGCCTCCCAGACCATCAAGCAGGTCCTTACCGCTGTCGACTATCTGCACAAGAACGAGATCGTCCACCGCGGTACGGCTTTCCCCCTTGCCCCTGTCCGAGCTCCCCGGAACCACTCCCAGCTGACATTGCCTCATTTAGATCTAAAGCCCGAAAATCTGCTCTACGTGACCAAGGACTTCGACTCCGACCTCGTCCTTGCCGATTTTGGCATAGCCAAGACGCTCGACAACAAGGAGGAGTCCCTCCAGACCATGGCAGGCTCCTTCGGCTATGCTGCCCCCGAAGTCATGGACCGCAAGGGCCACGGCAAGCCCGTCGACATGTGGTCGATGGGCGTCATCACGTATACCCTGCTCTGCGGCTATTCGCCTTTCCGCAGCGAGAATCTCCGGGACCTCCTCGAGGAGTGCACCTCCGGGTCAGTGGTGTTCCACGAGCGATACTGGAAGGATGTCAGCGACGACGCGAAGGACTTTATCATGAAGCTCATTGTCCCGGAGCCCGAGAAGCGGTGGACTAGCGAGGTGAGTGGTCTATCTGGGTACCTGGGTCGGCTGGCATCGCGGCCTGGACTGATAGGTGCCTTTCTAGCAAGCATTGGGTCACATCTGGCTGAGCGGCAAGAACGCCACCGACCACGACTTGGTGCCCGAGCTGCTCCGCGCCCGCGAGGCTAGGGCTAAGCTCAAGCATGCCATTCTGGCAGTCTCACTCAGCAAGCGCATCGCTGCGCTCAAGGCCGACGAGTCGGATTCTGATAGCGCAGAAATGGCCGATGCCGAGGCGGGCATCCCCGGCGCCGTGTCTCCGGGGGAGAAGAAGCCCAATCTGCTCAAGGAGAAAGTCAAGTCAGGGGCGGTCTTCCGCGAGGTTGTCCTGGGTGCCGTGAAGGATCAGAAGGCTAAGGAGGAGGCCGCTGCCGCCGAGGCCAAGGAACTAGAGGAGGCGAAGCGGCGCAGCCAGGTCTGAGCGTGGACATGATGGGGATGGTTTGGCGGTGTTGACTTTGAGAGGACGAAGCTCTCCGTTGAGGGAAGAAGGTAGAGACGAGGTAGTGTCAAGATATGTGGAATGGGGTAGAGCACTCTTGCTAGAGGTCGGAAGGAAGTGTTGGGTCTTCGTCATGAGGGCTCAGTGATTGTTGGACGACGTATCTTTGTTCTCTCTCTTTACCCCCCCCCTTTCCTAAGTCTCTTGAAGTTGAATTGCAAATAACATGTGTTCTCCGACTCATTACCGGATCAGTGCTAACTTATTCCACCATGCATACCGCATTAAACGTTATCTCATCATTCTCGTACAAACCGCCCAACCCCGTTCCGGGCAACGAAGCGACCTTTGGCCCGTGCAACCGACGACCGGTGCCATGCCCGACAAAGCCAGACTAAGCCAACCCCCAGCGCCAAATGAAAAGGGAAGACAAAACAAACTCCAAACTGCCCTCGGTTCCCCGCTCACTAAAATTCACCCCTCACTCCATCAGATCCGCCAGCGCAGCCTCTCTCAACGCCTCGTACCTCGCCGCATCAAACCGTCTCCGGGGCCAGCCCTCCGCCTTGAGCCGGGCAATCCTCGTCCGGAGCTCGATGGCGCGCATCTCGTCGTTGGACGGCGGGGGTGGGACGGCAGATGATACGACCTCACTGGCGGGTAAGTGAACCGTTGTGATCTGGCGGTGCAGGGCGGCGAGCGCGGAGGCATAGCGGTGGAGGTTCCGTGTGCGCTCAAAGGGGTCTAGCTCTGTGTCTCCAGACTCCTCTGCCTCCTCTGCCTCCTCACTGACGACGGAATGCTGACCTTTCTCAACCTCTTCGACGGCGTCGTTCTTGTCCTGGCCAGGAACCAGTTCCAGGGGTGGTACGTCGTCATCCGGAGCAGTGACGGGCCACCCAGGAGGCCCGACCATACCCAGCGTCGGAGAATCCGGCCGGATCATCGGTTTCTCTTCCCCGATGATGGTAGCCACATTCTCGAACGCAACCTGCTTCCTCCGCGGCTTCGATAATAAGCGTGCTGCTGGTGCTGCTTCGCTCTCATCCGCCGTGTCAGGTGCAGGCGTGGACATCCTCGTGGACTCGCTGCAGCAGCGGCTGCTGGTGCTGCTCACGGACGGAACGGGAGAGTGGGATGACGACGCGGAACTGGGGCTGCGCACCGAGGAGAGCAGCTGGGCGGCGGACTCGCTCTCGGCCTCGGCGAGGATGGACGCCCGGCGATAGTGGTCGCGAGCGCGGTGGAGCAGGCTCACGCGGTAGGGCGAGGCGTGATGCAGGCTGCGTACTTGCATCTCTAGGGCGCTGGCGGCGTAGAAGTGGATGTAGATGAGGTGTACGGCCTCGACTGTGCTTTGTCCCTGTGGCACCCACTCGGTTAGTCCCCGCAAAGCAAACCGGGTATGTGTACTGGAGAGCGGTCAGGACGGGAGACTTTACAGAGGTTCTTGCGCCGCTGAGGAGGTCGCCGCAGCGGGTCGAGCATGATCGGTACTTCCTGTTGAGATAGTCTCGCTTGACTTCTGCCAACGCCTTCCTCCATTCCGATGATGCCCCCGGTATGCGTGAGGAAGCCATGGTGCTGTTTACGCTGATTCTTGCCATCTTCTTTGGCGGACTCGAACGTGTGTGTGTGTTGTTGTCGTTGTTGTTGGCAGCGAAGATTCCTTCGAGGTCGATCGTCGACGGAAGGACGAGAGGGACGACCATTTTGTTCGTTCTCTTCTTTGCAGCACTTCTGGCCGAGTATCGAGATTGAAGATTTTCGAGAAAAAAAAAAAAAAACCCCGCCCCAAGAAAAAAGAGTCTGACTGGCGACCGGAGAGGAGGAGGATAGAACGGGCAGATGAAGACTCCTGCTTGACGTGTTGCTTGGGGATGGCTCTCCAATAACACGGGTTGACCCTGTATGACAGGCCCACTCTGTGATACGATGCCCTATTACCCTTTGTCACTTGAGTCAGGGTATAACGGGGCTTGTGCGATGCAATTAGCTGCTGCTGCTGCTGCTGAAGAGGATAGATCGACCGGGATCAATGATGATAGGAGACGATGATTCGGAGACGAAGTGCTGGAGAAACTCGGTGTCCCAACGGCAACGGTCCCAATCCACACGGATGATGTCCTTGTTTTCCCCCGCAAAAGGAGACAAAGAAGAATCAAGAATCGGTTCACAAGCCCGTATAAAGCAATAGCTCCGGGTCAGAGATAGGTGCCACCGGGTTTCACGTGGGGGATATGTTGTAGATCGCTGCAAGCCGAGTCATGAACCGGATCCCCAGAGCCCGAGGGGCGGTTGGGGGGGAGACTTGCTAGAAGTTTCACGTCGGTGTGAGTGTGGACAAGGGGGCCTCGTCGATGGTGATTGATGGATGGATTTATGTATGAGCCGGACCAGGGGGGGGGGGGGGGGGGTTGGGTTTGTTGTTATTATGCTGTAGCCAGGACCAGAAAAATTGTTTCAGCGAGGCCGGACTCGGGGGGCGTTCTCGTCGGGATTGGCTATTTGGGCTGTCGGCAGTTCGAAAATGGTGTTGTGCATTTCTCTGGAGGAAGACCGGGGTGGTGGGCTGGAGGCCCTTGAGGGTCAGGAATCAGGATTGCTGTAGGCGGGAAAGTCGTATGATGATATGTGACGGACGAATCTGAGATTAATGAATGGTGCAAAGGCAAGTAACGATGGATGAACCGAAATGAATTGACGATCGAGCACCAGATTTGACGGTGAAGGATCGTGACAAGGTGGGTGAAGAGTCGAGGCTCTGAACCAAGACGGGACGAGACGAGGTGCGCCGCTCTAATATGAGAGACATCGAGTTTGGATGCGCCATCCATGATCCCAGACGGTGCGAGTCGAAAAAAAATAAAATAAAATCCTAAACTACTAAGTGGGCAGGAGCCAGGAGGCAAGGACAGGCAGCCTCCACGCAAGGGATGCGGGAAGTGAGGGCATCGCGGGGAGGCCAGAGCGGGCCAAAAGCAAAGTCCCCGCTACCTAAACCCGCGCAAAAGCAAAAACCTCATGCAGTCGACCGACCCTTCAACTCGGGGCGGCGCGTCGACAAACGCCTCTTCCTTCACTGGAGTAGCCTGGAGGTGAGACATGGGCCCGAGTCGATGGGTTGGCATTCGATCTTTTAAGCTTCAGTTTCATCTTCTACACCCTGCTCTGTACGATACCGCTAGGTGCTAAGTACCTACCTAGGTAGTAAATAGTACTGTACTCGTAATAGTCTGTACGTCCGTAGTAGTATGTGATATATGACACGGTCGAGTAAGTAGCTGCAGTGCCTTGTCTTCAATTGTTTCGATTGCTGACGGTAGAACCCAACTACGGTGCCGGGTCTGCGCCAGCCGGGGCACCCTGTCCAGGGGTCGCCACCTCGCCCTTGATGCCATCCACCACCTTCAGGCCCTCGGCCTGCTGCGCTACCTGGTCTAGCTCCTTTTTGCGCTGCAGGCGCGCCTTGACCTCGGCCACCATGTCTTTCTGGTCGACCAGGATACCCTCCTTCTCCGGGTGGCCATCCTGGAGGCCCATCTCCTTGATCTTCACCTTGTTGGCCGCGACCTCGTCGTCGCCGAGGAAGATGGCGAAAGGCACGCCGTTGTTCTCCGCCGCCTTGAACTGGGCTGGCACCTTGGGCTTCACCTTGTAGAGGAACTCGGCCTGTATATCGGGTTATCATGGCATGCTTCTCGATGGTTGCCGGGCAGACTCGGGATGCTGTTGCTTACCTTGATGCCAGCCTCCCAGAGCTGAGAGCACACGGCCATGCGCTCCTTGAGGAATCCCTTGCTACCGAACGCCATGACGTAGACATCCACCTCGTTGCCGCGGACCTGCGCAGTGTTCTTGTCCGCCTCCATGCGGGCCTTGGTGATGGAGAAGATCCGGTCCACACCAAACGAGATGCCCACACAGGGAATTTGCGTCTTGCCAGAGAACATGCCCACAAGATTGTCATAGCGGCCACCGGCAGCAACACTGCCGACACCAACGGATGGGTCGTTGGAGCGGTCATCGTCCTCGCCGGCTTTGCCCTTGTTCTTCTTGCTCTTGGCGGGCTTGGTTGCCTCCTTTCCACCTGCGGTTGGGGCGGTCTCGGGGGCAGAACCCTCTGTGACGACTTCGTAGATGATGCCCGTGTAGTAATCTAGGCCGCGGGCGAGGCTCAGGTCAAACGAGACCCGTTCCAGGACTCCAAAGGCGTCCAGGTACTCGAAGAGCAGCCCGAGATCGTCCATGCCCTTCTTCATGAATTCGTTGGCAGCGAGCTTTTCATCTGCCCGAAGGGTCTCGAGGAGCTCCTGCTTCCCCTTGAGCACGACCCACTGGCCGATGCGGTCGGCGACTTCCCCATCCAGGCCCTTCTCCTCGGTCATCTCTTTACGGACGTCCTCCCAGGGCAGCTTGTCGAGCTTGTCCACGGCGGACGATATCGTGCGAATCTTATCCTCGGGAACGCCGCAGACTTGGAAGATGCCGTCAAGAATCTTGCGGTGGTTGAGTTTGATGGTGTAGGCACCGTTCCAGCCAAGGCCCTCGAAGACTTCGCAGATGATACGGATAATCTCGGCGTCGGGCACCATGGGGTCGTAGACACCGGCAACGTCGAAATCGCACTGGTAGAACTCGCGCATACGGCCCTTGGTCATGGCGGGCTGATCTCGGCGGTAGACCTTGGCGATGTGGTACCGTTTGATATTCTGGATGTCCTTGTTCATGGCGAGGAATCGGGCAAACGGGACGGTAAGATCGTAGCGCAGGGAGCACAGCTCGCCGCCCTGGTCGGCCAGGTCGTAGATGAGCTTGCTGTCCTCGCCATACTTGCCCGCGAGGATCTCCTTGAGCTCGAAGACGGGGGTGTCGATGGTGACGCCGCCGTGGCGCTTGAAGACTTCGGTGATGGTGCTAAAGATCTTGTCACGGATGACCATATCCTTGCCCTCCCCTGGAATCGACTACGTCAGAACCGGGTTGATGGTGACAGCGTGGTCGGTCATATACGGGGCTGCGGGCCAGACCTACAGTCCTTGGTGCCCTTGGGGGTCTTGAGCTCGAACTTGGCCTGCTTGGGCGCCATGGTGGGGGTATGCGCAGCGGTGCTGTCGTCGCACAGGCTGCGCGTGGAGATGTGGATGTGATTGTGGGATCGGATCGAGGCTGTAGGGACCGTGTTCGTCGAAGTCGAATTCGAGATCGTCTGTCGCGTCCGAGGGGCAAGGAGGGACTTGGGCAACGGTTGCAGTGGCCTGGCAGACCTGCAGAGTCTGCCCACAAGTGACTTCATCCACAGGGCGAGGGGAAAAATTGGGGTTCGTGAGGTTCCCGCATGAGGGTCAGTCAGTGCCAGTGGTGGACGGCAGTGAGTCAACAAGCGTCTGTCCCCGTCGCGCCTGCCCAATTGCTGCCCGCTGATGCGGGAAAAACTTTCAGGGCAGCGGCGACCGGAGTTGGAGGGGCAGCAGCGTGGAAGTACAGAAGGAAAGTCATGGAGCGTGTTCGCGGGGTGCGCCCCGCTACTTAGTACTGACTTTACCTCAGGCACTGGGTAAGTAGTACCTAGGTACTAATAGCATAGTGGCTCGACATTAATTTCGTGTAATTGGCCTGCCATTTTTGTGTGGGAGCATTACACGAAACTAATATCTCCCCACTGTACCATATCGCCTCTGTGCGAAACGCGACAGGATGTTGTGTTCCAGTCCCAGCCCCAGTGCTGGGCAACGACCACCGGTTTAGACTTTAGAGTGCCTGAGGAACACATTGTCTGACTTTGGCCCTACCTTGCTTGACTCGGGAGATGAGCAGAGTACGGCATGGCACCAAAACACCTGCAGCAAACCTGGGGTGTTCGACCTAGGGCCAGGACAGAGTAGGCGATGCTTGACTGCCAGAAGACAACAGCTAGGACGTTGGGCGTCTGTCCGAGCATTTCTTGCCTTAGTAGCGAGGGGATACCGTCAAGGTCGACTGAAGAATACGGTGGAGCAGTATTAACGGTTTTATGCACGCCGACGCGCCGTATCTGATTGCCATGGGCAGCATCGACTTCAAGTCTGCCCGTATGCGTATTAGTTAATACCTACCTACTTACCTAGGCTGAGTGATGACGCAGGGACCAGCACTAATGGACGTTCCCGTCTCCTGGCGCAGGATGGCCCATGGGCAGTAGGCACGCGCCGGAAGCCTGGGATGTCCCATACCCGTATGGGGCCGTCATTGGTCTCGGGAAGGCGCCACATTGAAGGCAGGTCAGGGCCGGGGACATTGCGGAGGTATCAACGGGACATCAAGTCGACGGGGAGATCAGCGCCGGAGACATTGCGGAGGCATCCGGGTCGCCGGGAGGTTCCAAGTGTGCGGCGGTGAAGCGGCGAGGCGAGACGGCGAGGAGCACTCCTCCAGGAGGCCGGGATAATACCACTTCTCGGAGTATCGGGGTGATCCCCGGCCCCGAGAGACTCCGACTGGCTGCCTCCACGAACAACGGCCCACCATCAATTGGAACGCGAGGAAAGCGACACGGCACAGGCCACAGTGTACTACTAGTATTAATTGATACTCCTATCTAGGTAGCCTGAGGTACACAGATCATTGCCTTGCAGGCTTGCCTGGCCCACTATTGGTACCTCATTTATCCAAGCGGCGCGTTTCCGTACAACGATGCCACTGTGCAGGGGCCGCTGTGCAGGTTCGGCCTGATTGTTCATCTGATCCTCGCAGCCATCATCTCAGCCATCATCTCAACCATCGTGGCGTGCCATGCGATGGGTAGGCACGGCACATGAG
Organism: Hapsidospora chrysogenum ATCC 11550; assembly: GCA_000769265.1. Classification (NCBI taxonomy): domain Eukaryota; kingdom Fungi; phylum Ascomycota; class Sordariomycetes; order Hypocreales; family Bionectriaceae; genus Hapsidospora; species Hapsidospora chrysogena. The sequence continues at coordinate 366,316 of JPKY01000006.1, forward strand.
GACCATCGTGCCTTTGGTAAATCGTGATTGGCTGTCTCGGATAGACCGTACTCAGTATAGTTCTGCACCTACTCTTGACTCCCGATGCGGTGTGCTTGGGTGCATCACCCAATCTCCCCCACCTGTGCAGCCGTCAGACAGAGCGGCGAGTGTTCCTGAAATGAAACATTAATGTTCTGGGTAAGGTACCCTTCAATCGCCCCTCGCTCCTTCCGTCCCTTTATATACACTCGTCCGGCCTCAGGTTCTCATCCAAGGTGCCAGGTAAGCACAAGCAGCGGAGACGCGCCCATCACCTCCTCCGGCCCCCATCAGATACCTACTCACCTCACTACTTAGGTCGTCTGGGAGCCCTGCCTGTACCAGCGCCCAGCTTCATGCGCTCCCTCTTGGTCACATCTTCGGACGAGACAGCCACTTATGCATGGCCACTTTTGGCGACAGGACGCCACACCTCCCGACACGAGAGACACAAGATCGCAATAACACCGTGAATTTCGCCACGTCTCTCACCAGACTTCATCTTTCTCTCCTCTCCCGCCAGGCACTCTCGTATGCCCCGCGCGCATAATGGCCGAGGAAAAGGACGATCAGGCTAGCGGCTCGCCCCCGTCGACGCCGCCTAAACAGGAGCTGAAGCAGGCTCCCGATGGCCAAGGCGCGCCTGACAAGAAAAAGGGCCGCCCTGAACGCACGGCAACTTTCCAAGACTACATGGTTCGTCTCGCTTCCCCCAAGGAACTGCATGTATGACGATGCTGATTATTTCTCCCAGCGTATTTTCAGTTATGCGAACAAGTGGGACTTCGCTGTCTATGGTGCGGGCATCCTCGCTGCTGTTGGCGCCGGTGTCACCATGCCCCTGATGACCGTCATTTTTGGTACGGTCGCCCTCCTTGTCCTGTTCGTGAAATGAGGCTCTGACAAGTACTGGGGGAACAGGACAGTTCGTCACCAACTTCACCGATATTGCAGCTATGGGTGCCGAGAACGCCGCCAACTCGTTCAGGAGCAAGATTAATACGCTCTCGTAAGTAGATGTGCGCCCGTCCGCGCAGGCATTCTCTGCTCTACTAACGGCCCCTAGTCTGTACATGTTTGCACTCTTCATCGCACGCTGGGGCCTTGGATCCATCAATAAGGTACTCATCACACCGTTTGACCCGTTGCCCACCACGAGCACACCTGCTGACCTTGTGCCAAGTTCGCTTTCCGCATGATTGGCATTCGATTGTCCTCCGCGATCCGCTTGCACTACCTACAGCGGCTCTTCGGACAGAGCATTCACGTCTTGGACTCGATGCCGCCGGGTTACGCTGTTAGCACGATAACATCGACCAGCAACATCCTTCAGCTCGGCATTTCCGAGAAGCTCGGGGTATTCGTCGAGTTTTCCGCCCTCATCATCGGTGCCGTTATCGTCGCCTTCACGTGGAGCTGGGAGCTTACTCTTGTCACCTCTTCCGGCATCGTCTTCATTCTCCTGGCTGTGGGTGCCCTCCTCCCACTCATTCTAAAAGGCCATGGCCAGATGACCAAAGTAAGTCACCACTCTGTCTTTTGCCCCATTTTGCTTGCACGTGCTGACAACCGCTAGTCGGATGGCAGAGCGGGTGCTGTTGCCAGTGAAGCACTTGCTAGCATCCGTATGGTCATGGCATGTGGTGCTGAGTATCGGACCTCGAAGAGGTACTCTCAATATGTTGAGGAGTCAAAGAAGCACGCAATGAAAACCGTACCTATTATATCCGCCAATTTCGCCCTCGTTGTAAGTCAGTCCATGGATTGACTGGGAGGCGTTGGTTCTGACCTGTATAGTTCTTTGGCGCATTCGCGTCATTTGGCTTAGCATTCTGGTACGGCACCAGAATGTATACACAAGGCAGACTTGAAAGCTCTGGCGTCATCGTCGTGTGAGTATGCCCAGTCGGCGTGTTGTCTACGGAGCTGACTTAAAGCACAGCGTTCTGCTTTCCGTAATGATGACCGTCTTCTCTCTCGAACGAGTGTCCACCCCCATGCTTGCCGTCGGCAAAGCGAGCGTCGCCGCATGCGAGTTCTTCACCGTAATCGACGCCCCTCTCCCCAACAAGGGCACACTCAGGGAGCCAGATGTTTCGGCAACGGAAGATATTGTGCTGAACAAAGTTACCTTTGCCTATCCAAGCAGACCGCATGTCAAGATCCTGGATGAGTTGGATCTGCGCCTCGAAGCTGGCAAGCTCACAGCCATTGTTGGGCCCTCCGGCTCAGGAAAGAGTACCATTGTGGCTCTCATCGAGAGGTGGTACACGCTCAAGGACCAGCATGTAATCGCCAAGGCGATCGAACAAGACGCGTCAAAGAAGAAGAAAAATAAGAAGGACGAGGAGTCGGAAGATGACACTCCCGGTGGCCTTCAAGAGGAAGAGACTGGGCCTGCCGTTGAACTCGGTGGAACTGTCGAGACATGTGGCCACAACCTGGACGAGATCGACCTTAAATGGTGGAGATCGCAGATTGGTGTGGTTCAGCAGGAGCCGTTTCTCTTCAACGATACCATCTACTATAATGTTGCCACTGGTCTGGTTGGCTCAGAATGGGAAGATGCGCCCGAGGAGACGAAGCGAGAGCTGGTCAAGGAGGCTTGCATTGAGGCCTTTGCCGATGAATTTATTGACAAGCTCCCTGAGGTGAGCTCCTTTTATTGCGAGAGAGATTGACCACCAGTCAACTGACGCTCTGGTAGAAATACGATACCCTTGTCGGAGACAGCGGTGCTAAACTCTCTGGCGGCCAGCGTCAGAGGGTCGCGATCGCACGTTCGATTGTACGGAAACCGAAAATTCTCATTCTCGACGAGGCAACGAGCGCCATCGACGTCCGTGGAGAGCGGATCGTGCAAGCCGCCTTGGACAGAGTGGCTCAGGGGCGGACCACCATCACCATCGCTCACCGTCTCTCGACGATCAAGAAAGCCGATCGCATTGTTGTCTTGAAGAAGGGCAAGGTAGTAGAGACGGGAACTCACGAGAGTCTGATTGCTAAGGAAGGCGTCTACAACGGACTCGTGGAAGCTCAAAAACTCTCCCTCGGCGAGCCGACGGAAGCCACTGAGGAGACCGACGAGGCCCAGGAAGAACAGGGTACCCTGACTCGCGAGAAGAGTCGAGCCAGGTCGGAAGCCGGAGGCGGCGACCAGGACGACACGCCCGAGGAGAAGAAGAGAAATCTGTTCCAAAGTTTCGGCCTCTTTTTCTACGAGTCCAGGAACGTGTGGTTACTGCTGGGTCTCGCTATCGTCTTCTCCGCCGCGGCCGGTGCAACGACACCGCTGCAAGCCTGGCTCTTCGCGCGCTCTGTCGATCTGTTTGGAAGATACGGGTACGAACCTTTCTTGGGAAAGCTCATGAGCGAGGCCGAATTCTGGGCCCTCATGTGGACTGTCCTCGCCATAGGTGTCGGCTTGTCCTACTTCTGCACTTTCGCGACGTCGACACGCATGTCTGGACAAATGCGCGCCAAGTACCAACAGCAGTATTTCGACGCCATGCTGTTCCAGAAAACATCCTACTTTGACCACGAGGACCACTCCCACGGCACCCTGACGTCTCGGTTGTCTGATGACCCCAAGCGGCTCGAGGAACTCATGGGCGCCAACATGTGCATGGTATACATTGCCCTGTTCAACATCATAGGCTCACTGATCATCTCGCTCTCCTTTGCATGGAAGCTCGCCCTCGTTGCCATTTGCGTGGTGCTGCCAGTCTCCCTCGTGTCGTCCTTCTGGCGCTTCCGCTACGAACTGCAGTTTGATAAGATGAATAATGCGGTCTTTGCTGAAAGCTCGAAATTCGCCTCCGAGTCCATTGGAGCCTTCCGGACGGTCACAGCTCTGACACTAGAGGACTCTATCACCACCCGCTTTGAGAAACTGTGTCGGGGCCACGTCGTCTCCGCGTACAAGAAGGCTCGCTGGGTTAGCATCCTCTTTGGTCTGGCTGACAGTTCGACAATGGCCTGCCAAGCCCTCCTCTTCTGGTACGGCGGTCGCCTCCTCATCAATGGGGAGATTAGCCTCACCGCCTTTTTCGTGTGTCTCATGGCTATAATGAACGCTGGTGAGGCAGCTGGTCAGGGTCTGAGCTTCGGCCCCAACGCCGCCCAGGTCACGGCTGCCTCCAATCGCATCATTGATTTGAGAGAGTCCATGCTGCCGGACAAGCCAACGAAAGAGCCCGCCCTTGGCGACTGCGAGGGTGGTATGAAGATTGAGCTGCGAAACGTCGGCTTTAAATATCCGAGCCGCGAGGAACCTGTGTTCAAGGGTCTCAATCTCACCATCGAGAAGGGCCAATTTGCCGCATTGGTGGGAGCATCTGGCTGCGGGAAGACGAGCATTATCTCGCTGTTAGAAAGGTAAGGGTCGCCATACATCCTTTCAGCTTGCATTCTAACAGCATGGTCAGGTTCTACGAGGTGAACAGCGGCCAGATCCTCTGCAATGATCATGATATTTCGAAGCTCAACATCTTTGGCTACCGCAACCATCTCTCACTTGTTGCTCAAGAAGCCACGCTCTTCCAGGGTAAGGAGGCCCTTCTTCCTCCCCTTTCGAACCAGTTGTACTAACGCACCGGTCAGGAACGCTCCGTGACAACATCCTCCTCGGCGTCGACCCGGACACAGTCACGGACGAGCAGCTCCACCAAGCATGCCGGGATGCATCGATCCACGATTTCATCGTCTCCCTCCCAGACGGGTACAACACAAACATTGGATCCCGCGGCGTTTCCCTTTCGGGAGGTCAGAAGCAGCGCGTGTCCATTGCCCGAGCGCTCATCCGCAACCCAGACGTCCTTCTCCTGGACGAGGCCACGAGCTCGCTGGATTCGGAGAGCGAGAAGCTCGTGCAGGCCGCGTTCGAGCGCGCCGGTAGGGGCCGGACCATGGTCTGCGTGGCGCATCGCCTTGCCACTGTGCAGAACGCCGATGTCATATTCGTCCTCGGCGAAGGGAAGCTCATCGAGAAGGGTAGTCACACCGAGTTGCTCAAGAAGAAGGGCATGTATTACCAGATGGTACGTCGGAGGCCCCCTTATCACGGCAACTATTTCCAAATGACTAACGGATTGAGTAGTGTCAAAGCCAGGCTCTGGATCGGTAGCTGCAAAAGAGATTAGAAAGTTTTTGGGGTTGGCATTGTGGCATGGCGGCATATTTCTTCCTTCGCTTTGTTGTCAGCATTTCACCCAACACCTCACTCCTGACACTTGGGAGATTTCTACTGTATTGTGTGTATATATATCATGGACGGATACATTCCTCTCACTCCTTTGCCCTAACAAATAGCAGGCCACTGATTTCATAATTTCATTATATACTTGAGATGTCTTTTCATTTGGATGTAAGCCCGAGTGAACGCATGTGTACGGACCTGTAGTGGTGCTCGCTCATTATGCATTTACACTCCATGCCCCATCTAAGACTCTGAGTATATCCTCCGCATGTGTCATGACAAAGTCGTGACCCCCCGGCAACACCGTCCACACCACCCTGTCCTCACCACCCACCAGCGGCAGCGCCTCGCGCGTGTACTCTTCCGCATCGATGATCTCGTCGGCCTCGGCTAGCATGACCACTGTGCTCCCGGCTCTCCGACCCGCCAGCTTAGCCCAGCTCTCGTGCTGCCCCGTCAGCGGCGCGTGGCGGATGCACGACATGAAGGCCGGCACAAAGCCGGCATGGTGCTCAGCCATCCACTGCACGTAGAGGAGGACGCGGCGCTCGAGAGGCGAGGCCGTCTCTCCCGGGGGCGGGTCTGAAGCTTCGGCCGCGATGGCGGCAGCCGCCCCGACCGCGTCTGGGGATGCCGCTGCTGCCCTGCGCTGTCTCCTGGATGAGGCGATAGGCTGCCGGAGGCGGCGCCTCGTGAGGACGGCGACGAGCCGCTCTGGGACGAACCCGGAGGAGAAGATGAAGCGGGACACGGCGCCAAAGGTCTCCGGGCGGATGAGCCCGGCAGGTGCGAGGAGGACGAGGGAAGAGACCAGGTGAGGGAGGATGTTGGCGAGGTGGACGGCTATGCCGCCTCCGAGGGAGTAGCCTACTACCCGCAGCCCGGGGGCGCTTCCCGTCCAGGGGAGCGGGGAGGAGGCGAGGGCGAGGAGGATCTGGGAGATGTAGAGGCGGGCGTCGTGGGGGAGGTCAGCGACGCCGTCGGAGAAGCCGCGGCCGAAGAGGTCCTGGCTGCATGTTAGTTACTGATTTACTCATGAGTTCTACGTGATGAGGGTACTCTGGGGGGTATTTGGGAACTTGGGGGTGGGTTGGGGGGTGCGGGGGGGGGTGCCGCCTTACGAAGAGCATGACCCTGCATCCGCGGTCGACGAGGCCATGGGCAAGACGACCGAGGGTGACGCACGATGTGCTGATACCATGGATGAGGAGCACCTTGTGCCCGTCCTCGGGCCCAAACTCATAAACCCGCATCGATCCATACTAGATTCCTCGCATACGACGATCAGAGACCCATGCTAGGAAAGGGATAAATAGTAGGTGAGGGGACAGCAATCTACCGGAGTCTCGACGTCCCTCGCGCCGGGGAACTGGTCGGGCTGATACACGAGGCTCCCGAGCTCCTCACCATCCGGGAGACGGGAGATGAGGCCCGTCTTGAGCGGGTTGGGCAGCACCCTCTCCCGGCGTGGTGGCCATTGAATCGCGGCGGCGCTGGTGAGCCCGAGGACGACGGCTGTGAGGATGATGGCGGCGGCAGCGGTTGGAGTACCCCAGGCGGAGGCAAAGGAGGCGGCGGCTGTGAGCTCCATCGTCCTGACTGGGTGCTTCGGTACTTATGCTTATGTCGGTGTCCCTAGGACGGAGAGCGGTATCGTGGCCTGCGGGAGTTTGAGTTTTGAGACAAGGTGTAAGCAAATAAGTACTAACTAGTACTGTACTTGCTGGCTGGCGTGCCTGAACCAGGTGCCGGCACCAGTACCTGATGGAATGATGGTCCGTGATACTGCATTGCCCCGAGGCCAGCCTCTCTTCCTTCCAGTGAGTGAGTGCCTTGGAAGGAAGAAGATGCTCAGTCCGTCCCACGTGGTGTCGCCTCCGAATCTCACTGCACGATTGCAGCGGAACATCCATGCCCCAAAATGAATATCAGCACTGTCGAATTACTAGCTAAAACAGCCCCATTGTTAATCCCATATTCCGTCTACACTTATATTACAAGTAGGTGTATCCTGTCGGCCGTGAAAATCTTGGGTATCTCGTCGTCAAAATGTCCAGGGCCCTCCGCCATTTTTTTTTATTTTTTTTTAACCAGTTCCCTCCTCTCATGTCTTGTCTGTATATTCCCGTCGCACATCAAGTATTGCCCCTCGTAATGGAGAAGCATGCAAGAAAGTACAACCGCAAAAGTGAGAGACGAGAGAAGAAAACATCAAAGCAACAGCAAAAAGCAATTCTGCCTCGCTAGGAAGAACCGAGGCTGGCCGCCGAGGCAGCATCTCCCAGCTGCTTCATCAGCGTGCACAGGTTCTCGACCATCGGCGGGAGGCTTTCTGCTCCGCCCTTGAAGTTGGAGCGCAGCACTTCCTGCGCGATGCCCATGCAGGCCTGGGTGTCTTCGAGCCCAGCCTCCGACATGGCGTCCCCGGCCATGGGCCCGCGGATTGCCGGCCGGCCATGCCCGAACCCGATAAATCTCGGGGTCGAAGCCGTCTCGGAACCGTCCAGATACACCTTTCCAGTTTTGTACTGTGACGGAAGCGGTGGGTGGCGACGGTTCGCCTTGGCGACGACACCGTACGTCCACAGCACCAGGGCCGCCTGGTGGACAATGACGGCATGGAAGTCCTTTAGATGGCCAGGAGGGAAACACTTGGCGTAGCGCAGCACCTGTCCCGCGTGCCAGATGGCGCCGCGTGCCTCCGAGTTCGTCGCCCACTGCTGCAGCACCGGGTAGATGCGGCGTGCTTGCTCCTCGCCCTCCTTGCCTGCAAACAGTTGGACGTCGTCGAGAGACACGTGAAGGTTCATGATGAGAAGGTTGAGGAGCATATGCTCTTGTGCTGTCATGTCTGGCCACTCCTGCACCATCAGTTGGAACGCCTGCAGCTCCTTGACAAGCTCCTGGTGCCGGGAGCTGAGTAACAGGTTCTGGTTCCCACCCATACTGCTCGTGTACGACCGGGGCAGGTGCACGGCGCTCAGCTTCCGGTATTCCAGAATTAGAGCCCAGTAGCCGTGCAAGTACACCGAGACCGAGAACTGGGTATCGAGTCGCTGGGTTCTTCCATGCAGCAGATGGATGTCGCGGAAGAGATCGCCAACACACGGAAGTGTCCTGTCCTGTCCCGCGTGCCTCTGCAAGTATTCTGCTTTCCATTCAGTCGCACTCCGGGCCAGCCACAGCTCCTTCGCCTCGGGGAGAGGAAGGGTGAGCTCCGCGTACGACATCGCCTGGTTGGTCAAGGTCGTCACGGAGCACTGGGCATCCCGGAGGAAACAATGGAAAACGAGGCTACCCAAGTCAGTCGCCTTGTCATCCGTATGTCTAGGATTCAGGGGGGCATATACCGTTTCCACCGCTCACGATCAACCCACCGTCTCCACTTCTCGTCCAGCTCGGTACCATCGTCCAGAGGCTCGACAGCCATCCTGGGGTACGACGACCGCTGAAATTTGTTTCGATACCGCATCAACTGTTCGACATCGTCAACGGAGTTCCAGTGGAGTCATAATAAAAGGTACTCACAGTTACCGGAATTGCCACGTGGCTCTGGGCAAGCTCCATTCTACGCCGGTTGCCGCTCCAGAGACCCATCTCCTGGATCAGGAGCAGGGCCTGGACCAGTGCCGCATCACGGATTGTCGTAGTGCTACTGTCCTCAAACTATGGTATTCAGTTAGTTAACATGATCGGTTCTAGTTTATCACGGGATCGTCGGCATACCTGGGTGGGGAGTGCTACTCCTGAGCTGCTGTTAGTATACTGACACTGGGAATGGGCCACCTCCGGATCACTTACGAGCCGCATCCTGCAAGATGTAGCCAAACTTTCGCAGGGTGGGGATGGGCGACGACGCAGCGCCAGCCGCCGCAGCAACGGCGATCCATTCCGGGGACTGTGCATTGAGCCTGAAGGTGGGAAAGTGAATCCACTCCGACGCCTGGTGCGAAAGAGACATGAGGAAATTTTGCACGAGCATGTCCATCATATCGCCAGATGGGAAGGAGGACGCAAGACGAGCCGGATTAGAGGCTGGGCGAGACATACTGAGCACCATGGCCAGCACACGGTCTCGTGCTGAGCGATCCAGTTTCTCAGGGGTAACTCTCTCAAACCTGTCTTGAGCTTCCGGCATGCTATCGGAAGCTCCCGGGATCGCTCCGGCGCCCATGCTATCTCGACTCCTGGCATCTGAGCTCCAGGATGAATTGGTCCAGATATTGACCAGGTCTTGTCGCACCTGGGCCACATCGGCGGAGCTGTCGCGTCCACAGGCGCCCGATGGGCCTCTGGCGGCTTGCACCAAGGTCTGGTTCCCCTCGATATTCCAGTGATCCAGCAGGCCAAAGTCGTCGTCGGTAAGGTCGAGGTTGCCATGGTCGCAAAAGTCGAGGACAGTGAGGCCTTGGATCGCTCCCACGGGGGTTGGCTCAGTCGAGTTCTCGTAGAGAATATTGCGCAGGAAATCTGAGAAGGGTAGGCGGTTGGGGTCCATGGCGCTCGGGGCCGGTTCCACTTCCACGGGAAGTGGGGGATAATCAGACGTTCCTGTCGGGTATGGCGCAGTTAGCTTGCATGGTTCCGTCGAGGGCCAAACGCTCCAATACACAAGCTCCGAGGTTCGAATGCGCTCAAAACCTGCCTTGTTGCACAGAGGACTCGGGGGTCGGTAACTGACTAGGCTCATTGCTGGGCAGCTTTGCGTGCGGTGAGGGATAAGCAGCTGTGCTTGAGGTCATCCCATGGTGGTGATGGTGGGGGTGCTGAAGAGCAGGATCTTTGGCCAAATGAGGCGCAGGCAGCGGGCGGGGTTGCTGATGGCCAAAGGACCCTGGCGAGTGGGATTCGTTGGAGGGGACTGGCGAATGGGCCGTGACGGGGTTATTCCCACCGGGGTCGTTGGGGTCGTTGTTCGCATTGCTGGGGCTGCTGGCAGCAGAAGAATGGGCATTCGCCGAGAAGTGCATCAGATGCATCGCCGCCGTCGAGGGCGCCTCTGTCGAGACGCAGGTCAGCTTGCGACTGACGCATCGCCTGCATGGCTTCGTATCGTCACATTTGACTCGAGCAACTGCGCACGAGCGACAGGCGTGCGAGACACGGCCGGCACCGGGGGAAGTCGTCGTGCGCCGACGCTTCTTGGGCGAGTCGTTGTCGTGGTTGGCAACATGGCGGCGGAGGAGGTCCTTGCGGGCGAAGGATTTCTGGCAAATCTCACAGACAAAGCGTCGGCCAAGGGTATGGGTCTGGACATGTCGGACGAGATGTTCTGGGCGAGAATAAGATCGTCCACAATCGCGGCAGGCATAGAGGTTGTTGCCGCGATGATTGGACTGCGAAGTCGGGGTTCTAGTCGTGGTGGAGGCTCCTCGTACCAACGGAGATGGCACAGTCGACGCGGCTCCTGCCAAGTGAGCCTGGCCCTGCTGGTGCTGGGACTGATTCTGACTGTCGCTGTAACTGTGACTGCGGCTGTGGCTGTGCGAGCCGGATGCAGGACCAGAAGTCGCAGCTACTAGAGCTGAAGCTGCCGGAAGTGCCAGACCAGAATGGGGACTGGCACCAGCGGGCGCTGGACCGGGGCGGACTTGGAGGGTCGAGGTCGTGGGCGTCGGAGGTGGTAACGAGACCGGCGGCGTACCGAGATTACGCGTATTTTCGGGACTAAGGAATTCTGGAGGGCGGGGAGTACCCCCGGCGGTAGCTTGCGGCTGCTGTTGCTGCTGGTGTGAAGACGAACTACTGCGCTGAGCATGCGACTCCGGTGTCGAATATATGTCACGTCCTGTGGTGGTTGGCCTAGGAGGATCGAGGATGAGGGACAATGGCGGGCCGGCCATGATTCTGGCGGGCGAGCCAGACCTTGCACCCTCTCGCAGAGGCGGTCCAAGTCTCACGTCCCACGTCCCACGTCTCACCTCACAGCTCTCTGTGTCTCCGTCTCCGCGTCTACTAGATGCCGGTTAACAGCTATCCACGCGACGGCAGACGGGCCCAGCAGAGGCACCGTATGCAAGGCCGACATGGGCGGCGCAAGGGCGGCGCGGAGGGCTGAGGGCCGGGCGCGGGCGAGGCCAGACGGGGCGAGTCGAGGCGGCGCTGATGAGGCTGAGCGGACGCGTCACTGGTGGGCAAATATAGAAAGAAGAGAAGAGGTGCAGATCAGGTTTTGGAAGAGGATCCGAGATGTGTCTACGGTCGTACTAGCAACACTTGGAACCGAGGGGACCCCCGACCCAGGTGAGCCAAAGGGGGCAGTCAGAGCATGCATATCGAGGCGCCCGAGGTGGGTTGTCGTCGTAAGCTCTTTTTCTGCACCACCACCCGCTCCTTCCTAGTACCTACCTCTCCTAAGATAGTACCTACCTTACCCGCTATTGGTACGTAAGGTAGGTACGTTACTAATAGGTAATACAGGTACCGACATACCTTACTTGTCGCGCGGAGATTTTCCCACCTTTTCCGCAAACGTGACTTCTTCGATTGGATGCTTTGTTTTAAGGTTAACTGCAGGTGCCTGGATGATCCGAGGTATGGGTTATAGTGAGGACCGTTGACGATTGAGGTTTGGCACCAGGTCTGCGTATGACATGGAGCTACCGCGGGCAAGTACCTCCGGGGAAATTCCCAAGAACGTCGGAAGGTTCTACTTTCCCCCCACTGTGCCGTCTGCTCCGCTCGTACCTCCGCGTCATCCATCATACAGCACTGCTAAATTACATTGGCAGGTGCGAGGCACGCGGACGCCTTACGGAAGGCGCAGGTGGGTACTCGTACCTTTCTCCGTACGTCCACCCTTTCCACCTTTACACGTCGCGCTTGTTGCCCGGGCGCCTTCAAATCCACTGGCGTCAGGTACAGTGAGGTAGCGTCATCGGCAATGGCTGCTAAGTACTAGTACCCAAGGTACCTACGAGTAGGTAGGGAGCAGTTCTAAGGACAGTGAGTGCCCTGGCAAACCTACTAACTAACGTTAGTACTTACCTACATATCATCACCGATCGATGTCCTACAACGATTCTTCGTGCTCTTCAATCGAACAGCCGCGGACCTCGCGAGTTGCCGCCAAACGGCCACCGGCAGTTATCCGCTGCCCATAAGAGCGTTGGCCGATGATGTTCTGCGACAACAACGGATGCTTGCGTGGACGATATCTTGGCGGACCCTCCCGTCCCCCTCCACCGTGCTCATTGGCTATAGCTTCGTACCTAGTGTCTTGGTCCTGAACGGCCCAAACCTCCGAACCGCCCGCGAGTCACGCAGCAGCTTCCCCTCTTATACGCGTACGGCACGTACCTCAGTACCTACATACCTGTGCTTCGCATCAGTGGTGCTGCGTCCTCCAGCTGCTGAGTGCCGAAGCCGAGCACACCAAATAATCACCACCAGGGTCAAGACGAGCTGGAATTGGATTGGTGGCAACGATTGACGGAGCGTCTGGGCGGGGTCTTTGACTCTTGACCGGGGCACCACGGGCACGGCCCCATCATCCATGGCCTCGCCAAGAGCCTCAGGAAACCCCAACTCGAACGATAATTCGATGCCCCGTCGCCTGCCACGCGTCCCCCAATTCCCATCCGCTGAGTTCTCCGCTCCTATTGCCGTCATCATGTCTACACGCTGCTGCGATTGAGACCATCAATCCATCTCCGGCGCACCTCCAGGAATCAGGGATCAGAGGCCTGGATGAAGGAGATTCTTTGCTTTTGGAGTTCGGACCAAGGTAAGAAATGGGTCAATGGGACCCGCGTTCAGCCCTACAGCCTCAACTTTCGCTAATAACACGTATCAAGGGTGTGACAACCGTCAGTTATCCCATGTGACGAGCTCAGATTGATCCTTTGAAGAAAACCTGGTCAACGGGCGTCCGGGCTTCTGGCCAAGACAATGGAAAGGAACGGTGACTCCGATGAATGCAACGAGTCCGTCCTGACTCCGTGCAATACGCGTCGTCTAATGCGCTCGAATTCGCGCGGGTGCTGCAAAACGCCGCCGAGAAAAAGCGGGTCCCCGAACCTCCCACTGCAGAGGGGTGAACAAATGCCTGTCCTTGGCCCTGACAGGATCGGCCAATACGAAACGGTACCTACCTGACCTAGGGAATTAATTACCACGCACCAACGCTTCGGGTAACAGTTGTTTGTAGTGAATCGCTCACTAAAGTACCTACAACTACTTACCTTATAGCATGCCCGATATCGCTGAATGCCTTCGGAGCTAGTACTTAGTACCTACCTACCTTAGGTAGTCAACGGCCAACCAACCCATCAACCGGAAGAAACACGGTCCTGATGAATCGCCCATCACACGTCTTGCCATGCGGTATTGAGGTTCAGATTGACTGTCCCGCATCGATCACAGCATTGGCACCGGTGACGCTCTTGGACTTGACGAAGCACATAACCTGGTCGGCAACCTCCTCAACAGTCACCAGACGCTGCAGCTTGGTCTTCCTCCGTATCTCCTCCCGTCTTTCCTCAGAAAACACAGAGAGTCCCCAATCCTACCGACCACAGTAAGCAAAATGTTTTTCGTGCGTGGAATGTATCGCTGGGATATCTAACCGTCAACATCAGGCCAGGCGAGACGCTGTTGACCCTGATATTTGGGCCGGCAGCGTTAGCGAGGCCTTTCACCAAGTGAATCTGGGCCGCCTTGGTGACGCTGTAGGCCTGACAATACATAGTCAGCAAGCATGGAGAAGAGCCGCGACTCGCAAAATGGTGGCCAGATTTACCAGAGAACTACCGCTCACGGAGACACCCGCTAGGGACGCCGTGGTGATGAAGACGCCCTTGGTTTTCTCGAGATGTTTCTTGGCCGCATGCATGAGAAACAGGTGCGACTTGACATTCATGTTGAAGCACCTATCCCAGTCCTCCTCGTCAACATTATCGTCCAGGTCGCTGATGTCCCTCAGCCTGGTCCATCCGCCATTGGAAAAGACCACATCAAGCCTTCCAAAGACAGCGATAGTCTCGTCCACCAGCCTGACGATGTCTGCCCTCTTTCCTAAATCTGCACGGATATGGGCAGCTTGGGCTTGTTTTCCGTTGTTCGGGGAGAAGGCCGACAGCTCCTCGGCGAGTTTGGCAGCCCGGTCCTTGTTGGCGCTGTAGTTGATCACAACACGCATGCCCTCACTCGCAAAGACTCGCGCGGTTGCCGCACCTAGGCCAGCAGAGCCGGCAGTAACGAGAGCGACTGGTGCAGAGTCCATTTTATCTAGGTGTAAGTAATAGAAAGACGCCGAGATGCGAGATGGCTAGCGAGCTGATGTAGAGGGAACAGTCAAGTACCTTGAGTCGGAGCTCACTCGGAGGGATCAATCACCCCCGGGGACACGAGAGCGGGACCGGCCTCATCATGCTCGGTCCGTCCTTTGTGATATAAGTACGTACCGAAACGACAGGGTCAGTGGCCAGGTCATCGCGCTCAACTCATCCTTTCTGCCAGAGATGCGTGCGAATTTCTGCCTCAAAGGTATTCATACTCCCTTGACCTACTACTGCTAGCCTGTACTAACTTGGTAGTAGTCAATCATGTCGTGCCCCATATCGTGGCCGTCAAAGGTCAAGCGCGTACCTGTACCAAAAGCACTCTTACGGCCCCAGCAGGGGAGGGCGGGTGATGACTAACACCCGAGGCGGAGGGGGGGTGGCCAAGGATGGGGCAATGGGATGGATTGGGGAATGGAAGGCGAACCGATAAGGATCCTCTGATAAGCCAGCGTTGACGCAAGGGTGTGGTCGCGTGTCTCAACTTCCCCTCACAAACAGCAGAGTCGGGGCGTTTCGCCGGCAAAGCCCTCAACTTCAGTCTCTTACTTACGCAGTATATCTCCACCGTATGATTTCAGTTCTGAATCATCACCCTTAGACGATGAGCTAGATGGACGGCACTGGAGGTAAGTGGTATCCCATGGCGCCAGCGCAACGTCGACAATACCTGACGGCGGTGACGCGCACCTTAGGCTCAAGGCTACCACCGCTATCCAACCACGTGCCGCCGACGGCCTTACTCGACCTCAGCCTGTCCGAACAGTAGCCACGAACAAGGTTCCGCCGTCGGTGCTACCTTATTTGTTTTCGCAGCAAGGTTTATCCTCGCGGGTGACCGC
This sequence comes from Hapsidospora chrysogenum ATCC 11550, assembly GCA_000769265.1. Lineage (NCBI taxonomy): Eukaryota > Fungi > Ascomycota > Sordariomycetes > Hypocreales > Bionectriaceae > Hapsidospora > Hapsidospora chrysogena. The sequence continues at coordinate 381,657 of JPKY01000006.1, forward strand.
TATGGTGTGCCAAAATGGCCACGCCCTCGGACCCCGCAAGTCCCGCCGCGTTGCTTGATGCCACCACACCGGACGGCTACAGTGACACTCCGCACGCCGATTCTGCTTCGAGCTCACACACCGGCGGCGACGCGGCCGAAGCTGGTTCTGTAACTTGCCGGTGGAAAACTTCCCGCTTTCACGATCAAGAGTGCTCCCGATACTTCGACTGCCCCTCGCACACCGTCGAGCGTAGACTCTCCAGCGATCAGACCGAAGGGAGACCAGAATCACCTCCTCTTGTCTTCCAGACCGACGAACTTCCAGACGACATATACGGCGGCGATAGAGACACCTCGAACCAGCAACCTACCACGTCCTCCCGCCCACAGTCCATTGCGAGCGGCGAATCTTCGCCACCAGATATCACCTTGCGCGACGGACTGGCATCAGCTGGCTCCGCAGATGCCGCCCAGACGTCAACCCTACCACACGAGACCGAAGACCTAGAAACCATGGAGCGAGCAGATGGCTACAATCAGCCCGGTCGGGTTTCGGCCCAGAGTGGGCTAGTGAGCGCCATGTCATCATTCGACCCGTTTCGCGACATAGAGCATCCGGGGCAGTCCAGTACAGCGACCGGGACTTTGGCAGAGGCACCGCAGCTTAGCACACCGCGACAGGTCCAACCGCCATTGGGGGGAATCTCCGGAAACCACTCCACTTCTCGGCGAGGAAGCCGGGTCTCGTCGCATGGCGTAGCAAGCCATGGCCAGACCCAACAACAACCAGGCGGGAGCACCAGCCCGTCGGACTTCGTGCTTCCCAGGTGGCAGCGTGATGCTGAGGTGACATATTGCCCTATATGTCGAACGCAGTTCGGCATTTTTGTGCGGAAGCACCACTGCAGGTAAGGCTTCCGCCGCTGAATCCCCCGTCTGCGAAGCAGTTAGAGCTCACAGCTCTTCAATCTAGGAAATGTGGCAGGGTCGTTTGCAGCGGTTGCTCGCCTCACAGGATCATTATTCCTCACCAGTACATTGTGCGACCTCCCGGTTCCGAGACCGATGCTCTAATGAGCATGGACCTGGACAGCTTTGGTGTGGGATTTATGGGCGTTAACGGCATGTCCGGCGGCGAGAGGGTACGGCTTTGCAACCCTTGCGTTCCGGATCCCAATACGGCACCACCGCAGACCGCAGCTGGGGCACAGAGATACCGGACGGCTCTAACTCCCCGAGAGCGCTACCAGAGGTCTCGTCGCAGCATTGGGGACGTCTACCTAGGGGCACCCAGCCAGAGTCACGACACGTTCCAGACATTCGCGGCTCGTAACAGAGCCACGTCTATGGTAAGTACACAGTCCCGAACATACGCAACTGTTAAACCCGCCGTATTGACATGAGAAGCAACACCAACCTGGACATGCTATACCAGGACCGTCATCATCTCGTCACCGAGCTAGTGGCGCCCGTTATCCTTCGGCGGCGGTGCCGCAATATTCTGTGGTGGGCACTTCGAGCACGTCGGTGCCATCGTACTCGGATCGGCATGGCTCGTTACGGGGCGCTCCATCGTCGTCTCGTCAGCGAACCCTTCCTCCGACGCCGCGAATCGCCGAAGAGGATGAGTGCCCGATCTGTCATCGCGAACTACCCCCGCGCCATCTACCTAATTTTGAGTCCTTGCGAGAGTCTCACATCAACTCGTGCATACGGAGTCATAGCTCATACGGCCCGCCAGATGCGACTACAGGCGGGAACGAGCAACAACCTGCGCCCCCGCCGCGGCGGACAGGAATGTACGTCTACCCAGCAACGGAGAAGGACTGTATCGACGACGCCGAGTGCACCATATGCCTGGAGGAGTTCACGGTGGGTGTCCCCATGGCCCGTCTGGAATGTCTATGTCGCTTCCACAAGACGTGCATTTCCGCGTGGTTCGTCAAGCATCCTGGGCGGTGTCCCGTCCACCAACATGGCAGCTTTGGATACTAGTGGCGGCGTTTTTTTCTCTTCGGGTCGATACTTTATGGCGATGGGTTTGGGTACTCACCACTCTGCGGGGAATGGATAATATACATGTACGTATAGCCCGGGTCATGTACGCGCTCTGGAGTTTGGAGTAATGGTTTGTACTGTGGGGGAGGGGGGTTTGTTTGGAGGGGCGTGGTTCGAGAGCTGTCCGCGCGGATTCAGGGACCTTACTTCACTCAGGTAGGATTCTACTACTTGGGGAGATAGTCTCAATTCTCGTCTCAGTCTTAAATCAGTAGCCTTTAATCGGTATTTATTTTTTTTCAATGAAGTAATGGCATACACGCGAGTCTGGGGATACCGGCTGTGGTGAAGAACTTGCGATGCGATCTGCCTGTAGAACTGAGACATGATGCGCGACGGACTAGCTGAGGGTTCTGGATCTGGCCATGGCGGCATGAGGTTGGCAGGGATTGTGCCGCTACCGATCAAGTACCTTTGCACCTATTAGTGCTAGAAGTTGTCTGGCGGAGCAGTGGTGGCCAGGTGGCAGGCATATCGGCGGGGTTCGGAGTTCTCCCGTTGTAGCCAGCAGACATCGGGACCGGTAGCCATTTGTACGGGGGTACGTCCGTACGAGTACTGGCAAAGGATAAAGGGTAGCAGGGCGGGTGAGGCCCCCGGGTATTATCTTACCTTGATAATTCACAGAATTCCTGCTAATGGCGAATTGGCAATAATACCCGATATTTCCATCTCACCTCACGGCGGGCTCGCTCCAATCAAATCTGTCCTTGTGTCCCAAATTCTAGGTGGACAGGATATTTAATGTTTCTAGTGGCCTAGTGATGGATTCCAATAAATAACCTGCTGGGCATTAGCACTACTAGTAGTCCGTCTCGCATCATGTTCAAGTTGTCGGCGATGTCAAGTTGTGGTCTGGTCACTGAGCCAATTACTGCTGTAGTAATACAGCAATTCATTAATAGCGGCTCTAACTAGTTGGCCGAGCCCAGACAATAAATGAATGCCCAAAGGGGGGTTCGTGGGGGGTGCATAGTACCTTTGTGGATGACTGTACCTGTACATGCATACCCAGCACTGGGCAGCCGCTGTGACATGTCGTAGATACCTACAAGTACCTGGTAGAGTCTTCCGTCCTGGTGGCTTGGCTAGGCCTGCGCTACCACTGGAGCACTAGTAACTCGTAGTACTAATGGAGGGTTGCATGTGGTTTTCGGGGTGGACGCTGGATACTGTAAGTAGTACTACTTAGTAGTAGCTGAGTGGGTAAGGAGATGCTGGGTGTCGGAATTGTTTGCTCGGGCAGAGGAGCTGGAGGCTTGTCCAGGCACCGAGGTATGGCGATATTAACAGCGAGTGACGCAGGCAAGGGAGACGGAGCGGTGCGGTCGCACAGAACAGACATTGGTACCTACTACATGTAGGTAGAGGTGATGACTGTACAGACGCAGTACCTAGTACAGAATGCCGATTGTGGTGGCATCGTATCACGGTTATTACCGAGAACGATACCTCATAGTGCTACTGTATTATTCCTGCCCGATGATTCTCATGCAGTCCATCGCACCCGGGAAACGGATGGGCTGCGGGGCAAAACCTGATTCATCGAGGGACGCGGGAGGCGCAGAGTCGCAGACAGGCTGGGAGGCGCACACATGTTACGGCAGCCGACCCTTGTGCTCGGTCTAAGACCTGCTTGCGGGAGTGTCTGTGGTAAATGATTCGGTCGGCAGGCGAGGGAACTGTCGCGGCGATGGGGTGCTGTCCTCCTTTCCCCGAGAGACTTCCAGTGACCAGCAACTGTGCTCTGTCCTCGTCCTCTCCTCGTCAATCAAAAGGTGATGATCGGTACTGTGCAGAAATGGAAAAGTCGTTGCAGTCGTCGCTCATCTTTAGTAAATAGTACGGATACGGATCTCCTGGTTATTGCTGCTGGCTTGTGCCGATCGCGATGGGAGACTGGGGCGATCTAGCCGACCCTGCCCCGCCTGCCCTGGATGATCCCGGGAGGCACCCAATGCCACTCAGAGCTCTGAACCATGATGCTGGGGTGCCTACGAGGTAATTCTACTAGTAGTACGTCTGTACTTAGTACTATCCCTGTACCTACCAGGCAGGTACAGCTCGGTGCCGGGGTAGGTAAGTACCTTAGCTGTCGTGCATTTGTACCGATACTTGGCTGTACTGCAAAACTGCCACACCCATCGTGGTACCTGCAACTTGGGTTGGAGATCAGCTGCTTGGGCCACCTGTGAGCTGCTGCCTTTTACATCCCCGGGCCAGGTTTGTTGGGCCCATTACGTCGGCGTTCAGCTGTGCAGGCATCAAAAGGCTCAAATCAGGGCAAGTAACTCCTTCTTCTCGGGCACAGGGCAGCTTTGCTCGGGATGCCTCCAGCTGGCTACCTACTCCACGCCACCTCTTTTCACCTCGGCCACCGGCATCGTTCCTTTCCTCCTCCTCCCTCCCCACCAACTTGCATCGAGCTACTGTACATGTATTCGTAGTGGCTCCTCTAGCCAGAGCTTCAGCTTTACCTCGCATCTCTTTTTGCCCGCTCCCTCCTTGCCAAGGTAGCCCGCCAAGCTCCCGCCATCTCCCTCGCTACCTACGTACCCGAGTCGTCATTCCCACCTTTCCCTTCTTCCACCACACGAGCTAATCTGCTCATGGCCTAAATTCTAAACCGTATCGTCGTCTCCCTCCGAGCTACTTGTCTTCCATTGGCCTCCGCCCACGTAATCTAACTATCCCCAACTTCTCCAAACCTTGGGGTGCCCCATCATCACCTCCAACCTCCGCCCTCTACCTTTCATCTCAAGCTCCGATCGAGAGGGCCATTGACCGACCCTGCCTTGTTACCCCAACACCGGATGCCCTCTGCACACTTGATTCGGCCCAATTGAGCCCCCCGACGACTGGTCACGAATCTACGCGTGGAGCGCCATCACCGGCGATATGTCGTCGCGCGACGCTGCTGAGCTCAAGGCCGAGGGGGCCATTGAGGCTGCCCAGAATACGGAGAGCCAGGTCACCGCCGAAGAAGCTGAGAGGGAGATGGTCGAGCAGTCCAAGAATGCTGGTATTCCTGCCTTCTCCTTCAACCCCGATGCTTCTCCCGAGGAGAAGCGCGCCCAGGCCAAAGCTGTGAGGCAACCCCCTCCCTCCCGCTGCGCCCCTCAACATTGATACGCGCTGGCATTGAGCTAACACCGCCGTCCCACAGGCTGTACCTCCCGAGCTGCGCAGGAAGCACCAGGCCGCCGCGGTTGTGTCCGACATGGACGATGGCACCGGCCCAGTCGAAGACCTACCCGAAGCCGGCAAATCTGGCGTAATCGATGCCGTCAAAGACGCTGACGGCAAGCCCGTAGCCGGTGCCGACCAAGATGAGGAGGAACCATTCTCTCGCACCGGTTGGGCCCCCAAATTCGGATCGTTCGGTGGCGACCTTCTGGAATCGGAGAACATGCTCGACCATTCCACCTGGGTGGAGGGCAAGCTCCCAGACTCGCTTTTTGGTGGTAAGTCTTTCCCCAGCTATGCCAAGATCCGATGGTTGGTAGTTTCTCACGCGGCGCAGACTGGTATCACAACGCAGCCGTCATCATTTTCGCCTGTCTGGCTTCATGGCTTGTTGCCATCTTCGGCGGAGGCATTGGGTGGGTTGTGATCGTCATGGCCATCTGCTCGACCTATTACAGAACCTCGCTCCGACGCGTGCGCCGCAACTTCCGCGATGACATCCGGCGTGAGATGGCTCTCAAGAAGCTCGAAGATGACAACGAGTCGCTCGAGTGGATCAACTCCTTCCTGGTCAAGTTCTGGCCAATCTACCAGCCGGTGCTTGCGCAGACTGTCATCAACTCCGTTGACCAGGTTTTGAGCACGGCGACTCCGTCTTTCCTCGACAGCCTGAAGCTCAAGACCTTCACCCTCGGCTCCAAGCCCCCGCGCATGGAGCACGTCAAGACGTACCCCAAGACGGAGGATGACATTGTCCTCATGGACTGGAAGTTCAGCTTCACTCCCAACGACACGGCCGACCTGACGTCCCGACAAATTAAGAACAAGATCAACCCCAAGATCGTTCTAGAGATCCGTGTCGGCAAGGCAATGATCAGCAAGGGTCTCGATGTCATCGTGGAGGACATGGCTTTCGCCGGCATCATGCGGCTAAAGGTGAAGCTCCAGATCCCCTTCCCCCACGTGGAGAGGATCGAGATGTGCTTTCTCGAACGCCCCATGATTGACTATGTGTGCAAACCGCTCGGAGGTGAAAGCCTTGGTTTCGATATCAACTTCATTCCCGGTCTCGAGAGCTTCATCCTGGAGCAGATTCATGGGAACCTTGCACCCATGATGTATGCCCCCAAGACATTCCCTATCGAGGTCGCCAAGATGCTGGCTGGCAACGCCGTCGACCAGGCCATTGGCGTCCTTGCTGTGACTCTACACTCGGCTCAGGGTCTCAAGAATAGCGATAGCTTCGGCGGGACCGTTGATCCCTACGCTAGCATCACCCTTAACCAGCGCCAGGAGCTTGCCAGGACCAAGACCGTTGAGGACAACCCCAATCCCAGGTGGAACGAGACTCACTACATCATCATCAGCTCGTTCCACGATTCCCTCGACATCCAGGTCTACGACAAGAATGAATTCCGAAAGTCAAAGATGCTGGGCGTGGCGTCATTTGCCCTCGAAGATGTCGAGGAGGACTACGTGCATGAAAACCAGCGCCTCGATGTCATTTCTGGGGGGAAGCCCCGTGGAAACCTTAGCTGTGATATACGATTTTTCCCCGTGCTGGAGGCAACCAAGAACGAAGATGGCGTCGAGGAACCCCCACCGGAGTCTAACCAGGGTATCCTGCGCTTCTCGGTGCAGCAAGCAAAGGACCTGGACTCCTCCAAGAGTCTCGTGGGCCAGCTTAACCCCTACGCGACAATGTACCTCAACGGCAGGGAGGTGCACCAGACCAAGAAACTGAAGCGCACGAACAACCCCATCTGGGACAACGGCTCCAAGGAGATCCTCATCACGGACAGGAAGAAGGCGAAGCTAGGTGTCTCGGTCAAGGACGACCGTGATCTTGCCGGCGACCAGCTGCTTGGCAAGTACCAGATCAAGCTCGATGACATGCTCGAGTGCATGGAGCAGGGCAAGGAATGGTACCACCTGGCCGGCGCCAGCACCGGGCGCGTCCACATGACGGCGCAGTGGAAACCCGTGGCCATTTCTGGTATCGTCGGCACCGGGGGATACGTCACGCCCATCGGTGTCATGCGGTTCCACTTCAAGAAGGCCACCGATCTTCGCAACTTCGAAGCCTTTGGCAAGTCGGATCCTTACACGCGTGTTCTGCTCTCCGGCATCGAGAGGGCCAGAACGGTCACCTTCCGCAACGATCTCAACCCTGAGTGGGACGAAGTCCTCTACGTCCCCATCCACTCCCCTCGTGATAAGCTCACCCTGGAAGTCATGGATACCGAGAAGGTGGGCAAGGATCGCAGCCTTGGTCTCATCGAGCTCTTCGCCGGCGACTTTGTGAAGCAAGAGGACGGCGAGTACCTTGTCCATGATGATAAGAGGGAGCGCCAGGAGGGTCTGCGCCTACAGGGCAAGGGGATGCCGAAGGGGACTCTGTGCTACACAGCTGCCTTCTATCCGTGCCTCAACATTGCCGATCCTGACGAGGAGGAGGAGGAAACAGAGGAGGGCGAAGCAGTCCCCAAAAAATCCCTGGACGAGGGCAACGGGAAGCCGAAGACCTCTCTGGATCTTCCGGACGGGGATTCTATGTTCCCAGCAACTCCCACAACAGGAGGAAGGCCCTCGGTGGAGCAGCTGCCCAAGCTGCGGCTCAGTCCCGAAGAGCTCCTGCAGCACGAGAGCGGCCTGCTCATCTTCCGACTCATGGAGGCCGAGATGCCGGACAGCAACACCCAGCTGGAGGTATTTGTGGACGACTACATGTACCCGACCTACATCTCGTCAAAGGCCACTCGCAAACAGCACAAGTTCGAAGAGATCGGTGACTGCGTCATCCGAGAGCTCGAGTTTTCGCGACTCACTATCAAGGCGCGCAAGAAGAATGATGATGACGAAGATACCATGGCTTCCCTGAGCGGGAACACGATTGACACGCTGAAGCAGTGTCTGGTAAGCGATGCCACGAGTGTCTGCATGGTAGTGATCGAGTGCTAACCGGTTTTGCCGCCAGAACAACCCGACGATCCTCAAGCTCAAGCCCGATGACGACAGGGGCCGAGGCGGTTGGGTAAAGGTCAGCCTCAAGTATGTGCCGATCAAGATGTCGCTCGACCCCAGCGAGAGCATCAACAACATGGGCAAGCTGCGGTTGGATATCCTGGATGGCCAAGACCTGCCATCCGCCGATAGGAACGGGAAGAGCGATCCATATTGCAAGTTTGAGCTCAACGGCAACGAGATCTTCAAGACAAAGGTACAGAAGAAGACGCTGAACCCGACATGGAATGAGTTCTTCGAGGTGGACGTCCCCTCGCGGACAGGCGCGGAACTTGTTGTCAATGTCTACGACTATGACTTTGCCGACAAGCCCGACTTTCTCGGAGGTGCCAAAATCGACTTGGCGTCGCTTGACCCGTTCAAGCCTTCGGAATCCAAGTTGGCTCTGGATGGAAAGTCCGGATCCGTCAGGGTGCGGATGCTCTTCCGGCCAGATTACGTCAGGCGGTCCAGGCAAGGGACGTCAGCATTCGCGGGCACGTTTGGCGGTCCGGGTCGGATCGTCACTGGCGTGGCTGGAGCTCCCATCAAGGGCGGTGTCGCAGTCGCCGGGGTGGTGGGCTCGGGCGTCGGCAAGGGCGCCACCTTCTTGCGCCGCGGCATCTTTGGCAAGAAGGACGACGATGATGTGGCCGAGCCCCCGCTGCCAACCATCGTCGCCCACGACGATAGTCCGTCCCGAGCGAGCCCCTCCCGGACTCCGCAGGGAACCGAGTCGCCTAGCGAGCGTCCGACCACGAGCAACGGACACGCGCGCACGAAGAGCTTCGGGGCCTCATCCACGCGTAGCGGTATCCAAGGCGCCCCGGGCAGCGGCACGGCAAGCCTGACCATTGTCGGCGCCTCCGGATATCCGCCGTCGGCAGATCTCTACATCATGATCACTCAGCTGGCGCCCAAGGAGAAGACGATCGGCAAGACAAAGCACTACAAGTCGCCTGACGGACAGTGGACCTTTGACGACACTTTCAACGTCAAGTGTACGCCCGACACGCAGTTCAAGATCGAGGCCAAGGGCGAGCACCTGCTCGGCAGCGACGACGCGCTGGGTGAGCACATCTACTTTGTAGATGAGTCTGGCTCGGGCAATGCCAAGGAGCTCGCGGTGGGCGCGGGGACCGTGACGATCAGGAGCTCGTTCCAGCCTGCGGAGTCTTCCAACCTCTCGTCGGAGAGCCCAAGATCACATGTTCGCCGCAGCTTCTTGAGCAAGCGTGACGCCGTGCGCAACAGCAGGGAGGTCACGCCTAACCCTTAGAGGGGCACAGATGAGGCGCAGGGATAGCGGAGAGGTATCAGCCTCAGGGCGGAACTTACTACAACTTATTCGCAGCCAGCTTGGGAGGCGTGGTCATGGGCGGACTGGCACGTGCCGGTAAAGAGATATAATGGGTGCTTCATTGGGTGGGTGGGAGAAATTGGTGGGCCTTGGTAATTTTGATATCCCTTTTAACAGTCTTTTGCGGTCCTTATTCTGTCTCATCGTGAAGTCCTGTTCCTCTTGTCCTCTGTTAAGGATTACCTAGCTAGTAATTAGTAAGTAAGTAGGGGGCCCATTGGAGACAGACTGATGCGGCCCAGAAAGATATGGGATGCGAGGTAGGATTGCGCCGGCACTTTGGAGTAATTACACAGCCAAAATACAGAGCCTGGTCATTGGAAAAGACTGTTCTATTCGAGGGTTGAAATATTGCACAACTACATATTAAATCCATTAACACTCGTAATGTGGGGTTGGATATTGTAGTACGGGATACTTGTACGAGTACCCGTATGCATAACGCTGGCGACACTGGCCGCTGGTGGTGGGGGTGGGGGGTTCCCGACGTTGTGGCGTCTTCACCAGCCACACATTGTCAAGCCACACGGGCAGCTCCTCTTCTTCAAGTGACGACGCGCGAGTCGGAAGCTGCCTGTCCTGACTGCCAGTGATGGGGGAGCTCTCACCTCACCTTCCTTCCACGCACAACACTTCCACCACCACCACCACCACCACCCCATCCGACGACAACCCATCCGACGACAACCCATCCGACGACAACCCATCCCATTGCCACGACAAACTACCTCGTCCATTCTCTCGCCCTTCTCCGCCCCTAAATACACACAAGAGCCAGCAATCATGGACGCCCTCGTGGCACAATACAGCCGCCCGGCGCTGGAGCAGAATGATCCCTTCGAGGATGAGGCCAAGGAGCTCATGAACCCCGCGGACCACCTGTCCATGAAGTTTGCCATGCCTCCCGTCACCCAGGTAAGCCCTCGGCCTCTCGCTTTTCATCTTCCATCGACGCCTCCACCATCGCAGCATATCCCCCATGCAAAGCGCACGCCGCCAGCTAACGAAAACCCCCCTCCTCCCCGCCTCATCCATAGCCCGCATCATGGCTCCGCGCCGCCACAGACGACCGCTCCAACCCGAACTGCCCCATCAAGATCGCCCACGGCACCACGACGCTCGCCTTCCGCTTCCAGGGCGGCATCATCGTAGCCACCGACTCGCGCGCCTCGGCCGGCGACTGGATCGCCTCGCAGACGGTCAAGAAGGTCATCGAGATCAACAGCGTGCTCCTCGGCACCATGGCCGGCGGCGCCGCCGACTGCCAGTTCTGGCTCGCCTGGCTGGGCATGCAGTGCCGCCTGCACGAGCTCCGCCACAAGCGCCGCATCAGCGTCGCCGCCGCCTCCAAGATCCTCGCCAACCTCATCTACTCGTACAAGGGCATGGGCCTGAGCATGGGTACCATGTGCGCCGGCGTCACGCCCGAGGAGGGCCCTGCGCTGTACTACGTCGACAGCGACGGCACGCGTCTCGCTGGGAACCTGTTCTGCGTTGGTTCAGGCCAGACTTTTGCCTACGGTGTGCTCGATGCCGAGTACGATTTCGATCTCAGTGTCGAGGACGCGCTCGAGCTTGGGCGCCGGAGTATCCTGGCCGCCACCCACAGGGATGCCTTCTCCGGTGGATACATCAACTTGTACCACATTGAGGAGAAGGGCTGGACGCACCACGGGTTCAGCGACACGAACCCCATCTTCTGGAAGACTAAGCTGGACAAGGGCGAGTTCACAAACGTCACGAGCGAGCTGGAGTGAGCGTCGGGCTGAGTGGTGTTTCCAAGGGGGTTGGGGGCTTCTCGTCCGGAAGGGAGGCCGGCAGAAGATGAACACATGCAGTACCTACGTGCCAACAGGGGAGGAGGGGATGACCTGATCAAGTCCATAGAGGGAAAAATGGAAAATCGGTTCATGCCGACATGGGTTCATTGTACAATGACAATCAAATACGAATATCTCTTGAGTCATTTGTTTGCTCCCCTATCTGGGTGGTCTTCCGCTGATTTCCCAAAAAGTGATGCCACCACGGTCATTGTACACGATGATGGATGGTGGTGATACATGTAATATTACAATTCTATCTGGTACAGAAACACCATCCAAGTAAGCAGCCATCTGATGATATGTGGAGCTCATTCGTTACCGATGAAACTTGTCATCCTCAGCATTACCATATGGTCCGCAATCCAGAGCGTCCCGAACGCCAACATCCCGCTTCAACCACCCGGGCGCACCCATGATGCCCGGCCCCTTGTCCGGGTCCATGGGCCACTTATTAATAGCCAGGACGGAGAGGTCGGTGTGGTGTCCCCCCTCAAACATCTCCATGCCCGTCCAGGCGATCATCGCAGCATTATCAGTGCACAGCTCCGGCGGGGGCACCACGAAGCGTATATGGCCGTGGGCCCGGGCCTCGAGTGTCGAGCGGAGCGTGTGCAGGAGGAAGCGGTTGCATGCCACGCCGCCGGCGATGACGAGAGTCGACGTGTCACGCAATGCCCACTTGACCTTGTCGTCCTCGAGGGCGAGGCAGATCCGGGAGGCGAGGTGGCGGAAGGCCGAGGCCATGGTGTGCCGGGCAAGTGCGCGGCGCTCGGGGACGGACATGGAGGGGTTGGCCTTTGCGATACGCTGTACGGTTGTGCCTATGGCGGTGAAGGAGTATTCGAGGCGGCGGGTGTGGCGGAGGGGCAAGGGGAGGATCCAATCGTAGCCCGTGGGGTGGTCGACGAGCTCATCGGCGCGGGTGGCGGACGGCTGGAAAGCTGCGGCGTACTCCTCGGGTGTGCCCCCGTCGGGGAAGGCGAACGCCTCGAGGACACGACCGTACATGACGTCCTCGGCGGATTCTAGGACGTCGGTGGGTAGGATATCCCGGGCGGCGTGGTCGAGGAGGTTCCCGATGGCGACGTCTGCCGTCGTCGCGATGATGCGGTGGTCGGTGAGGGAGCGGGAGTGCACGAGCTGGGTGTGCCCCCCAGACACGAGGAGGGTCATGAAGGGGAACTCCGGGCCCGATGCCGTCCCCGCGCCCTCTCCCTCGTCAACGGGCATGCGCATGCCCAGGGAGCGGACGAGGCGCGGCGTCAGCGCGTGCGCCTGCATGTGGTGCACGCCCACGAGGGGGACATTCCACGCGACGGCGAGGCCCTTGGCTGTGCTGAGCCCGACGGAGAGATTGGGCATGATGCCCGGCCCGCGCGTGACCGATACGAAATCCGGGCAGCCCCTCGCCCGGCCCCCGTCACCATGTGACGGCATGCGCTCGACGGCTCGACGGAGTAGGGGCGCGAGGGCGCTGGTGTGGCCCTGGACGGCGACGAGGGGCTCTATGCCGCGGAATTGGCGGTGGTCGGAGGATATTCGCTCGTTGAAGACGAGGCGGCTTCTGCCGTCCTCGGGGTCCCTGGTGAGGATCGCTACGGCTGTGTCGTCGCATGATGTCTCGATGGCGAGGGTCGTGAGCGGCCTTCGGGTAGGGGAGGAGGTGCGGCGGGGGAGGTTTGGGTGGGAGACGGGGCTGACCTGGCGGGCCAGAGGTCGCCGTCTAGCTAGGTGGTGGCATCGTGGGAGCCGCATGGGCTCTTGGATGCTGTGCGACGTGGTCGGGTTTGTCGGGGGAAGGTCGAAGATGGGTGCGAGGTCAAAACATACGACCTGATGTTGGCGCGCTTGCGCCCGACCGCCCATCGTAGCTACCCTGTACCCATACCGCCCAACCTACGGGGAACCCGTTATGATAGTGGCCTGTTTGAATGGACATTATTGATATGATCAGTTAGTTGTCTTTAATAGATATTTTATTGTCTTCCTGTTTACCACTGCATCGCCTGTTCCTTTTCTTCTCGGCCATGTCGGATATGCAGCCTGATGAGACATTCACGGGGAATACACTTTCATATATTATATCACACTCTTTGCTTAGGACAGGGGATATGTTTGGAGACGTTCACGAATAAAGACGTAACGCAGTATATCAATGCCTTTTACATTTCAAGTAGTGTTCTGCCGATTAAATCCAGCAACCATGTTGAACACACATAGTGCCTAGCCAAACCTAAGTGCAACACAACTCCGTTCCCATGCTAACTCTTTCCCAGTGCCATATAATAATGAATGCGTAGTGCTCGTAACCTCCCTCTCCTTCTTCCTATGTCCAGTTTACCCACTCGCACCTGCAACCCCCCGTTCCTCCGTCGAAACCGCCAAACGATGCGTCCTTGTTCTTCCGGTGATTGACAACCTTGCCTCCGAACTCCATGTCATTCGCCAGGAGCTTCGGGTTGTCCACGTCGAGCTTCTGCCGCTCGTTCATCGGCCACTCCCAAACAAACTTCTTCTTCGGGTCTCCCCCGTGGGTGTCCAGCGTCACCGTCACGGGGTAGGGCATCGTTCCCGGTCGAATCAGCTCCTCGGAGCCGTCGATACTCCCTCTGTTGCCGCGATCCAGAAGCTTGCTGCCATCGGGACCCAGGGCCTGGGTCCAGATCTGTACAAGCATTCGGGTCTCTGCCCAGGTGACGAGCGAGTTGGCCTCCGTCTTCCTGCAGCCGCCATCCTCGTCCAGTGGCACGTCATCCTCGCCGCCGGTATCATTTACCGACTTGAGGTATATGGTCCGCTTGAAATAGGTGTAGAATCCGTAATGCTCCGTTGGGAGTCCACGGTCGTAGAGTCGGACTGGCTGCTGCACTGGCCGGGGCAGCATCACCGCGGGAGCTGGTGTGCCATCCTCCAGTAGATCCGGCGCCGCGATAAGGTCCTTGACAAAATCCTCCCCCACGGTGGTCTGCCTCTTGCTCAGATTCGGATCCTCCAATTTGCTGTCGCTGGAGTCAAGAAGACTGATGTAGAAGGGCGTGGGCTCGCCTGCCTTCTCGTCGGATTGTATGCTGTCTGTAGTGTCACCCAAGAACCACATCTCCTTGAAGTCTGGCGGGCTCGGATCTGGCTCAAACTTGTCCGCCTGGCGCTCCCGGATAACCCTGGAAGCATGGACCGGACCCCCAACGGCTCGTCCCGAGACTCGCTCGGGCGGGTCGCCGTTGGGTACTTTCCAATATTCGTTAGTGCTGTTGTCCCACTGGATCTGCATGACGAAGGTTGGCTGATTGGGTTTGTACGGAGCCACCGAGTCCTGGTCATCTTTGGGCAAGGAACAGCTCCAGAGAGTCGACGGATTAGTGCATCCGCTCTTGGCGACGGTATTGTCAGCGCCGACAACGGTCAGGACGCCGGTCGGCATGGGCGGATAGTCGGTCAAATTGAGCCAGATGGACTCCACCTCCGGGGAGTCGCCCGGGCGTGTAAGGACGACGCCGAGGACGATCGCAAGTACGATGAGAGCGACAAGGCCGCCTAGTAACCCGATACAGACCCTCCTCCTCTTACGACCCTCTCGACCGGTGCGACCGAAACAGCCCGTAGCCGGTATGCACCCTCGGCCTCTCCAGAAGCCGCCTAGTTTTCTCGCGACGACTTCTTCCTTCTCGTGCCGACGACGCTCACGCTCAACTCTATTCATGCTTCCGCGCGCGTCATGGGCATGTTCGTGTGGCACATATGTCCCTATCGGTCTGTCAGGAAGGGGCGCATGGGGCGGTTCTGGCATTTCCCCGGGGACTGTCGGCGTGATAGGGATGTCGGTCATTTGAGTGGCTCCCTGGGATGTCATCGTGGCCGCAAGGCCAGGGGAGCCGAGGCCAGGAGACGGTGGAAACTGAGCCTGCAGTGGATGACCTGGTGGAAAGACGGCACGGTATCGGACCGGCTGCTCGTGGGTATTGGGACGCCTGGGCGGAGAGTAAGGCGGTGGAGTTCCCATAGGAAGTTCCCGTGTGACGATAATTTGCGGCTTCTCCGTGCCCGTGGCTGTTGCTGGGACGAGGAATGGGCTCGATCGTGGCGAGGATGAATCCTGTCCATGTGCCGTTTGTTTTGATGGCGGCGTTGGTGTTCGCCGTGGTGTTGGTGCTCGGACAATGGGTGGAGGACTTGCCGGGGGAACTGGCAAAGGCTTTTCGGACGGCTTCTTCTCATCGACCCAGTTGTCGACCGGCCCTGGGCGCTGTTGATCATGCGGCGACTCCTTTGGCGATGCGTTCTTGGTCTTAGCGCTCGCGAGAGTGAAGCGCTTGTCTAAGAAAGGGGTGACAACGTGGTCCCACCACCCGTTAGACCTTGAGCCAGCGCTGTCTGGACTGAAGCCCAGTCCCCTACCCCTGGCCTGCCTCTGAGAGCTGGGGCTGCCATCTTCCTCGAAGAGGGTGCAAGGAGTACCACCGTCATCGCTGTCACCGCCAACCTCAAGACTTATCAGCCTCTGATGGGGGGTCTTCTTGTAGTTGGATGGTAGTGCGGGGATGGGAGGCACATCCTCGGCAGCGGTCGACTTGGGTCCACTGAAGTTAGTGGCCTGGGAGTAGACACTGGAGGCAGGACGCAAATTGCCGGATGACGC
The DNA here is from genome assembly GCA_000769265.1 of Hapsidospora chrysogenum ATCC 11550. Lineage (NCBI taxonomy): Eukaryota > Fungi > Ascomycota > Sordariomycetes > Hypocreales > Bionectriaceae > Hapsidospora > Hapsidospora chrysogena. Next base: position 397,704 of record JPKY01000006.1, read on the forward strand.
AGTGTTGGGTGTATCGGGTGACCACACAGACACTTGCTGTCCTGCTTGCGCTCCCGATGTTGCAGTGCCACCGGCGGAGGGGTTGTTCCCTCGGACAGCAAGGTTCGTCTGGGAGCCTGTAGTAAGCACCTGGAATTTCCCCGCCGATGCGCCTTGGGAGGCAGCCTCATGGTCGCTCATCTCCTCGGGCGACAAGGTAAATCCAATCATGATAGGGGCGTCTCCCGGGGTCAGCTCATTAGGGGGGCTACGGGCCGATGACGTGGGGGTTGCCGTTGCCGGACTCTTTCCCTTGTCTCGTTTCAACCAGTTCCAATTCCCTACCGACGCTGAGCTGGGCTCCCCCTCGAGGGCCTTCAGAGCGGCGGCGTCGACGAATTTGATGGGCCGTCCATCGGGGGTCCGGAGTTGGCTGGCGACGTGGTTCTGTCGTCGGAAGGCAGTCATGTCGGTGATGAGTTTGATGCCGGCCTTAGCATTCTGTGCCTTCTGCCTGTGCTTCGACTTGAGGCGCTTTATCCTGGTGCTGGGGGGCCTCGATGCCCTGAGATGTGATGGCCTTATTGTTGTTGTTGCCGTTGTTGGTCGGGAAGCCAGAGCCAAGGGGGCGGGAGCATCAATTAAGACTTGCTCGGCCGGGTCGATGGGTGTGACTACATCTTCGTCCTCCCACTCCTCCCAGTCATCCACGGAGCGGCGCGGAGAGGAAGGCGACGCCGAGGCCATGGGCCCTAATTGATGATTGGGTAGGCGTGACATTGCAACTGATGTATGGTGATTCGAAATGTCGGTACGATTCGAGTTTGCTGGTGGAACGGTTGGGGCAACCACTCAGCGTATAATATGCGTGTCGTGTGATCGATGCTTGGAGGCGGGTGAACGAGAGGTCGGAGTCAGCGTTGGCAAACAGGGGAAACCTATGACGAGTAAGGCGCGAAGTGACGTCGAGACATGCTGATAGTGGCGAAGCGGGTTGCTCGTGATCGAACAATAGAAGGAACAATAAGGGGTTGATGAGCACGGGGACAGACAATAACGACAAAGAGATGAGGGCCGCCTGCGCCTGTAGAGACAATGAAAGACCGATAGAGATAATCAAACAGACACTAGGAGAAAAAAAGGCAAAGTCTGACTGCAAGATGAAGAACAAAAAATTGAGCGACAGAAAGGAACAGAGAGATAGCGAGAGTCGAGAGGTGAGAATGAGAATAAGAGAGAGAGAGAGAGAGAAGGTGCGACCCGCAACAACTCAAGACGAGACGATGACGGGAGAAATCAATGCCCAAGAAGGTACCTGGTACCGTAGGTACATGATTGGGAATGGCGTGACCCAGGTAACGCCATTCCGTCGCACTGCAGCTCTCCTAAATAAAGCGGGCGAGCAGATGGTCTGGCCAGAAGGCCAGCCGCTTCACGCCGTGTGGCGAGGCCGTCCATCTTGATGGAGGGATTCGTCGAGGTTTCCGAGCCTTGGCTGGACGAGTTGTATTGAATAGCCGCCAGGAGGAGGGGGTTTGAAAGTCTAATTGGCTGGAGCTAGGCGCCGAGGTGAGGAGGCGCTGTCATTGGCAGCTTGTCGCGGGCCACTGTCAAGCGACACCGCGTCTGTGGCAGCTTGGGCAGGTAGGTACCTACAGTACATAAGGTAGGTAGGTAGTACCTGACCCTACCTCCCCCTGCAGGTCTGCAAGGTACTGGGCGATTCATTTCCTTGACGGCTTGCCTGCCCGACAGCTTACCGTGAGTACTCAGGTAGTACGCACACATTGTTGGCCAAGGAACATGTGCCTCGAGGTACTAGCCACCTGGACAAGCGATGGTAAGTACTAACGCAAGAAGCGTGATGGATTCCATTGACGTTGACCAACTTCAATCCCCCGAGTTGGACAGTCGGATATCGAGATGTGGGGTTTCTTGTTGCTGGAGGTTTGCATGCGCCGGCACTTGTCGGGAGTCAGGCTGTCAGCTTGGAGGTGGGAAGGGGCTTTTGTAGCCCCATCACATGGCACCCTTGCACGTTGAATTCAAACACTTGGTGTCCGTAGTTTTCCGGGTAATGTGTCTTGCTGGTCGCCTCACCACGCGACAATGGCGGGAGAGAGATTGTGAGAGGGGATCATGGCGAGCTGACCCTCGGTCGCGCCGACACTGGGGGTTCCGTCAGGGTCAGCCAGACCCGTGCCCAAGGCTAGCATACACTCGCACACCTTTGAATCCTGATCGATGCGGGAGCTGGGACTCGCAGTGGTGAGTGGTCGGCAGAGGAACAGACGAACCAGAGGCAGCCAGCCAGCCAACCAGGGATAGGCATGGGCAAAACAATGTCTCAGCCTTCAAAATCCCAACTCTCAAGGGGCTTGCTAAGGCGCCAGGACGCTGGAGCTCCCTTCGAGAATTAAGTAAAGAAAGACAAAACGATGGCAGTCCACGCGCCGCTCAATTGCTTCTTGTTGCGGACACGTTGCACAGGTCACTATGGCACACTTGATGCTTGTGTGTCCTTGGGTCGATTGACGCATGGACGGCGGAGAAGGAATTAAAATGAACAGATGCACCCCCAATTTAATCCCCTCATTAATGGCCGTGTTAGGAGCAGCAGCAGGCAAACATACTATCAGTACTTACCTACCAGGTAAATAGGACCCGTCCTTTACCTGATTCAGGTGAGTCTGAGGTAAGTAGGTCGGATGCTGCTTCCCATATGAATACGTACTGAGGTACCTGGAATTAGCAGGAAGATATATAGTACGTCGATACTGTACCTTACGGCTTCGCTGTGTCGGAGATTGTAGCCCTTCCAGTTAATCTTCTAGTGTCAGGGGGAGGTGGCAGGGACTACCAGCCAAAGCTTGTTAGCGGTTCCACTGCAGCACCTTAAAATTTGGGGAACTCCAATTCGAAGTTCTGGCGGCGAATTGGCGAGCTAACGCCCCATGAGATTGATGCGAGTGGCCCGGTCCCTCCCTCCCTCCCAAGGTACTATAGGTGGTCCGTACGTAGTACTAGACAATGCCAACAGGGGGGCTCCGTCGCCACATAAACGCCTGTCAGAACTTTGTCTCTGGCCCTGCCCTCCATTTCAGATGAACTTGAATCTCGTTGACTCGCCGCTTTCTTTCCCCCTCTTCAACCGTTTCGACGCAACCTTAATGCCCGCTTGTACCTGATGCATGTGTTGCAGCCCAAGCCACATCTCGTCACACACCTGCAGGTAGCCAAGCTCCAACCGACATCGACGACGACGAACCCTACGAGTACCACGCTACCTTGACGACTCCACGAAACCCCCCGTACCTGACTTGGCGATACCTGCTCGAATCGACCTCAGCACTATCACATTATCAATCCCCCTCGATACCCCGCCGTTCCCTCCCTCGACGTCGCCTTCTCGACCCGTGGGCTTCGTGCTACCCCCAGGTGCGACACCGACCGAAGGGACACGCAGCTCAGACTCCCTCTGCCAGGGAGACGCCCAATGTAACACGCGGGAGCTGCATACACCAACGGCACAGCCCCTTCCCAGCGCGCCCGGGCCGCTGCAGGCCGATCCTGGCAGCCATCCGGCGCAGATAAACTTGGGGGAACTCTGAAACGGGAAGTTATCCATATCACTGGGAGAGCCAACTCCCATTCCAATACCGCCACCGTGGCTCCTCCAAAGTCCGATGAGGCGGGCTCCTCGAGCTCCCTCAGCAATAGGCGGTACCCGTCACACCACCGGAGGCGCTCCTCGACCCAGACCCTCGGTCAGCAGCGCTCAGGGCATCAGTTGTCGTTGAACAGCATCAGGGCCGGCGCTCAGGCCCCTCAGGCCCCTCTCTCCCCAATCCCAGGTACGTTCGTGTGTGGCGCGCTTCCCTTATCGCGGGGCCACTGTATCTGTGTCCACTAGGGACTTGGTCAATGTCAGGTTTCCGTCACGTCCTATACCTATGCGCTCCTGGTACCGCAAAGATGGTGCAGCGCATATCGGATTTGTTTCATGTGCCTCGGCTGGGCTAATAGACCTCATTGGCAGGCACACCTTCCGTTCCCATGGCCCTCTCCCGTAGCCCGTCACCGATACCTGGTGGCGGGTGGTCCAGCCCCGGCCTCAACATGCACAATGGCCGGTCAAGCCCTGCTCCTCACGCCACCGGTGGTCCGGCGGCCTGGGGCTCAGCGAAGACGAGGAATCACAACGTCAACGGCTACCCGTCCTTCTCGACACAGAACTCCGGGTACTTTGTCCGCCACGTACGTCGCATATCGAGCAGTTTACCTCGCTTCTACTCCGACACGCCACCGCATGCGCCAAAGGAGAAGCTGAGGCCGGGGCGATGGACTGCAGCTCATAACGTACCGCTGGTCGGCAGGATCAGGTCAATCTTTGGACGGATGGGGAGAAAGCTCAAGCTGAGGCTGTTCGTTGCCGCCATTGTCCTGTTCTGTCTCCTCCTCTTCTTCAATACTCGTGGGTCAACCTATGATACACACCGCCCGTTGCACTACGCTGACATGTGAATTCACAGCCCTGCCCTACCTCTGGAGACGAGCATCATGGGGCGGCGGGGGGGGGAAGTTCGTAATAATCCTTGGTGCCAACGTGGGCGGAGGTGTGATGGACTGGAAGGGAGCGCGCGAATGGGCCATCGAGCGCGACAGCATACGAAATAAGCGTAAATACGCATCGAGATGGGGTTACGAGCTGGATATCGTGGACATGATGACCAAGAAGCGATATGCGCACGAGTGGCGTGAGGGCTGGGAGAAGGTCGACTACATCCGGGAATCTATGCGGAAATACCCCAATGCCGAGTGGTGAGTGAAGACACCTGCAGGGCCGGAGTCCCGTGGCAGTTATTCTGGCGACGTTTGCTGATCGAGGGCAGGTTCTGGTGGCTCGATCTGAACACGTACATCATGGAGCTGTCGCATTCGTTACAGGACCACGTTCTGCACGACCTGGACAAGAAGGTCTACCGAGACATCAACGAGTGGAACCCGCTCAACATCAAGCACCCATTTACCGACCCTTACCTGGATGAGGATGCGTTGAGCCCAGTGGGGGACGGCAAGGTCAACTCGATAAACCTGCTGTTGACGCAGGACTGCGAGGGGTTCAGCCTGGGTTCCTTCATGGTGCGGCGGAGCGCATGGACAGAACGGCTACTCGACCTGTGGTGGGATCCAGTGGTCTACGAGCAGAGGCACATGAAGTGGGATCGCAAGGAGCAGGACGCGCTAGAGCATCTCTACGTGAGCCACCCGTGGGTGCGGCAGCATACCGCATTCCTCCCGCAGCGCACGATAAATTCCTACCCACCGGCCGCCTGCAGCGACGGCACGAAGCAGAACAATACCAGATTCCACTACAGCGAGAACGACCACGACTTCCTCGTCAACTTGGCCGGCTGCCAGTCTGGGCGGGACTGCTGGTCCGAGATGTTCCACTACCGCGAGTTCGGGTACTGGCTGAACCGTAACCCGTGGGAGCGCTTCAAGGAGGACTTTGTGGCCGAAATCTGGTACAGATTGACCGGCAAGCGAGTCAGACTGTGAATGAACGAACTTGCCCGGAGGGGATCTAAAGTGGGGTGGTGTTTCTTTGGAAAGACCGAAGATTTCTCCCATCTTTCGGACTGTCATGAGTGAGCCTATTCTTTTCTCCTCATATATTTTGCGCAACACGGTGCATAGCGACATGGTTTCACCCTTCCTTCTTGTTTGGCATCGGACCACTGCGGGTCATAGCCGGCCGCCCATATAGATCTGGCTTCTTCAGTTAGCGGACTCATGTTTTATACGACAATGGACTTTTGTTTTTTTGGAGGGAATATCGGGGTATCAGGAACACGACGACACCATGGTTAGGATTAGGTATATTCGCGATCGACCACGAAGAAGGTGAATGAATATAGGGAAATGTGATCTCGACCGCAGGGTTCCGGATCGTCCGAGATGGTGACACCGCGTCCACGCGCCGCAAGTAAGCTTACTCTCGTGGGTTCGTTGCAATGGGAACGTTGCGTGGGGTATTGGGAAACCGGAAACCCCTTTGAGAAACGGAAGAAGGAGTCGATGCTGCTGGTCCCCTAAAAAGCGTATAATCGGTCGAGCAGATATCGTGAGATCGCCAGGGTCAGCTCTCCCATGATGTGTCCTGTGAAAGGTAGGTGGGAACATAAAGGTGGTAGCTGGTAATTAGTATACAGTAGGTGAGCTGGAAGCTTCGGCACCGAGTGGATCGACGCGGGAGGTGGCGGGTCTGTGGAAGAAACAGGTAAGGTATACGCGGTCAAAGGGAGCGAGATAACTCCCATCTTGTATGCACCGCATTTGTGCGTTGATTAGACGGGTAGACGTGGTACTCATACACGGGGCCCGCCGTCCGGCACATGCTCCGCAGCTCAGACGGACGAACCGACAGTTCGCCGGGACCAGCAAGCCACGTCCCGCGTGCTGGACGAAGACGATCTGCCATGATGGGGGAAAAGCCGTAAGAGAATGGCAGACCACCAGATCAGATGCTGGATGCGAAACTCTCTGGACAGGGGGGGATCCTTGGGGGCGGAGAGCATATTGATACCCCTGTCTAGTGTCGTGCTTTTGGGAATTTAGGCGACGCTGGGTTGGTGGTTATGAATAGGGCCGAAGGAACGGGGTCCGACGACGGTTTCGGTAGGTCGATTTTTCGTTTTAGCAGGAAGATAATTCAGCGTCTGCGTTCCGGCTGTTATCGTTGTGTGAAAGATTGGGATGAGGAACTAAATAGCCGCCCGCTCTGAATGCTGGTTGGCAGGGGTTGTCCGAGATGGAAACACGCCAGAGGTAATGCCAAACGCCACCGGCGAGAAACGTCCGAGCGCGCGGCTATGTACATAAGTACATACAATAATTGTATGTACCGTACGGGCGTACATGCCGCTAGGTGATCCGGCTCCAAAGGACGACTACTGTACAGTCTACAGCAGCAAGGGCCTCGGAACGACAAAGGCACGGACGGACAAGGCTTGGCAGCGCATATGGATGTGAACCGTGTGCTCCGATCTTCGAGTGGATTTGCCCCTTGTTCTTTCATCTCCTGGCCCGCCGAAGCAGAATCGACGGTTGACTCGTGAGGTGCCGTAGTGTCAAGATGCAAGCAACACACCTTGGCGGTTCCATGACCCCCGCCATGGAAGGGATCGTCAGCCGGCTCGGGGAGATTCTTGGCAGAACCAGAACCTAGTCGCGGTGTTTCATGCGCCCCTGCCCTGGCGGAGGAAACCCAAACGACAGTGTACTGACATATCGTAGCTGTACCCGACCTGCCAGTGGTGTCGAGCGCGCAGCGACAGTGACGAATCCACGAAATGTGGAAGATGGAGAGGCCTGTTTCTTGGATGGCGAGCGCCCCACGATCCTTCCTTTGGTTGATCGCTGTGGGAAGAGTTGGATGTTCCTGGGTCTGTTTCAATAGCCCGCAAGCGTCGCCGACTGGCTCATCTGGCCCTCCGAGATGGATGCCCGGGAGAAGCAATTGATCAGCGACGTCAAGAAAGAGTATTGGAGGGCACAGGGAAACAATACTACAGTACATTTTAATAGTAGAGGGAAGACCGTAAGAGTAGTAGGTGGGAAGTGGCATTTGTAGCGTGGGGGGAAGGTGCACGGCACTGGGCGCCCCGCCTGCCCCACCAACATGCCAGGAACAGCAACAAGCGCTCAGGGCAGGTGCGCCCATTGGCTGCTCCTGCCGATCGGAGGACCGGGCCCCTGGCGTCTTTTGGCGCCATCGCCGTCACAGCGCCTGCGTCTTCTTCCTCCGCACATCCACATCCACCCCACCATCAACACCACCGCCACCACCACCACTGCCGGCGGTGCAGCGGACTCTTTCCGCATGCCCATATTGAGAAATCCCCCTCTCGTTGGAGTCATCAGTCATTCATTCGCGGTGCACTGCTGCGGCTGCACTGAGCCAGGCGTCCACCCCTTGATCCCGCATCGCTTGCCACTTCGTCATTCTTGGATGAACGCCGATGGAGTTCCCTCCGCACTCGTGGTCCTATAATCCTATTAACAGTACATGCTGATATATCACAGTACGATCCGGATGGCATTATTAACATGGCGAGACTGTGGAGACAGCCATCCATTGCAATCCATGAAGCCATGGTCTACGACTTGACTCCCCGGCCGGAGCTCAGGTTGCAGCTTAATGTTTCGTCGGCCGCTCGGATGGGGCCCCGGCAAGCGAAGCGATATCGACCCCCACTGTCACCTCCCAAGGTTGGAAAGTACTGTACGCGCCGCGAGATACTCCCATGGACGCCATGCATGCGGCACGCATCGTAGCCCTGCCCGAACCCGGAAAGGCTGCCAGCTTGTGGCCATGATCGCTCGGGCTGAGGCCACTGAGGGCATCTGCAGCTGGCAACAGCCCGCCAAGTTGAAACGCGCCGTTTGTCGATGCATGGCTTTGTCGGCTCGAATCTGGCTACCCATGTACGCTTCTATACACCTCCCATGGTGCCCATGGTGGTATATAACCCACCCGCGTCTCTCCTATCCCATGACCCGAGTCTTCCTCTTGCCTCGCTCACTAGCCTCTCGGGTTTGCATCGCTCTTCGTCTCTCCTTGGTATACATACCATTTCCGGTTTCACCTTCGTGAACCATCCAGTCCTTTTCTCGCAGACAGCTGGTACTCTGTCGGCTACATTACCCTCCTTGAAACACAACGTTCATTAGCAGCTCGCTCGGATTCCTTCATTCCAGCGAGTTCAGCGCTGAGTGACCGGCTCACTCGTACTACGCGATTGCATACCCGGAGCCCTAGTGTCTTGTGACTCCCTACTTCTTCACCATGCTCTTCGACGCCCCCAAGACCGCTGGCCTCCTCGGCCTCCTGGCCGGAGCTGCCAAGGCCCAGTACATCCTGGACAGCTTCTACGACGCCAACAACTTCTTCAACGAGTTCAGCTTCTTTACTGAACCGGATCCTACCCACGGCTACGTCAACTACGTCGATGGGGACACGGCTTTCGGCATGGGCCTGGCCAGCGCTGACGACAACATTATCCGGGTTGGCGCCGACTCGACAGAGTCGAACCCCGATGGCGGCCGCAAGTCGGTGCGCATGGTGTCCAACAAAGCCTTCACACGCGGTCTCATCATTGGCGACTTCAGCCACATGCCCGGGTCCATCTGCGGCGCCTGGCCTGCTTTCTGGATGACCGGCCCCAACTGGCCCAATCAGGGGGAGATTGACATCATTGAGGGCGTCAACAACGACGATGCTACGGCCGTTACTCTGCACACAGGTCCCGGGTGCATTATCAGCAACGAGGGCACCGACCCGGCTACGGAGCTCAAGGAGACCGACTGCAATGCCGGAAACGCCTTCACCGGCTGCGGCCAGCAGACTTTCAACCCGCTCAACTATGGCGACGGCTTCAACAACAACGAGGGCGGTGTCTACGCCACGGAGTGGACCTCGGAGTTCATCGCCGTCTGGTTCTTCCCTCGCGGCTCGATCCCCCAGGACATTGCCGACGGCAACCCTGACCCGTCGTCGTGGGGCTTCCCGATTGCCAAATTCGTTGGCACTGGCTGCGACATCGAAAGCATCTTCCGTGACCATCAGATCATCATCAACACGACCTTCTGCGGCGACTGGGCCGGTGGCGTCTGGGACAGCAACGAGATCTGCAAGGCTCGCGCCCCGACCTGCAACGAATTCGTTGGCAACAACCCCGAGGAATTCCAGGAGGCTTACTGGGCCATCAACAACATCGCCGTCTACCAGAACGCTGTTGCCCCCAACGGCACCGTTATTGCGCGGAGCTTCAACGCCTAAGCTTGAGCCGGTCCCCTCCTCCCCGGAGGCCGGTCCCCTTTTTTCTCGCTCTCAGGTTTGTGATGACCTCGGTGGATTGAGGAGAAAAGGGGGGGGGGGGGGGGGGGAGGATACATATGCGTGTACATTTCTGTACACATACCCTTTAAGATACCCCGTCTTGATGTGCGTTTTTGTTTCGCTATCTGTCGTTGCCGAAGAGAACTATTTGGGTCGGAGAGTAGAGTGGGTTCACTGTCTCGGGTGCACATGGCGTTGGTTGGGAATGCAACCGCCTCTAGCCTTGGGCCTTTCTTGTCTATACTTTACATTTTTATATATGGCGATGCTTATGGTGATGATGGTGTTGCACATACAGTCCGCTGTGATGTAACTTGGCGGGCCCCGTCGCACCGATTGATGATTAGGCACATGTACCTAGTATATTGGGGATGCAGAGTGAAGGCTACTATTAGTATCTGACGACTAAGCTGACATGTACGAGCATTACGCATTACCTCTTCGAACACTTCCCGTCTGCAGTACATATCAGCCCCGTCTTGGCACGCCACAATCGGATCTGGCCGAGGTCCATGGAACCCCACATGTAAATCCATGCGAGTGCCTTGTTGGTGGGCCAATATATTAACCACACCTACTGTTGAACTGCCGAGAGGCTTCTAGACCTCGCTTGGCAAAGCTAAAGATAGATATCCAGGGGGGCGGCTGGAGCGCATTGTTATCTCGCATCTAGGTGATCATTTATGTTGTGATTATAGTGGACGGACGACGGTCGACATGGCATCGACACTCCACGGGAGTATCGGTGCGGGTGGTTGCGCAGACTGGTGCCTCCTGGATTAGAATTGCGACTAGACCACGGGGACCGGCCTGTGCTGGTGGCCGGGGTTTTCTGCTTTTCGGTCCCATACACGGCTGCATGCCGTGGGTGAGGCCATTTTAATGTTTCCAAGGTTCAGCTCGAGATATAATTAGCCCGTCTTGCGCGGATACGTTGCAGCTGCAGAAGGGTCCATGCATGAGGTTGTACAGCAGCCGTCGAGTATAACTCTTTCTTACCTTCCGTTTCTTCTTCTTTTATACATTATAGTTGTACAAAGCAAAAGGGGGAGGACCAATACGAGGCAGGCAACGGATGGTCGGACGAACACACGGCTTCTCCAGGTGTAGGACGCTTGGCTTACTTGGGCAAGCAAGAAAGGAGTGCGAAACGCTTGACTTACTTCGGCAAGCAAGAAAGGAGTGCGAACAATGCGAGGTGCATTCAAGGGCTATAACAGAATATCTAGGACGCATAATCTAGGCGTAGCCCTTTCAGCTCCGTGACGGCCGAGCAGTGACATAGCAGCACGGCGTAGTAAGACTTCCGACTTGTCGGGGCATCGGCCCCGCTGAGGAGGGAATAGAGACTGCGGATAGGGCTTTCAGGGGTTTCACAAGGAGCTCCCCGTCTTGGAGAGAGATTGGGAATCCTCGTTTACAATCTGTCGAATACGAAGGCTTCACGACTGATATAAATAGGCCGCGATGATCCCTCGGAGTTGGAGTCTCAACAGCAGCAGACCCAATCCACAGCAAGGACAGCAAGAACGACAACACACTTACACCAAACAACCTCCCCAAAACCATCACCATGAAGATCAGCATCCTCGGATCGGCCATCCTCCTCGCCCTCCCCCTCGCCGACGCCTGGCGGGTGCAGCTCTACGACAAGGAGAACTACAAGACCGAGATCCACGACCGGTCCGGCAAGGTCGGCCAGCCATGCAAGAACCTGGGCAAGCACGTCAACAAGGCGCAGAGCATGCACTGGGACTCAACCTACGGCGTCTTGTCCAAGTGCCGCATCAGGCTGTACGACTCCGGCGACTGCTCCGGAAAGCCCCTCGGCGACAGCGATTACAACCACTGGAATGTGCCGGCTTTCTCGAAGGACTCTAGGAACAAGGTCAACTCTTACAAGATCAACTGCAGGTACTAATAGTTGGCTGCTTCCGGTGAGTTGCCTCCTCATTCTGATCGGAGGTCAAGGGTTTGTGCGGCTGACAGGCAGGTGAAGCTAAGCTCTCTATCACGGGGATTGGACCTGGAAAGATGATGGTTGTCTGGAACTCGCGCCCTCTTTGGACTTGACCCAAGTTAACAGGTACTATTTCGAAATACTACTAGTACTACTAGTGCATGTGCATTCTCTTATGTATCAGTTGTGTTTGCCCAAGTATATGAACCGACTATCGTCACCATGGACAACTGGACCCACGGTGTCTGTCGTCGCCCGTCGGCCCCGTTACATCAGCCTTATAATAGGTGTCCCCCCTAATTCAATAATTATGATTTTCGATCATCCTCCAATTCCTCCCGTTTGAGATACATCTTTCGTGCTTTGACGCTATTTGCCAGTGGATGTTACATACTGCAACTTCCTGTTTAGGTAGGTGGCTCGAAACAGATCCGAGGGTCCAGCGCAGATCAGCAGCTCCTCCACGAAGTGGCAATTGGTGGGAAAACAGTTTCCCGTGTATTAGGAAACGTACTGTAAAGTAATTACATGGTATTCGAAATTGCGAACATCTGTTAGTGTTGCCAAGACCGTCTTCCCCTGGGTGATCCGCGCCATGTCGTGGTGTATATACACTCCTTCTCCGTACGTTGATCGTATAAAGCTGCATGTACCACTGTCAATAGCGACAACTCTACTCTAGAACACCGCCGTCAGGCAAATTTCAATTTCAAAAACATCTTCATAATATAGATGTACCATGCCTTCCAGATCACTCAATCTGGCTACCCTGTCATGCTGCCTGCCACTGGCCCTGCTGGCCAGCGCCGGCAACGCAAATGATCCCTCCTGCGCCCCCGGCGGCAACTTCGACCTCACGCCCTGGAGCCTCCAGCTCCCCACGGGCAGCCCCGGTAAAGTCGACACCATCACCAGCGAGGAGCTCCAGGGCTGCGACGGCTACACCGGGGAGACGTTCTACACGGACGAGTCCACGGGCGACATGGTTCTCCTGGCCCCGGGGAACCCGGACATCACGGGCTGCGTGACCACACCGGGCAGCCAGCACTGCCGGACGGAGCTGCGCGAGGTCGTCCCCGGCACCGGCGAGCAGGCCTCCTGGGACCCCAGCGGGACCAACGTGCTCCGCGTGGGCATGAGAGTGGTCCGGGCGGACGACGGCGGCCACGGCACCGCCATCGGCCAGGTGTTCGCGGCCGAGGCCAGCAAGCCCATCGCCGAGATGTACTTCTCGCGCGAGGGGGAGATTGTCGTCGGTGTCAAGCCTGATGCCGAGAGCGGGCAGGAGATCACCTCGGTCGGCTGGGTCGAGGTCGGGTCGAGCTTCGACTACGAGATGTCCTACTCGGCGGGCGTGCTGAGCGTCACCATCAATGGCGCGGAGACGGAGCTGGATACGTACAGCTGGGAGTCGCCGGCGTGCTACTTCAAGGCGGGGAACTACAACCAGGGGGAATCGGGAGATGAGTCCGAGGTTCACATCTCGGCTGTCGAGGTTATCCATGAGGGTTGATCGAGAGGGCTGCTACAAATGGCGTTTGAACATGAGCACCGATTGTATTTATTATGAGACCCTGAACGAGGCATCGACTTTAAAGGGCTGCGCTTTCAGTAGTATTACTAGTAGTTTTACCCTTGGTGTCGCTCCCGTTGCCCACTTAGACGCAAAGCCAGAGGACTTGCAATACTTGGTGGATCTAAGTGGCGATGGTGTAGGTATATATACTTTTGCCCCACCTAAAATCTGTTAAGAAGGTGAGATGCCAGAGTGGTTAATGGGTGGCACTCGAAATGCCATGGCTTCGGCCGCGCAAGTTCGAATCTTGTTCTCATCGCGGATATTCCTTCTACTTTTTGTCTCCCTTGTTTTGCTTCTTTTTGCACATACGCGCCTTTTTTTTCTCTTTTCTTTCCTTTTTTTTGCCGGCCTGAAACTTGTTTGTGGTCTTGCTTATGGCCGATGAATACTCAAACTCGCACAGCCATGATCCGACTAGCCTTGGTCAATAAGACTCAATAGGAATTACGCTGAGCCTCCCCACCTTAACGTTGAAGCGAGACTACTATAGACGCCACGCCACGGTATTAACGGTTAGAGATGTTGACGATATCGTTTTCTATGGAATCGTCAAGATAGCCCTGACGGGTCTATTGGCAAATCGCTGAGCAGATCTCTTGATGAAACATACCTGTATGTTTATTTGCATATTTACATGTACTCGAATAATTCCGCGCACCAAGCAAATGTTGCTTCTCACTTACACGCACATGTCACTCCCCGGTCTTTCACCACCGCCCGCTCTTCAAAGGGCTACTGAGATTTGTGGAGGTTCCTGAAAGCCTTAAGACCGCCGCATCATCCTTCCATTCTTCATTTGAAAAACGGATGTGGTTTACCGTTAACCCCATCCCAACCACCATATCCACCTAGAAGAGTCTTCCCTGCTCGCGCAGACTCCCTTCAAGAGCTCCGGCGACATTTCCATCCAGTACATCTTCTTGTGGGAGTCATGAGGTAGGCAGGTTGCGATGTAAAGCACTCACCGTAACTCTCCCGTTCGGCAGGTACAGACGGGTGACAAAACTGTCTGTCGTACGGAAAACAAACGTCGCGTGTACACCCCCTGAGAGAGGACGCCTGGCAATGGGAACTCGCCACGAACCTATCGGCGAACCATGAATACGTGGTAGGTGACGTATAATACTTGTATACAAACCCGATCTTCCCGCATTCCCCGCATCTCCCGCATGCCGGTCGCGTCTTCTCTTTTTCTACTTTCAGCTCGTCAGTGCCACAGGTAGACCACGAGGAAGGGGCCCCCTCTCTCGGCGTTCAGTGACACGCGGACGACGGCCATATCGGGCCGGATTGATGGATCATGCCGGGCAACAGCAACATGACACTCACACCGGCTCGAGGCGTGGGTCTCGGCGGTTTGACAGGATGCTTTGAATCACAGAGTCGTCCATGGCTCTTTCAGCCCCCCCCGGCGGGACGCTGTGCTTCATAGTCGGAGCCTTACTTCACGCAGCCGTATAAAAGTAAGACCCCAAGAATCAATTCACATCCCTCTCCTCTCCTTCCAGCTTCACAGCTCACGCGCAAAGAGACCACAGCACCTTCGAAGAGTAGCTATCGATCCACACGTCCTCCACACCGAGAACCAAGAATGCTCATCCCAGTATTCACCGCCGTCCTACTCGCAGCATCCGCCGCCGCCATGCCCACCGTGAGCTCCCGACAGCAGCAGCAGCAGCAGCAGCAGTCACCACCACCACCACCACCGCCACCACTACCCTTCATCACCCCAGCGCCTCCCATCCCCGCAGGCCCACTCGCTTGCGACCTCAACTTCTGCGACGGCAAGACCTCGTGGTGCTTCTACTGGGCTGGCGTCACGTCCTGGGACCCCACGCACGGCCCCATCCCCGGCGAGAGCCTCACCGCCATCGGGCCCTGCACGCTCAACTTTGGTCCGCCTATCCCGACGCCTATGCCCGTGCCTGACACGACCACGACCACGGTCACAAGATAAAGGGAGAATGCGGGGTTGCTCGTCCTCGGCGCTAGGGGGTCTTGATTCAACAGGGTGAAATCGAGAGTGCTGGGGGGTTGGGAGTGACGGAGCCGACAAAGGGAGTGGTGATGGTACATCTCAGGGGACAAGAAGTGCAAGAGGGATGCCAGGTTTTGGTCGATGTCGTCGCCGCTGCTGCTGCTGCTCATACTCCGAGTCAGCTCCTCCTGAAGGGCTAGCATCTTGAAAAAGGGTATCAGTAGTTGTTTTGTCCTCACGGGCAGGCGCATTCGAGTGAGTGAGCTCGTGGACGAGGAGGCCAGGATCAAGTTGTTGGTCACTCCACTTGACGGGAGCTCTCCGCGACACGAGGGCAGGTTGAGCAGTCTTCATCAGCATCATCAATATTCATGCAATTCTCTCGGCGGGAGCCGGGCCGTCTTGTTGTACCTATGACCCTCCTTTGGCGCCCAAAATACAGACCCAATGATAAAAACATGCCAAAACGCACACCACCTTGTCGTCCTATAAAAACCCTGTTATAATACAGTAGACGCCGAATCTAACCCACCGCGTAGCTCATTGTCCAAAGACCGACAAGATATGTAACTCGAGTCTAATGCATCTCTGCGCCTCCGAAACTCCTATTCCTTGTAAGCGTCGCCCTCCCCTGCGCAGCCCTGTTCTGTCGCTCGAAATTCGCGTTCCTGCCGTGAGGACCAAAGGGCGCATCAGTGCTGGCGACAAGTCTCTCCGGAGTATCGCCTTGTTCCGCATCCAACTCCACGGTCTCCGGGTCATCCTGTATCTGCGCGACGAATAAGGACGACACTAGAACGCAGGCGCCGCCAAGCGCCAGGACGACGGACAGGCTGCGGTCGCCCGGCGTACCTCGCGGCTTCTGCCAGATCTTGAAGATGATGCTCGACCCCACCGTTGCAATGATCTGCGGCGCAGCAATCGCCATGTTGTGAATGCCCAGGATGACTCCTGCTTGGTCCGACTCTTCCTCCTCCGCCGTGCCGTCGCTAGACTGGCCGCTGGAGGTGCCGCTGGACGCCTGCAGTTTCTGGGCGCGGACCAGAGCGTCGCGTCGGCTGATTTCAGCGCCGATGATGGCCCAAGGCGCCCAGAGGGTCATGGCCCAGGTGATGCCGGCAAGCCCGATCAAGGTCGTCGCCGCCGTGACCGACCGGACAATGACGGTGCAAAACATGCAAACCGCAAAGAGAATCAGGGATCCGAACCAAGCTCTCTTCAGCGTGAATCCTGGGATCCTCAAGCAGTCCAACCACGATCCACGGTCCTCGTCGGAGAGTTTGGACACTTCGTCCGCCTCGCCCGGCAGTTGCGCCACAACGGGGACGCTATCGTAGGTCGGTGCAATGAAGAAGGGCAAGAAGACGTTGGTGAGCAGGCTGACAACCGCGTTAACCAGCAGAGCAAACGTGCCGATTCTGGTGGCTTCTTCGTATAGATGATCCAACTCCTCTGGTGTCATGTGAGGATTCTTCTCCAGGTATGGCTCGACGTAGATCTCGCCAATGTACGAGGACGTGTAAAAGAGGAGTGGGAAGAAACCAATCCAGGCAAAGAACTGCACTTGGCAGACCTTCTTGATCTGAGGAGGAAGGCGCTTGATAGATTTGAAAAGAGTGAAGAAGAAGGAGAAGCCGCGCGGCCGGTTGGCGGGCGGCGGCCCGTCATTTCGTGGATCCCTCTCCGAGATGACTGTTGTGCTCCACAGCACCGTGGAACCAAGGGCGATGCAAGCCAAGGCGCACAGGACCTTGAACTGTGTATCGCCCAGGAACCAGAGGTACCTGGGCAGAGGGGCATACCCCGCAACGAAGCCTACAATGTTGCCGAGGCCCGTGATGCGACTTGCCATGGCGTTGGCAGCTTCCTGCTGGTGCGCTGGCGCACAGTCCACGATGAATGCCCGGATGGCGGCCTGGACCGTGTTGATGGCGAAGTCCAGGACGTAAATGCCAATGACTGCGGCGACGATGGTGGTCATCTTGACCTCTTCAGAGTCGGGACCCACGCCAAACACCCCCAGGATGAGGCTGACAATCTCTCTAGTCCAGGCGAGACACAGAAGAGAAATTATCGTCGCCACCGCTCCTCCAACCATGAAGGGTTTCCTCTTGCCCCAGGGAAGACGGCAGTTGTCGCTCAGCATGCCGATGTATGGCTGGACGAGGGTACCGCTCAGTGGCCCAGCGATCCAGACCAGGGCCATCAGAGACTTGCTCAAACCCAGAGATAGAAGATATGGCGATCCGTTGGACATTTCCACCGACCAGGCCATCTGCAGACCACCGATGCTGATGGTGAGCACGATTAGGTACCAGACGCTCTTTGTCTTCTGCGAGTCGTCGCCATCATCCAGGGTGCTGCTCTCTTCGGACGCGGCGCCTCCGTGGCCGCCGCTGACGGGCAGGAGTCGGGATCGCTCATCAAAGGCTTCGGGGAGGTCTCGGGACGTGCGGGCGACAAGGTTTGATGCTGCATCGTGGGGGTACTCCGAAGGCGGTCGGGGCCTTACCGTGCTCGACGAGCGGGAAGATGACGAGCCGGGCATGGTGGGAGAAACGGCGAGAAACGACGAGTACCGCTGGATAGATTCGAGCAATACTTAGTGCCGTGATCAATAAACGGCGCGATGCGGGGATGATGACTTGTTGGATCAGAAGCTAACGAAGCTCCGGGACAGACATGTTGGGGACAACACGAGTGTTGTCAACGGAAGAGGACGGAGGGCAAGGGTCGCGACTGAGTAACTGCAACAGCGAGGTGCTACTACCTAGTAGTAACCACTACAGCAGTACGTGATATCACAAAGGGAACCGTGAAGTCGAGTCGGCCGAGTTGGAAGAGTTCAGTTGTGTGAAGATGTTGTGGGTATCATGTGGCGCGAGAGTGAAGTCACGAGCCTGCAGCTTCAATTCGACGCTGGACAGCGCGAGCGCAGCAGACTCATTGACGAGAGCCTGACCTTTTATGGCTTTTGCTGGCTGCGTCACGCTCTGGCGGGTCCCTGGCGTCGAGACCCTGAGTGGCGCTGGGAAGCGACGAATGGGATGCCTTCCTCGCCAGCTCAAAGTGGCTGCAGCTCGGAAGGGGAAATCCCAGTGGTTTGTTTAGGGGCCCGGTGGCCTGGTGCACCTGACTGACTGGGGGCTGAGTTGGCCCTGCGCCGACGTACGAGTGCCTATGCCCAGTGATGGGAGTCGGATGGCCCAACCAGCAGCTCCGAGACTTCGTCTAAACTACCTATCATTCGAGCCCAAAATCAAGCAGGAATTTTTGACAGGAAAATACCTGTTTCCAAAACAACTATTCATGGCCAAATATAAAACGTCGTGGCCAAAAATGACCAAAAGCAAAGGCTCCCAACTGGAAGGAGGGTACCACATAGGCCACCGCAGGGACTCGAACCCAGTTATTTTCCAACTGTTCGAAACAGTTTGTAAAATGTTACCGTTGAACCAGCTACTTCGCTGCGGAATCATCTTGAATTTATGGCTTATAATTAGATGTCTGGTGCGGGTGAGTCACGGCTTGGGCGTCAGATAATAAGGTAGGTAGGTGATGTGAGCCTGAGGTCACACAGGCCGAGGTACCCGCACGGTGAGGCAGTAGCTACGTAGCTTGAGATACCTAACCCATGACGTTGGACAATCCCGATTGATTTCCTAGATCCAGACCAAAGTACTAGCATCTATCACAAATTCCCTCACGGTCAGTGCTTTCTATTTCCCATATTTTCACCACCAAATTTTGCCGGCAAAGCACGGGAGCAAAAAATGATCATGCCAAAGGCAGGCTGGCACCGGGCAGCAACGGCCGCTGCAACACTGCACCTGGTGCGGGGCACTCAGTCCCCAGAGTCAGCTTCAGCCACTCCTCCGCCCCTCCACGCTGAAGATCTCGATATACGTCATGGCAATGAGAGCCCATCTTACCTACCTGAGCCCCAGGTAATCACCATGGCGCCGGTCCAGCTCGAGTCTCAGATCAAGTAAGCACATTAAATCCAGGGTTTCTAGAATTTTTGTGTCCATCTAACTGCTCGCTCAATAGCTACTCCGCCGTTGCTCTCGCTGCCGGCCATGTCTTGGCCGCCATTCTCTTGACTGCGGGGGTCGGGCGAAGCCTCTACCGATCCTATCGAGCTCTTGGCCCGGCGCAGGAGACCAGGGAACGACGAGCTCAGCGTTCGCATCACGTCCCCGTCTTTGCCTCTCTGGCGCTCATCAGTCTGTGCACCGCCGTCTACGCGTCGGCCCAGCATGCCATACTCTCATACAAGAGATGGGCAAATGCGCACGCCGTCCAGCTTCCTGCACGATTGTATGGCGATAATGGAATCCTTCCCCTTGGTGAAAATTCGATCGACGTCTTTCCGGGCCTCTGGCTGAGCGACACGCCCTTCCATCTCGATACTGTCGAGATCCTGGCGGAAAGGGCCCGTCGCCTATGGTGGGGCCAGCAGATCGAGCTCTCTCTGATACCCTGGAACCTATTCCTCGCCATTGAGGGACGCCGGAGAAACATGCCGCTTCTCTGGTGCTACCCATTGCTCGGACAACTTGTTTCGTTGTCCTACGCACAGAATTTGTTCTTCCTCGCCTTGCTCCTTACCCCGTCGCCCCTCCCGTCAACGGATGCTGGAGGCTTGCCGATGTCTAGGTATGTGTGACCGCTCTCAGCACCGACGTTGGGAGCCCGAGCAGTGCTAACATGGCTCAGGTATATACGCATCAGAGATGCCATCTTCCGACCGAAACCAAGCACTTGGACGCCGCATACGTCCTTGTACCTGTTGACTTTGGCTCTCGCGTACGTGCCACATTGGGCCACGACGCGTGTCGTCAATACACCGCATTTGAAGGCCGTTGTCCTGGCTAGCCGGGGACTTGCAATGGCCCCGTTGCTACTCCACTACGTTATACCTGCCAGTTGGGGGTCAACTCATACCAAGCCACACGAGACCTACCGAGTATATACCCGTCTGTTCAAGATGATATCTTTGGCTAGTTTCGTGCTGCATGGCAAGGCCACATTGGAGGGACTGGCACATAGCGCACCTGACGCCTACTACCATCGGCATAGCCAATACCTCCCGTTTGACATGGAGAGCCGCTCAGCTTGGGAGAGGACAACGAGCGGTTTCGGAAGGATCCTGGCGGCGACAGCAGATCATCCGGTGGTAAGCGGTGCAGGCTGTGATGTCTTGCTTTCCGCATTGAGCCTGGGACTGTGGGCTGCTGTTCGTGCAACGGACTTCCAGGACTTCCTGGCCTGCACGGTTCCCGGACAGGTTCGGTCGCACGCCGACGGCTCAGAGGCAGAGCAAGATGGCCACAAGTCCACGCCAACCGTTGCCAGGCGTCGTGATGGGCTCCGGAGCGGCGGGAAGTACAAGATCGACCGCGACAGCAGCGAGGAGGCGTATGAGCCTACACCGGCAGTGGCAGCATCCGTCACTGAAGGCGATGTGCTTCCGGAGGCGGGCGACTATGACTGGGAGTCGACCGCTCTCGTATGGGGAATGACGATATTGGGCGGGTTGGGGACGGGAAGTGCGGGAGTTCTGGGCGGCGAATGTATTGCGCGGTAATTTGCGAAGCAGATGGGAGTCCATTGCAGTATCTACTGCAAATGAATGGGCTCTGCGATGCGACTTGTAACGACAATTGAATACCTAAGTTTGCTGATGCTGTATCGTCGTCGCTGCACCGGTCGCAAAATACCACGACTCATGAACAGGCACGTACAGTATTGCACCATAAAATCCCACGCACCAAAAAAAAAAAAAAAAAAAAAAAAAAAAAAAAAAAAAAGACAAGGAGACGCCGAGACCGAATGCCTTTCATGGGGTAGCCGGGGAAGCCCACGTGGTAGATCACTCATAGGAACTGTGTGAGGTTATGATCGACGAGACATTTCGGCGGTCCCGGAGGGGGTGCGGTTGCGACTCTGCGCGACGTCGCAAGTTGAGACGGGAGGAAGGCTAGCACTACCGGTTACCGCGTACCTACTACTATTGCATCGTAATATTGTGCCCAGCACGTAACGTTTTGCCAACGGTTACAGCAGAAGGCTACCTACTTATCGATTCCATGCCGTTTCCCCGGACATTTCGCCGAAACGCAGAGAAGCGGGATAGAATTCCAGCGATCCAATGTTTGTTGGTCGGGCAGTTGTCCATGTCATCCGACGAGACAATGCCGCCAAGATATGCTCGAAACCAGACGGGAGACTGGGAACATCGGAAGGTAAGGTTTGGAGACGCATGTTGGTTGGCACGTATCTGGATTACCTACCTGACTGTAATGCATGTTCGGATCCACAGGTTGGTTGGAAACTGCGCCGGAAGCAGCTCGGCCGTATTCGGAAGTGACGTCTTTTTTGGGGCTGCTGCTAGCGTGAAGGCGGCTCAGCCGTAGGAGCCGACTGGGGCGGCGAAAATGGCATCTCCGGTGTTGGGGAGGGGAGGGGGCCTCGGCGCCTGATTGTGTGGGGACTGGAGAACCTGGAAGGCAAAATGGTTGCATTGTACGAGTATTGGCCTGCCAGCACTCCAATTCTCCGCGGACAAGAGTAGCTGCGATTCCGAACTTTATACAAAATGATGGGTCCAATACGGATGTACCTAGTAATCCGAGTAAGTCTAACCCTCTGGGCTTCCCGTCATACCTAGCCCCGTCAAGGTCAAAAAGTACTGACGCCGTCTACCAGTCGACGCCACCCGGTTAAAGTTCTGGTCCCACCTTTCCGTGATTGCGGAGGCTCCGTGGACACTTGAATGTCATCCAATTAATCGTTTGCGGCAGCCTGGGCGCTTTTGATTCGTATCCGGCAGTGGTGGCAGGTTTGCATGGCGGCAAACGGGCAAAGCAAACGCCGTCGCCCGGAGCGTCCGTGGATCGCCGACACGTTACAGGGAAATCCTCCGTGGAGGCTCGGCTCCTCATCATAGGTACGTGTAATAAGATGGCTGGCTGACGCTTTGGGCTGTGCCTCTTTTGACGAGGTTTGCCCGGATTCAGAGGCCGTGAAAGTGTCCCACGTGCCTGATACAAATACGAGGCAGCCAACAGCGCTACCACTGATGGGTCCCTCCAAGGCGAAACGGCAACGAGATGAGTGTTAAATTCATGTTCCAGGTGCCAATGATGCACCATTTGTGTGGTGGTACCGCCGTGGCGGCCGAGCCGTCTGGTGTCTTCGGGGCGGGTGGGTGGCCAGGGGTTCCAGAAGCCTGGTGAAAGAAGAAGCAGGTCCCACTGTCCCAGGGTGCGGATATGGCTGCCTGCATCAGTGCCAGGTGCGTGTGCCAAGTGCCCAAGTGCCAAGTGCCCCCAGCTCCACACCCACCCCGTAATGTCACGCATCGGACGGAATTCGGCCAACTGGGGGATGTTGGGACCCCGACCCCCGAGTGGTGCTGGTTCCACCCTACTGCCGTATCTCCATCGTCCTAGAATTACGGATGTATCTTCTTGGATCTTAAATAACCCGCCTCTTGTCTCGCACCGCCGCTTCCGTCGCCCTTTCTGTTGATTGGGTTCCCCATTTGGTTCTTCGCATGTGCCGAATACATTACCTCGCGGCCACCGGCAACTCCTCATCGCAATACAAGCTTACCTTACGGGTTACATGATCTCGCTTCATACTAGTACAGTACCTAGTAACAACCTCGCGTCGCGGCGCCTGTCTCTGCGTTACCATCGTCACCCTCTCGACGCAGACAACTATCCTCCCACCAACCCGATTCAACGAGCTTCCAATTGCCCGCCATGGCCATCCGAGATCGATTCCGTCGTGCTCTGCACAAATCCAAATCCGACACCAACATGTCCCAGACCATGAGCGACGCGACCACAGCACCTGCAGCCACCAGCAGCGAGACCAGTTCCCAGCCCTCGTCCCTGCGCTCCCAGCCTACACCACCAAAATTCACCTTCACATGGGGCCGCGGCGACAAGGGGAAAGAGCACCACCGCAAGGAAGAGAAGGAGAAGAAGAAGGCACAGAAGAAGACGGCTAGCAGCAAACCGATACACCCACGCGACAGGCCCCTGACCGCGAGCAACCTCCGCCACCAGGAGATGCTCGGTGGCTTCGACTTCTCCTTTGGCTCCAGCCCGAGCCGCATGAGCCAGCTCGTCTCCGCCGGACCGCTGGAGGAGGATGGCATTAGCCCCTGCTGCACGCGGCCCACCAGCATCAACGGTGATGCCCTGACTTCCGCTGACGAGGACTCGGACCCGGATCCCACAACAATGCCTGCCGTGGAACGTCGCTGTAACACACGACAGAGTTGAGGCTCGTGGCCCGCCACACACACGCACACACACACACACAGATCACCACCGGGTCGCCCGATCCAGCGGGATGGCGTGCAGACGATGAGCGTGGCTTGCATGGCCGACCAACCATCGTTGGTCATCGTGTCTCCAGGTGGCTTCTGGTTTTCTGGAGGAAAACTTCTACATGCAGCGTTGGGTTTTTTTATTCTTCTTCTTTCGGGGTCTTGGGAACCCCGCGGCCCCGATGCTGCTGCCTGATGGTGGCACGGGGAGGCGAATACATCGGGAATGAAATCGACGATGTTTTTCTGCTGGCGGCCTGATGCGCGGGCGCGGCACACATGACGAAAAAGATCTCGGGGGAAATCGCGCAACCTGGTGCTTTCACCACGGGCGGCCCCCCCACACGACACCAACACACGGGTATACCGCCTGGAAAATGGGAAAAGATGATGATATTCCCCAGCGACTGCACAGCTGGGTCACTTTCTTTTATCAGATAGTCTCTCGGTTCGACTTACACTTAGCATCAACACACGGAGTTCTTTGGGCACAGGATGGGGGGGCGCAGGCATCATCGGAAAGACCTCGCTATGACCGGCATGGCACGAGGCAGGATTGGGTCTAAGGGAAGGGGGTACATGGCGTTCCGAGATATACTGGGCATTTGAATATGAGAGCATTCGGCCTCGATACTCAGACACTTGAAAGATGTCAGTGACGTGAATGAGCACACAACGCAGAGCGCCGTCGAGCCAATGTGCGACTGGCTGGATGTTTCCGTCATGGTTACCGATGTACTCGTGGACCATCGCCAGACGCGGTCACAAGAAGCCTTCACCATTGATACCCTTTCAGCCCAGAGGTCGCTCACCGGGGTACAATTGGCAGCCAACTCCCGATGTGCATGGCGGTAATTAGCGAACAGAAACTCAGCGAGTAAACCGCGAAATGTAACAACAGATAAATTACGGAAGCCTCCATCTGGTGAGATCACTAAAAGGTTCCGTACTCAAAAAACGTTGCCAACTTATTCTCGTCTAGTACTGGGACACCGAAAGGTGTCCGGGCATCCAGCTCAAGATCAACCCTCTGGCGTGATGGTTGATCGAGCGCGGCATAAGACGGTGTGACATTTTACACTCATGAGAGGGGACCTACCTTCGTGGCCATAGGACATGTCTCGTGGTTGATAGCGCCCAGAAGGTCTGATGGGTGCTGTCATCGCGGCTACGAGTACAGCGGAACAGTTTTGCGGCACAATTGAGAACTTGAAATCGAACCTCGCCCAATTTGTGAGGTGAAAAAATTGGCGGAGTGCCTGTCAAGTGTGTGAAACGCGAAAGGCGGCGCAAGACACGGTGTCAGATAATTCTCGGAAAAACTGTCCACTTCCATGCTCGCATTTCTACCGACTCGACGCAAGAACAACCACGTGACCCTAGTGCCCACCACTTTTGCCCTATTCGCGCCCCACAGGCCAAAAATTCCCCTCCGTCTCTTTGCTTCCTGAACCGACCACCATCGACTTCTCAACACACACAACGGCAACGATCCGTCACAGTTGCCCACCATGAGTCTCGTTTCCGGTAAGTTGGATACACCCGTCGCAATGAATATGCGCGTGCAGAACCCACATCAGTCCGGTTTCGACAGGATGGCTATCGCCATTTGCATGCGCGGATCGCATCTTGAAAAATTGTGCTAACACATGACAACAGGTGAGAAGACGAACTTCCAGTTCGTAAGTCTGCCCTCAACCAGTTTCCGACTTCTGGCAATCCTTGCCATGCGCCAGGCCAACGACCTATTCCTCGCTCGCCCTTCGGACTCGACATTCCAGCGCGGCGCGATCACGAACGATTGAGCTGACATTCTCAAGATCCTTCGTCTGTTGAACACCAACGTCGATGGCAAGCAGAAGGTCATGTACGCCTTGACCAAGATCAAGGGTGTCGGCCGTAAGTTGAGCCCCGATGCTTCACTTTCCTGATCGGACATACCACCACCAATGCACAATGTGGCCATGAAGGGGGAGTTCCAGGGTCCAGTTCTCTTCGAAACTTCTGCCATCAGGTCGGCCAGTCTGACTGTTGGCATTGGTATCGGAAAGGAACTCTGGACGGGATTTGCTAGTAACGGGGAGAACGGGACGCCAAACACGATGCCTCGGGGCCCTGACGCAAGGCCAGCGACGTCAAGAAACGAGGGTTGAAAATGCTGTTTTGGAGACCTAGCTTTTCGGGAAGAATTGGCGTTTCCCTCGCCTTTTCTTGACTGGCGGCTTTGGCGGCCGTCAGACTCGGCTTGTCTCCCACCTGATGGTGTCGTGCTTGGCTACCGTTCACCTCGCTAGACTGGGCCCCGGGGAGTCCCTACAAGTTGGAATCGGCCTGCTTCTATGTAGCGTCGACTCAACTAGTCTGGATATGCTGGAGCTGCCCCGTTCATGCTGTCCCTAGATTCTCTCCGCATCACTCTTTATATCGTTTTGCTGTCAAGAGAACTTTCGCTAACAATCCAACAGGCAGGTACTCCAACCTTGTCGTAAGTACAGGATGACCCTCGGCTTTGGCATCTATTCCTGCATTCAGGATTCGCCATCGGATAGTATCTCCAGCAGAACTGACACAACGTAGTGCAAGAAGGCCGATGTCGACCTGAACAAGCGGTAAGTTCCTGGAGCGGAAATAGCATACTCCACGAGGCTAGACACTAACACGGATCACAGTGCTGGTGAGCTCACCTCTGAGGAGCTTGAGCGCATCGTCACCATCATGCAGAACCCCACGGCCTACAAGATCCCTGCCTGGTTCCTTAATCGCAGGCGCGACATGGTGGACGGCAAGAACACGCAGGTGTTGGCCAACGGCGTCGACTCCAAGCTGCGTGAGGATCTCGAGCGCCTCAAGAAGATTCGCGCCCACCGTGGTCTCCGTCACTACTGGGGCCTCCGTGTCCGTGGTCAGCACACCAAGACCACTGGCCGCCGTGGCCGGACTGTCGGTGTGTCCAAGCGCAAGGGTGGTTAAATGGTACTCTAGCATGGTTATGGGGTGGACAGGCGCGACGGCTTGGGTTCATCTTTGTGTGAACATTACGGACGGATTGCTTTGCGGAGCCGCTGCTAGGGGGAATACTCTAGATATGAGACATTGAACCAAAAGCATTCAACCAACTTGAGAGGTGTCTGGCTGTTGCTTCATCCCAAGGGTGTATGCCAAATAAAAATGGGTGGAAGCGTGATGATGGACTAAAAAGACTCAACGGGTCGTGGAGGGTATCATTCATCAGTGTCATAGGGGTAGTTATGTTGTATGTCTAGTCCTCATGCGTGACGGCCATGTCCAAGACCTCAGCCCGGCCTTGGCCCTTGGTTTCATTAGCAATGAAGTCCGACAGTGGCTTGTAGGCTCCTGGTTCCACGAAGCCTGTCACTTCCCATTCGGAACCAATGACGTCTTGGCTCTCGACCTGCTCAATGTACCCGAGTATTCGATCCTTGACTGTGCCAGGGGCCTTCTGCTCGCCATCCGCCTCTTTGGAGGCACCCTTCCCGCCGCCACCGCCGCCCGACTTGACAGCCTGCTTCAAGACGCTCGTCGAGCACGTAATGCGGAGCCTCATCCTGGCCCTCGCCAGGGGGATGGGCTGGTGCTCTATCAGCGCCTTCATAGCCTCGAGGGCCTGGCTCTTGCCGCTCTTGGTCGTCACGACACCGGTCCATATATGCTCCTTGGCCTTGGGCTTCGCTTCGCCGTCTTCGCCCGCCACTGGGGTCCCCGTCCCACTGGCCGAGGCGCTCTTGTCCGTGTTGCTGTGGGCCTGCGAGCTCAGCATATCGAGGGCCTTCTCTATCATGCCGAACGTGTAGACCCTCTTCGTGCGCGGATCGACGAGCTTACTCGCGACTATGCCCACCACCTCATTGTGTACCCGCTCGAGCTGCGCCGCGCGCTCCTTCTCGCCGACCTGCATCTCGCCCTTCTTCAATATCTCGAGGATGATGTCGTCGGTGGGCTTGCCCTTGCCGAAGGCCTTTTCGAGGTCCTCCTTGGGCGCGGTCTGGCCCTTGGAGACGTTGAGGAAGACATTGGGAATCTGCAGAACGTTGTCGAGGTCGGTCTCGATGCCGGAGCGCCACTCGAGGACCTTGTTCTTGTAGCAGGCGATCTCGAAGCGCTTCTTGCCCTTCTTCAGGCGCACGAGGGAGACGTTTGTGAGCTTGATCTGGTTCGACGGCTGGTTGATCTGGCGCGACATTTCGGCTGGCTGGGTGATGCGACGGCGCGTGAAGGAGTTTCGAAAATGACGAAGACGATGATGGAGGAACAAGACCGGGTAAATGTAGCGCAGATAGGTAAGTAGCTACAGTAGGTAGGCAAGGAACAGTAGTTATGCACTAACTGCTATGTAGGATGATGTCGATGGTGTTGGAGTTGGGCCCCAAATTTTATGACCCCGCGGCGAGTCGCTGCTTGAGGTGCGCTGTCTCGTTCCTTCCGTTTGCCCCGCCTTCCAGATTCAGTTCTTGACGCACCTGAGTCACAAAGTGTCGATTTCGTGGCCACCTTGGTCTTTTTTTCCCTCTTCTTTCCTTGGCGGCCGCGACACATCTTCGTCATTCTGAGTCTTCAAGGGGTCATACAAACCCTCCCGTCATCCAATTCCACGGAGACTCCAATCGATCATGGCTGAACCAGCGGTTGCGGAAGCCGCGCCCCAGGACGGCCCCCAGGATGCCCCTCATGCGAGTACGGAGCAGAACATCAACCCGTGGTCCGTGTCTGGAGAAGTGGGAGAGGACGGCAAGGTCAAGGCCATTGACTACGAGAAGCTCACCAAGGAGTTTGGCACTGCTATGATTGACGATGCCCTCCTGGAGCGGTTTGAGAAGGTCACAGGGCACAGGCCGCATCGGTTCATGCGCCGCCAGATCATCTTCAGCCATCGCGACCTCAACCTCATTCTCGATCGCTACGAAAAGGTACGAAAATTTCGGCTTCTGTGTCTATTAGAAACATAGAAGCTGATTTATGGGGCAGAACGAGCCATTCTTTCTGTACACTGGCCGCGGGCCGAGTAGCGACAGCATGCATGTGGGACATACCCAAGTCTTTGACTTTGTCAAGTACGGTTCTGATATTCACTTCTTACCTAGCGGGCATTTTCTGACTGCGGAACAGGTGGCTGCAGGATGTTCTCGACGTTCCCCTCATCATCATGTTGACCGATGGTCAGTGTCTTCTTAGTCTCTCTTAGGAGAGAGTCATCCCCTGGCTGACACGCGATGCAGATGAGAAGTATCTATTCTCGGAAAAGCGCACAGTTGAGGAAGTTATGGCCTACAGCAGGACAAACGCAAAGGACATCATCGCCGTGGGCTTCGATCCCAAGAAGACCTTCATCTTCTCCGACTTCGAGTATGTCGGCGGCGCATTCTACCGCAACATTGTGCGCTTTGCGAAGCGAGTCACCTATAACACAGCGAAAGCCGTTTTCGGTTTTGACGGAAGGTGAGATCAGAAGCACAACTCTAGCCCCAACGATGCCATGCCTGGGGGGACACTGCCGCTGACATGGAGATATGTAGCTCCAACATTGGCAAGATACACTTTGCAAGCATCCAGGGCGCAACGGCGTTTGCTACCTCGTTCCCCCACATCTTTGGCGATGACGAGAAGCGTGTGGCTTCTATCCCGTGCCTCATTCCCTGTGCCATTGATCAGGATCCTTACTTCCGCCTGACGCGGGACTGTGCTGTCGGGCTTCGCTATGCCAAGCCCTCGCTGGTCCACATGCGGTTCCTCGACGCCTTGCAAGGTCCTGGTTCCAAGATGTCGGCCAGCGATCAGACCACAGCCATCTTCATGAATGACACGGCAAAGTCGGTTAAGACCAAGATCAACAAGTAAGTGGAGTTCTCCGAGTGGATACCATGAACTGTGGCTGACGTATGCCCCTTCAGATACGCCTTTTCTGGTGGCCAGGAGACTGTCGAGGAGCACCGCGAGAAGGGTGGAAATCCCGACGTGGACGTAGCGTACCAGTACCTACAGTTCTTCATGGACGATGACGAGGTATGACGGTGCCTGAGGGTGCATTTTTTATTTTTATTTTTGACATTTACTGACAACAACAGGAACTGGCAAGGCTCAGGGACGAATATAAGAGCGGGAAGCTGCTCACAGGAGAGGTAAGGACTTCTATACGACAGACGGGAGATTACGGAATGAGAGGCTGACCCCCGGACAGCTGAAAGCCATCTGCATCAAATACCTCCAGGAGTACGTTTCCGGTTTCCAGGAGAGGAGGGCCAAGGTGACGGACGAGGTTGTAAATGAGTTCATGGCTGCCAGGCCCCTTGAGTGGAAGGGCAACCCCAAGGTTCCCAGGGCTGATCTGGTGGTCCCCGTCTCCAAGCCAGTGGACGGGGAAGCAAAGCCCGCAGAGGACAGTGGGGGCATGACAAAGAACGCGTTGAAGAAGCTGGCCAAGCAAGCGCAGGTAGCTCAAAAGAAGGCGGAGAAGGAGGCGGCAAAGGCAGCGGGGAAAGACTCGGCCGCCGCGTCATAGAAAAGGAAGATGTTCGATACTGACGTTGGTAGTACTGTACAGAGCGTAGATTCCGCAAGACAAGACTTGGGCATTTACAAGTTTAAGTCACCAATATGGACCTGGGGATTTTGGGTGGGCGTGACATATGGGCATGGCTAGGATACGAGCTGGTGAGTTGTCCTGTCCCGTCCACTGGGTAAGAGCATGTATCCGCGCGATCCTTTTACTTCAGTTGGCGATCGGGCTTACTCGCGGGCTTACTTGTGTCTGGAGACGTGGACGGGTACAGACTGGCGGATTATCGTATACGAGTACGTACAAACATTCCTTGGGGCGGGCACAGAGATGGGTTAGGCGCTGGTGGTACATACTAGTAGTATAAACTGTATCCGTAGTATGCCGTTGGTGGTACTCTGGGTGGTTAGCAAAATGGCCTGCGCCGGCCGAGTGAAGAGACGGGCTGATGACGCCGGGTCCGGGCCGCTCGACGGGTGGTGGGTGGGACCAGTGGCGGCCCCCTTGCTCACACTTGATGCTCTGGAGTATTCGCCGTCATGGTTGTTAATTACGCTGCCGGTAGCAGTAATCCGGGGCAGGACGTCACCCTCCCTTGACTATCGACGTTGGGAGGTGGCCGAACGGCACGAGGGAAGTGAGGATAGCTTGGGTATCAACTTGAATTAGTATTAGTAGTATGTTCTCCCGGCGGTCGTCATGTCTGTGTTTTATTTCATTTGGTGGGCTTCCTACATTTTTCTTGATCTCGCTACTGTCTTCCCCGGGGGGCGGTACCTTTTGGATCCGCTCGGAGGGCATCGAGAGAACCACCAAGTGCTTTTCTCTTCACAAGCTCGCGTTGAAAAGTGTGGGCTGAACTTGTTGAGGGCCGATAAGGCCGAGGATAAGTGGGATTGCTGCATCATCCGCCAGTCTAAAGTCTCTTGACGTCAGTCGTTGCTTGTGTGGAATTCAATCGGCCGGCAGCACTCTCCCCTCCTCTGGTACAATACTCGCACTGCAGATTGCGTTTTGGTTGTTGTGTCTTTGCATCGAGGTTGCCTCATTTGGTGGAACAGTCGCGCGATCTCCCTCCCATCAAAGAATATTCCCCCGTAATAGGGCAGGACGGGGTTTGAAAACAGGAGGGACATGCGGGGCCAATCAGTGCGGATAGAAAAAAGCATTTCCCTAGCGATGGGACCCTGTGCCCGCGCTCAGTGCGTTGTGTTTCGTTCGAGTAGGTACACGTATTCGCCCCCGGAAATTGTTGAGGGTGGAGGAGAGGAGAGTGGGGGGGGAAGGGGGGAGTATGGAGCGGGTTTCGCACCTCGGCACCGAGGGGAGAAAAAAGTTAAAATAAAATAAAAATGGCCCCAGGCATTGCCTGTCGTGGCGACGTGGTCCTGGGGGGAAGTGGCGGCTTCAGGTGGAAATCCCCCCGTGCTACTGAAGTTCGGCGTTCCTGGTCTTTATCCGTTTTTGCGTTTCCCGTAAGATTAGATTCGAAATTCGGCTTTCATGTAGGTATCCCGTAAGCCGGGTTGACTTGCTGAAATCTCGGCTTGGAGACTCACCGGTGGGGTGGCGCATCACATCACGGACGGAGGGACGCCGAAGGCGGCGGCGACGGAGCGGTGGGCGGGGTGCCGTTGGTGCTGTTAGCGCATCCCCAACAAAAGAACAAGCTAGGACGGGGCCGGGCCTGGATCGGGAAGAAAGGTGGGGAGGGCGGTTACCTCAGTGGGCATAGCGAAATCAGCTGAGAATCGCAGTTGTGGCTTAACAAGGCAGAGGTCACAGCGGGGTCAAGCGCAGGTGCCCGATCGGAGTGGAGACGCAGCGGGAGCCCGTGGAAATCCAGGGACCAACCAGGGCTTGTCCCTGATCCCTGCCGGCCGCAGACTCCAATTATGATTCTCCCCAACTTTTTTTTTTTTTTTTGGCCGCTCCTCCCTGCCCTTCTCATCTTGCAGAAGAAGATATCAGGACAAGTACGAGAAATGGAGATGCCGAGGCATCGGGCGGGTGCAGCTCTTTTTTTACATTTGACACAGACCAGTTTCGGTGAATGCGGCTGATGAATGATTAAGGGAAAGTTCAGTGCTCTTTTAATTTTAAGTGCCATGAGGTACGGATACTCGATGTGTGAATGAAGGCAGGTGCCTGGCAAGGTAACTAACGGCTGGTTGACACGGCTTGGTGTACGAGGTACCTGCGTGTGTACCGGGAAACAGTCTACCTAGGGACGTGACTGAGAGCTAGGTAAGGTAGGAGTAGACCTTGGGAACGACAATGGATACCAATCGAAAGGGTAGCACGCATTGCCGCACATGACGACAGAGCTCGGAAACACGCCCCAAACTCGTCATGATAGCTCCATGAATATGTGTGTGTGTGTGTGTGCCTCCATGCCAGCCGTAAACGACATAACCTTTTCACTTGGCACGTATCGACGGCACACGGTGGAGTAAATGCATCTTGTTGGGCCTCGTTTGCATCACCTCGACTGGGACATCGTCCTACTGACCCAAGTACCAGGTAGGTACCAGAGCTCGGGCATGTACTCGTACGTACCCTCTCCGCACACGCGGCAGGGTCCCGGTGTTCCCACAACCACGGCCACTTACACCGGCCCGGCGCCTGCTTTTTTTCCTTAAGTCTCGGACACCGAACAAGCCTCGTTCCTTCCTCCTTCCTCTTCGTGCTTCACTTCCCTCCCCTGTTACTTTCTCTTTACGTGTGCCCAATACCAATTGGCCGGGGCTTCTTCTCTTTTTTGCATCTTTGCCTTCTGCTACTGTTGTAGTATTACTGTAGTAGTAGGACCTACCTACCTGCCTACTCCTGTAATATCAGTGTCGCGTGTGGTGGTCGACAACAACAGCTCCTCCTCCCGCCGACTGCCCCCTCGACAACCACCAACCCTCCTCACCTCGGACGTCTTACTTTACTCGACGGCCTAGGCATCTATCTATAATCAGCAGCAGCATCATCATCATCATCATAATCATCATGGCGGACCACCTGGGCATCATGGGCACGCTGCCCGACGCGAGCCTCTTCTCCTTCCCGCCCGCCAACCACCCGGCGCCCATCCCTCCCGCCCACGCCGACTCCAGCACCCTGATGCACCCCTTCAACATCCCCGACAACATCTTCACCGCCGCCCTCGACGCCCGCGTGCCCCTGACCATTGCCGCCGTCTACGCCGTCACCGTCAAGCTGGCCACCCGCTACAACCTGTCCCGCAACAAGAAAGCCTGGCCCATCAGCCGCACCCGCCCCTTCTTCGCCTTCGTCGTCCTCCACAACATCCTCCTCGCCGTCTACTCCGCCTGGACCTTCTGGGGGATGCTCAGCGGCATGCGCCGCAGCATCGTCAGCCCCCTCGGCCCTGGGGGACCCGCCGCCACCGCCGACACCTTCTGCCACGTCCACGGCCCTGCCGGCCTCGGCAACTCCATCTACTACGACGACCTCACCGGCAGCTGGGGGTCGCT
The DNA here is from genome assembly GCA_000769265.1 of Hapsidospora chrysogenum ATCC 11550. Lineage (NCBI taxonomy): Eukaryota > Fungi > Ascomycota > Sordariomycetes > Hypocreales > Bionectriaceae > Hapsidospora > Hapsidospora chrysogena. The sequence goes on from JPKY01000006.1 coordinate 431,447, forward strand.
CAGCCGCGACGGCGCCGCCGCCATGGTCAACGGTGCGCCTTCCAACCTGCAGCCCGGTCGCCTCTGGAACGAGGGCCTCGCGTACTACGGCTGGATCTTCTACCTCAGCAAGTTCTACGAGGTCCTCGACACCTTCATCATCCTCGCCAAGGGCAAGCCCAGCTCCACCCTGCAGACGTACCACCATGCCGGCGCCATGCTGTGCATGTGGGCTGGCATCCGCTACATGGCCTCCCCTATCTGGGTCTTTGTCCTCGTCAACTCCTTCATTCACGCTCTGATGGTGAGTCCCGCCGGCTCCTCTGCTCCCTTCCCATTCCTCCACACACAAAGCAAAGCCCGCGCTCCCCACCCTCTCCCCCNCCCCCCCCCCCCCCCCGCAAAACAAATGTCGGCTAACCAAGGTCCTAGTACACCTACTACACTCTGACGGCCCTGTCTGTCAAGATCCCCATGTTCATCAAGCGCACCCTCACAACCATGCAAATCACCCAGTTCGTCGTCGGTGGCTCGTACACCATGGTCCACTCCTTCGTCTCCTACGTGGTTCCCGTCATCATCCCGAGCAACGCCGCTGCCGCTGCCGCTGCCGCTACTGCTCCTGTCGGATCTCCCGCCGCCAATGCCCTCGACTCCATCAGGAAGCTCGTCTTTGGCGACGCCGCCGACAAGGCCGCTGCTGCCCCCGCCAGCTCCTCCGAGACCATCCACGTCGCCCAGCCCTGCATCGTCACCGCCGGCGAGACCTTTGCCATCTGGCTCAACGTCCTGTACCTCGCGCCCCTGACGTACCTCTTCGTCAGCTTCTTCATCGCCAGCTACGTCAAGCGTAGTAACGCGGCGAGCAAGATGAACGGCAAGGCTGACCGCCGCCCCAGCAACGTCCACCTCGCCGAGAAGGCCGGCTGGGATGCGGCCCGGGGCATCGAGCGCGAGGTCTACGGCGGCGAGAATATGGTTGGCGGCGGCAGCGCTGCCGTGGATGACGACCTCAGCGCCGCGCCGGCTAAGAAGTCGGCGAAGTCGAGGAAGAGGGTCTAAGTTTCCCCTTTTTCTGCGCCGATGAATGAGGGGGACCTGGGGGATTCTGAGTTACCATGCATGGCGAGAGTACCGAAAGTGCGCCGAGAAAGAGAGAGAGAGTACTATTAGTTGGGTACAGAGTGAGAGCGAGGCGAAGAAAAGCTCTCAAAGTTACGGAATGACATTTCAAGGAAAGATTCGGAGCCGGGAGCTGGCGGTTGGTTATAAAAAAAAGCAGCATGACTACTTGGCGCGGAGGCGGGAACTGGAGTTTTCACGGGCTTTGTTGGTTTTTGTTCATTCTCTTTTTTTTTTTTTTGGGAGGGGGAATTGTTGGAAAGAAGCATTGAGCGCACAGCACACTTTTAACAAATACGTAACCTACAATACAACATCATCCTGAAGTGAATTCACCATTGTGCCAAGTCATTTGTATACGTATTAGCAGTAGGGGGTGACGGGACCTGAACTACCAGTGCCAAAGGTTCTATAGTACTGAGAGCACCGCCCACACCTGGATGATCAAGAGAGGCATCGGGCACTTGAATGTGGCGTCAAGGCAAAACGGTATGAAGGATGAAAGGGCCATTTAATGTGATCACATCCTAGGCACTAATTAGTTAGTAAGTACTAAAGAGGTAATTAGTACCGGGTAGTAAATGTGTGTATTCTTGCCGCCGCAGCCCTCGGCATGGGCAGGCTTCAAAAAGTGCTAATAAAAATAATAATGCAGACCCAACCATGACCCCTACCTAGTTCTATGCCCATACCCGAAACGAGAGAGAAAAACAGGTAATAAAATGGAAGAGAAACGCATTCGCACCGAGGCGGCGTGCCAGCCTGATATGACGGGGCTGGCCAGCAGCCAGAGAAGGGTACTCTGCGGGGTTATTCGTGAGAAGAGGGAGCAATGATAAAAGCAGCCTGCCCATACGCCTCGCTCCAAGGGGATGAGGAAAAAAAAAAAAAGGACCAGATGTTTAAGAAACCCAGCCCCTCTCCCGGTTTGCATTAGGAGAATTCTTTTCGATTGAGTGATGCGGGAGGGCCCGGGGGGTTCTCGTTGAGACGGTGGGGTGTGTCGACTCTAGAAGCGGGAGTGTGTGTGTGTGTGTGTGTGTGCTGGGTATCTATCCAGTCTAATATGTCGTCGTGGTGGTCGTAGCTTCGTAAATCGCCTCCTGAATCACACGCCATGGTGAATCGAAATGCCCCCGTTAAAATGTGCTCCAGTTCCAGTCGCGAGGGACGCTGTTAGGCACCTCGGGTGTCTTGGCCAGATTGAGAGCAGCCCGTGGCCCTCTGGCGGCAGAGGACGCGGAGATAGGAGTAGGCGGCGTGGTATTCGGCGCATCGGATGAGGCAGTCGAACTCGAGGCATGGCTGTTGTTGCGGGTGTACCAGGCGCGGTACTGCTCGAAGCAGTGGTTGCATGTGCGGGACGGGCTCGCGCGAGGGTTGAAGTTGGCGTCCTGGTCGAGGGGCACCTCGAAGCTGGAGTGGCGGTCGCAGAAGATGTTGCCGCAGCGGCGGCAGTGGTGGCGGCGCACAAAATAGTTGAAGGTGCGCTTGCAGGTCGGGTCGTCGCAAACGGTGGCATCGGGGTCGGGCTGCGAGGGAGAGAGGACTGGGGTTAGCCGGATGTGTTGTGCTAGGTGTGTACGAGATGATGCTGGTGGCCTGGGCGGCGGGGCAGTCTACAGGGTACTAGGGCGTGAGACTGAGGCGGTATCGCCTTGGTCTGTGTAGGATGGGGGAGGAGGGGGTAAGAGTTCTGAGTGCTTACCTTCCAGTGCTGCCGCGTAGGCAGATCCGTGACCTCGGGAAAGAGTTCCAGATTCCAGCCACTCTCCAGCTTCTTGTCGTCGCTGCTATCGCCCGTCGAGCGACGGCTCAGGGCCTGCTGAATCATAGCGAGCCCGGTGACACTCATGAGGCCATTGGAGAGTCTCCGGCCCGTGCTCTGCTCGCAGACGGGATCGTCACAGCGGCCGGGCCCGTTGGCAGCGCCGCTGCTCGCGCACGAGAGCATCTGGGAGAAGTCGCTGTTAGGCCGGAGGACGGCGGGCATGTACAGGGGGCGCGAGCGGGCATTGGGGCCGGCGCTGGGGGACGGTGGCACGGAGGCGTTGTGTCGCTGCTGCTGCTGGCTCTCGTTGGATGTGCTCAGCGGTGAGATCTGCTGGGAGCCGGGGGGAGTCTGGTAGGAGACGGAGCGCATGTGGCGCTGTGAGGAGTTCTGGTGGTGGTGTTGAGGGGCCTGCTGCTGGTGGCGGTCGCCCGGCAGGGTTGGCATGATGAGTTCGGCCGTCATTGTAGGCGGGGTTGGGCGATTGTTTTGTCTTATCGTATTGGTCTTTGTTCCGCCTCTGGCCTCGTCTGGTTGGTAGGTGAGATTGATTCTACTACGAGTAATTGGGTTTGTTGCGCGCGCGGAGCCTCCAAGCGATGTGTTGAGATTTGTCGCGTGGGGAGGCGGGCGGGGGGAGGGGGCGTGCCGCTTGAACTGCTGAGGGCGCCCGCCCTTCGGTTGGTCGGTGTTGCTGAGGGCTTGCCCGGTCCGAGCTCTCGAGATCCGAGACGGGGGCGTGGAGATGGGTCTGAGGTGTGTGAGAAACACCCTACTGAGGACTGACCGAAAACAGCGCGGGGGAGATAGCGAGGTTATGCAGCACAACAACGGGCGGGGAAGAGAGGTTGGAGGGATGAGAGAGAGAGGGAGAGATGGTGACGGTGAGTCTGTGCCGTTCGAAAGATAAGATTAGGGAGGAGGAGGAGGAGGAAGATGGGGCGTGTGTGGTGTGTGGCGGGAGTCTGGAGATAACAGGTACCTGTAGGGAGATGATAAGAAGGAAGAAGAGCACTAGGTACGGTGGTATTTTATTAAGCATTCTTACTACCTCTGTACAGTACCAGGTGATTAGTAGGTAGGGGTAGTAGCGATGGAGATGCTGGACTCTGGAGTCGGGGTCGGTGGTGGTGGGGCCTGGGCACGCGGTGGCGGCCAGACAGTGGTACGTACTACTACTAGTAGCGTAACGCTGACCATTCGGAATCGTGCAGCGGCAATTGGTGGGCTGGTGCGGGAAAAAGGTGGCAATATCATGAACTGGTATGGTACCAGGTATGGCAGGTAAAGTACTTATGTACTACAGTACAGACCGTACGAGTACGTCCATACTAAAGTACCAAAGTCCATCACTGATCGCAACCACGCACTTGGGACCTTGGGCATTTGCCCCCGGTAAGGGTCACAGTGCCAATAGTACGAATAGTACTCCGTAGTAGGTACATTTTAAGCGCAAAGGGTCCAAAAACATTGGAGGATCTTTTGCTACCCACGGACCTGCTCCTCCGTTGTCTAGGAGTGAGTAGGTACTACGAGTAGGTAGGTAAGTACGAGTAGTAGAGCTGCCTGCCTCCCACCAGCAACACAGGCATAGGGAGTGCCTTCCGTCACATTCCTTGCCGTGCCTGGTATCCCGGCCTGGTATGCCGGACACGGCACATTGGTGCTAATTGATGAATCGGCATGCACCTAGCCCAATTCGCCCGCACTCGGAGTCCCCTACGCGCTAGAAGCAGGTTGAGGCTTCGAGACCGGCCGACGACAACTCCACCCTCCCGACACTCCGTCGCTGCCAGTGCGGAATCGTGGAGCGCATGCTCCTTCTTTTTGGGGGTCACATCCCGTAATAGTACGAGTACGAGTAGTGTGCGTCTGTAGTCTGTAGATCTCCAGGCAATGCCTCGTCGAATCAACGTGCGCGTCCTTTTGCTGCACGTACCTTACGTACAGTACCTGCAAGCTAATACTTACATAGCCCCACGCCACCCCGACACTCCGAAATATGTACCTCAGATTTGCTTGACCCTCCGGGGCCCTTCAGCCTCATCAATATCCCGGGACTACAGTATCTATCCATGGATAGGAAGGATGGTTCGATGACACGCATCTACTACTGTCTTGTCACTCTCTCAACTTGAATCGATCCCAGCCATTCATTGCACGAGACCGCATGCTGCGCGCTCTTGGGCGTCCCCGCGCACTCGCCACATGGAGCCAGAGCGCGCGCGAGAGAGAAAGAGAGAGTGAGAGAGTTGGCGGTGAGCGAGCGGGAAAATAAAAAAAGAGATCGACACATGCCGTTGAGTCAGTGGCGCTTTCTCGACGGTTTTCCTGGATTTCTATTCGCTGGTAGTGCCCGTTGGTACATCCCACGTCATTCTAGGGTACCCCTTCCATTCTTAGGGACCCACCCGGCCCCTCCATCTCGGTCGTCTACTACTGAGCAACTAAGGTACGAGTGCGAGCGACATTCTTCTTAAGCCTTGAGCGACGACTTGGGCTTTGCAAAAAGGTTGTCGGTAAGGTAGGTTCAAGTTGGAAAGTGTAGCATGAACCCCATCATAAAACACTACTAGTAGTCTATAATATATAGCATTGTACTAGTAATAGTACCTCGTTTACGTCCGTTTAGCTGGATATATACAATGTATAGGTACCGAGTGTGGGGGCCCATCCATGGTGCCCTTCGACGGCATTGGAGATCACGCGACATCTTCACGGAAAGGATTGTTCCCTCGTTCTACTAACTTCATTTCAAGTACGAGTACGTAGCATACATCCATGCTACACACTATTGCTCGAATCAATATAAAGGAAAAAGAGCAGGACCATAGATGACATAAATTCCAATGCTTCGAGTAGAATCACGCCCGGTATGGCGTTTGGTTCAGGGTAGGAATTGTACACGAGACGGACATGTCAACTGGCATCACTTGCAGTGGCTCAATACAATGTTCTGACTAGCCTCGGCCATATCATACCTACGGCCAGCCAAGTTGGTACGCCGTCAATCCATCTCCCACCGCCCACTCTTCCCGCCCTCCTTGAGCACCACCCTCAGACCATCCACCACCATCCCCTTATCAACAGCCTTGCACATATCATACACCGTCAACGCCGCCGCACTCGCCGCCGTCAGCGCCTCCATCTCCACGCCCGTCTTCCCGTCGCACGTCACCGTCGCCCGCACCTCAACCGTCTGCTCGTCGGCGTCCAGCTCCATGTCGATGCCGACATGCGACAGGGCGATGGGGTGGCACAGCGGTATCAGGTCAGGCGTGCGCTTCGCCGCCATGATGCCCGCCACACGTGCCACTGCCAGTACGTCCCCCTTGCGCAGCTGGTTGTCCCGTATCAGCGGCACGACGGATGCGTCAGAGAAGCGGACTGTGCAGGCGGCTACCGCGGTGCGTGTCGTGATGGCTTTGTCGGCGATCGAGACCATGTGTGCTGTGCCGCTCTCGGATACGTGGGTGAGACGGCCTGTGTTGGACTTGCTGCCTTCGTCGTCCCTTCTCCCTCTTCCGAGTGTGCTGGATGTGGACAAGAGGCGCTGGTGTGAGTTTATACCAGTGGTCGTCGCGGGCGCGAAAAAGGGCGTCCGGGACAGGAATGAGGAGGCATCGGCTAGACGTCGCACTCGGGCTGGCATAGCGCGGGAAAGAGATGGAGCGACCGGATCTACAAGTTATGCTATTTAGCAGGGTATTCCTAAAGATAGCTGTGTCCAAACCTCCCAATGAGAAAAAAAAAAGAAAAAAAAAATAACAACCCCCGCGCTGTTCATGTGGAATGTAGCTCGTGCAAACGCCGCCCAAATGCTTGCCTACCGTCCCGAACACATGTAGAGAACCCTAGAAAGAGATAATTTGATTCACCCACCTATCAAGATCATCGGTCGGTTCTTCATGTGCTCCAGCTCACCCATGCCTGCATGTTTCGCCTTCTTTCCCTTGACTGCGGTGCCAATGACTTCTAGCAGCTCGGCCTCGTTGGGCGCAATCCCCAGCATCCTCTTGTCTTCTGTCGTCAATCCCTGCCGGCTTCGGTCCATCTCCAAAACCTTCTTCATGGCCTCGAAGGTCTCCTCGTCAATGGGCTCGCCGGCGTTGGTCTTCCGCAGAATATCCCGCAGCGACACCTCGGCGTTGCCAAAGAGACACACCTTGAGGTTGCCGTCGCTGGTGACGCGGAGCCGGTTGCACGTGCCGCAGAAATTGTGCGTCATGCTCGTGATGAAGCCGATGTGCCCGGCGAACCCGGGGACGCGCCACGTCTTGCTGGTGTCGTTGGGATGGTCCTGGACCTTCTCGAGCCCCGGGTGGCGCTCGCGTATGCGGTCCAGCATCTCGGCGTAGCCGAGCATCTTGCCCTTGCTCCAGCGGTTGCCGTCGAAGGGCATGTACTCGATGAAGCGGACCTCGAGGTCCTTGTCGCGGGTCATTTCGACAAAGGGAAGGATCTCGCTGTCGTTGAGGCCGCGCATCACGACGCAGTTGACCTTGAGCTTGATGCCCGCGCCGAGGCGGTTGAGCTCGAGGATGCGGTCGATGCTTCGCTGCACCGCGTCGAAGCCCTTCCTCCGCGTCATGATCTGGAACTGGAAGGGGTCCAGGGTGTCGAGGCTGAGGTTGACGCCCGTGAGACCCGCCTCGACCATGCTGTCCAGCTTCCTGTGTAGCGAGATACCGTTTGTGGTGAGGCAGATCTCCTTGAGGCCATGCGACCTTAGATCTCCCAGCTGGTGCATGAGGGGCAAGATGTCACGCCGAACGGTGGGCTCCCCACCTGTCAGGCGGATCTTGGTGACGCCCTGAGACACGAAGACGGAGGAGAGCATCACGATCTCGGGGGTGGTGAGCATGTCCCTACTGGGCGACAGGGGCACACCCTCCTCGGGCATGCAGTAGAGGCAGCGGAGGTTGCACCGCTCGGTGACGGAGATGCGGAGGTAGTCATGTTGGCGGTGGAAGGTGTCTGTGAGGAAGTCGGAGAAGGGCTTTGCGTCGCGGATCCTCTCACGGCGGGAGGACTGCAGTGGAGCTGCGCTCAGAGGATGGCCGTCGTGGCGAGGAGCTTCCGGAGCGACGGCGGCGGCGGCGGCGGCGGCGGCTGAGCTCGCTGGCCTCCGAATCAGGAATGCGGCAGCATGGAAATTAGGTTTCGGCACGGAGGGCCGCGCGGAGTAGAGCAGCGACAGGCCCAACCGAAGAGGCCGATGAGGCTTGCCGAGTGCGGGTTGCATGACTCTGGGGTTCGTCTGGGGGGTGGCGTCAGAGGGAGTGGCTCCGACAAATTCACGTAGGCAGTCGCCTACTCAAGGAAAGTCATGTCGCCAGCTCCGGAACCCGTCTGGTTAAGGTGAAGCTCATGAGCGATATAGAAGTTGGGGTTAGCGGGGTCGTGGAAAGGAAAGGGCGCGGAGTGCAAATTGATAAGAATGGAAGCTGAGGTAACAAACCCCGAGGGGTCGGGCCCCGGCTGGAGGCGGCCGGTCGCCACATCTCCGAGGCGGACGGCACAAGGTGAGTCAGCAACCAATGGCCAATGACATAAAACTACAGGTGAGGGTAACAGATCATCCAGTCGCAGATCAACTCCGGAAAATGTGGAAGGCATATCGGGGGCTTCTTGTCGTATAATACCTATAGTGCCTACCTTGGCCAGTACTATTTACAAGTACTTACTAATACCTCCTAAATTACTGGTCTGCACTACTAACCACTAATTACCTTAGTACTTACTACTACCTAGTACTAGTAGTAATCCTGGCACTTGGGTACAGTCAGTACTAATTGGGCAAGATAAATGCTCGGGCTGGGTTGCAATTGCCCCCGTCTGTGGTAAAGAAAGTGGGAAAGCGCGATGGAGCTCCGATACCAACGGAGGTCAAATGCGGGGCTAGTGATACTAATATCTGGCAGGTATCTACCCAGGTGGCACTGTATCACTGTAACAGGTCCTGATTATTTTTGTCACCTAGACGCGTTGCCCCTTTGCTACCTACGCGAACCCCCCCCACCACAACCATCCATGGTCCATCCAACCACCGACCCAACAACATACATCCATCCACGCCTCCGCCCTTTGACAGGGCACTCACCGCGGGCCTCCGGATCTCTGCTGGTTTGCTTGGCCGTGTCCACTCCTTACTCTGGTCTGCCATCCCGCGGATCCGGAGCCCAACAATGCACTTCTCTCCCATCTTCAAGGGTGAGCTACCAGCTAATACCCCATACGTAACCGCCAGCCAACCGCTGACTCCCCAAACAGCCTCACAGCAATGTGCGGCCAGTCCCGACGGCCGTCTCATTGCGGCGCTGCTGTCTTCGACCATCGTTGTTCGATCCACCGAGACATTGCAGACGATTCATGTCGTGAAACTGCCCTCCGACCTCTCTGGCTCTGTTCAGACCCTCCTCTGGGCTCCTTCGTCCACAAGAGTTCTCATCTCCACAGCAAGCCAGATTCACGTCCTGTCCGCTCTTGACGCTTCCTTCCATGCCACGGTGCGAAATCCAGTCTCTGGTGCCGGTAAGCCTTCGCACATACGATTCGGCAACGACGATAAGGAGCTGCTCGTCTTCTCATCGTTTGGCCTCAAACTTCTCATCTTCAACTTGTCATCCTCAAAGGCCTCGGAGATTGGCAGCCCCAAGTTCCACTTACCATCGTCTGCGTCACGATGCTTCTCCCTCCGACCCGCGACCGGTCACCTCGCGCTATTGACTCGTGTTGGTGGCAGAGATATTGTCAGTGTCCATAGTCCAGACACTCGCCAGCTGCAGAGGTCGTGGTCACCGGAGACTATCGATGCGCAGGCTCTGGCCTGGTCTCCAAACGGCCAGTGGCTTCTGCTTTGGGAATCGCCGGCACATGGTTGGCGGCTTCTGCTCTACACCCCCGACGGTCAGCTCTTTCGCACCCTTGGCGAGGCAGGAAACCCCGGTGAGGAAGACGAAAAGCTGAATCCCGGCATCAGGAACTGTCAGTTCAGCCCCGACGCCCTGTCCCTTGCCGTGGGGGATTACAGCCGGACCGTCATCATCCTGGACACTGTTACCTGGAGGCAGAGCCTCGGACTGGCTCACCCTTCCACAATCTCGCCGAGTGGCACCCTTCAGGTGAGTTGTCGATGTCTTACTTTTTTAACCCCCCCCCCGAACTCTACACACCACTTCTTTTGCCGTTAGAATCCCCACTCACAGCCTTGATAGGTCTGGCAAGAGCAGTTGCATGACCCCAAGTCGGGCTGGCAGACATCTCGCAGCTTTCACCGAGCAACACAGCAGATATCCCCACCCGCCCCTACGGCAGACGCCAAGTCATCTGGAGACCCGAAACTGGGCTGTTCGGCAGCCTCTTTTGACGCCTCATCCAATCTCGTCGCAACAAGGCTGGATGACTCCCCAACGACAATCTGGATTTGGGACTTGGCCGCGGCAGAACTTAGAGCCGTGCTCCTATTCCACTCTCCAGTAGAGTTCTATTGGCACCCAAAAATTCGAGAACTGCTCTTGGTAACATGCCAAGAGGAGCCTCTCCGTAGCGTGCCATTCATCTGGGACCCTTTGTCGGATGGGCCGAAGTGCATACACGTTGGCCAAGACTTTCCCGGGGGTCAAGCTTCTGGGAGACTTCAAGCCACCTGGATCAGCCAAGATTCGGAGACTGCTACCATCCTCCTCTCTGATTCGCAACACAGTCGCCTCGTGCTTCTGTCCGAGTCGGAAGCCGCCCCTGTTCACTGGCAGTTGGACAACACTAGTGATCAGTTGGGGCCAGGGTCCGCTCGATCAACCTGGGACTTCATGCGAGATGGCGTGGGTAATCTACACGAAGGGTTGGATGACACGTCACTTTTGGAAGACACGTTTTCGTTTAAGCGTGGATGAACGAGCAAACAAGCCACGCCGCATCGCGCCGCCACAAGGCTCCAGGCGATGGCCCCTACGCAGGTGAACTAGCGCTTCATCCGCATAGTCAACATAGGGCGCCGCCGCGACCTCAATGTCCTGTGGCTTGTTGTCTCTTGTCCCCGGTTATAAGGTTTGTTCGCTTTTAAGCCCCTGAATGGATGAAGACAAGCTGACAATTCCCTGATTTAGCCAAGGTGTGGCATCCACGGCCTTTTTGATACGACCTGTCACCACCACCATCCTCCCAGCGTGCGCACCGTGGATCAACCCGGGGGAATCCGACGCTAGACCTGCAGGGCCTCGCGCCACCCCGTTGATGCGTATGGTATGTGGGTCTGTTCAACCTTGCCATTGATCGGATCTTTCAAGTACTGGGAATATCTCGTCACAGACGGACACTGCAGGCATCGAGAAAGTTGCGTGGAGACTAGACATTGGGAACCTTGTCGTGCGGAGCTCGGTATTACCACACCCGGCCTTTGACATCTTCTCATTTGCTCTTCTTTCGCCTGGCCGGAGTCTGGAAGTACCTGATCCACAGGCTTAGTAGTGGAGACTTGAGCCGCATGACGGCCACCGTACTCAAGATCAGAACGTTCTAGGGAAAGACAATTCGACCTGCCAGGGTAACGAGCAAACAGCAGCCACTCGGAAGGTTCACGATGGGAGAGCCACGGAGCGTCCGAGAACTAACTCGGCATTCTGGCGCGCTTGTGCTTACAACTCTAGCTCGAGAGCCGCAGCTGATCGAGTATAAAGCGCGGTACCTCGTTGGCTTTCTCGTTGAAGTCCGTGTGCCTCCGTGTCGCGACTGTCCTCCCCTATCAGCCCTGATCCTATCCGACATATCAGTCACGGGGAGACGATCTGGCTGTACGATCGTCGTCTGCGTAAATAAGGGGCGATACGACGCTCGATCCTGTCAACGACGCGGCATACGGTGTTGTGCGACTCGAACATCCCGCTTCCCGGACTTCTGGGGCCCGCTTCATAAAACCTCAATATCCGTTTTTCTTTGACAGTTACCTTGCGGTTGAACGGAGCTCACCGTATTCGATGTCTCAGCGGAGCGGACCTGCTGAGTCAACTCGCCAGAAGGATGTCGGCCCTGGTGATGAGACTGGCGTCTACTACATCACGCTGTGCAATGTTAGTTCTGGCCCTAGTTACTTACACCTAGGTAACTCCCTCTCCCGCCTGAGGAGGACTGTCCCGCCTGACTGTTGGTTCGCAGCTGCCTTTCGGGACTTCGTGGCAGGAGCTCAAGGATTTCACTCGCACTGTTTGCGATGTCGACCACGTTGAAGTCTTCCGGACCAGCACTTCTGGATGGGTGCGTGTCGTTGGACGGCATAACTTTGACATGGCGTGGGGTGAGTGGACCTTCACCACACCGTGCTGTCGATCGTGGCCGTGCTAATAGCTATGCCATATGTTGTAGGCCTACTGAATGGGGGTCAGTTCAACGGTCGGTGCATCATTGCCTCAGACCGGAATAAGAGCGAGTCCATTAAGATCAAGGAGCTCGTCGACACGTCTCCCGAGTTGTCTGCATCCTACCCGTCTCCCGTGGAACCATGCGGCGCCGGGGGCCCACCGGCACACCTCACTCACACTGGCGGCCTTCCCGTCAGCTACGAGGGGCATGCTCTGGCTGCCCCGGCATACAGTATCCCTGTTTCGATGGCATCTGCCGGTGGGAACCCGGGCGCCTATAGTACCGCTGACCATTATGAAGGGCCTTATAGCAGCTCGCAGTCTGCTGGGTCCTATGGTCACTACGGATACTGGGGCGCTTCCCTACCCTACCACGGTGGCGCCGCATGGCCGAACAATAACGGCTTCGACGCGGCCACCTCGGAGGCAGCTGATGGTGGAGAGTATATCCGGACAGAGCGACGGAAGATCCTGATTCAAGATCTGCCCTTCCGAGCGCGACCAGATCAGGTCAGCACCTGGGTCCGGAAGACGATGGGTGCCCTCGCCAGCAAGATCAAAGCCATCGAGGTTCCACAGGGTAGTTTGGGTTCTGAAATCTGTGGATATGCCTACGTTACGTTCAGATCGTCCTCCTCAGCCAAAGAAGCCGTCAGACTATTGGACCAAGGCACGTTCAAGGGCCGACAGGTCTCTGTGCGGGTTGCTTCCGACGGTGTCACAATGATCGACAGGTCTCACGCGGCGACGGGCGTAGACGTGGACAGGGACGGCAATGCGAAAAAGACTAGGCGGTCTAAGCACAGGGAGGCAGCCCCCACCTCGTCCAGTTCGGGCAAGAAGTCATCTCCGGGCAAGGACTCGGGGAGCAGCAAGAGTGACAAGAGCGAGAAAACAGAGAAGGACACCAGGCCCACCGTTCCCCTCGTGGTGGACGGCAGGACAAAACGTGCACGTAGCTGATTCTTGGATGCCTCAATGGCCGCAGGACCTGGGCCTTGGGCATTTTCCATTGGGGGGAAAGGCTGAATGGGACCCAGGGAACGTCCCGTTGCTCTCTGTTCTGTACTGTAGCTCGATGGAAGCTGCGTATGATTGGGTTTCGGAGACTTTGTTTGGTGCAGGGCAAGGCAGCCACTGCGAGGCTCGTCCACGGACAGCGGTCTCGTGTGATGCAGCCATGTATGTATGTCTTTAATTATCCCCTGCAGCACCCTGCTCGGCTTGGTGATGAGGATCCGGCCGTCCAGGAGGGGCTACCGGGAATGCTATGTACGAGTACTCGTACGTACAGCACGTCGCCAGCATCGGAGATATCCTCATTAGTACGGCCACTAGGAAGCCTCACCGTCAATGTGAGGTGTCATTTTCCTGGGATCTAACGTTAACTTACCTAGATTTACCCCTTTCTGCCCGTCCCGTCCCGGCAGATCTCCCCTCCCTTCCTTCACCCAAACGCCGTGACAAGTGACAACTCACAAGGGGCAGGGTTCCTATTGTGTCGACAGCCTGCCCCACGTTTGCGACGGAAAACCTGATTACCGATGCAGGGCGCGCGCGTGGCTGTTGATCTCTGCAACCGGGCCTTCGTCCGATTTCATCTACGTTTGTTGGGTCTGCTCCTGTGTACGTACATATGTGCATCTGTTACGGGCTACCGGATATTATATGCACGGTTGGTCACAGGACCATGGAGATGATGCATCGGATGATTACAATGGGTGACGGTTGCCAGTAAGTCGCCTGATCTGGACGATATACCGAAAGATTACTAGGTTACTGGTCGCAGTACCGGTACACTCTCGGTTGGTAGCTACGAGTAGACATCGCCCATGCGCCTTAGTGGTGGTATACTACCTATCACCCGGGTGAATGTCGCTGTTGGTCAAGACCATGATCGGGCTGTAGAGGTATAAAACGTCGTGTGTCTATTCTTGCGACCGCCGTTACACAATCTTGATTATACATAGTACCGCCCCCTAACGAAGCTGCCTGTATTCGTAAACAGGGAGCCGTAGATCTGTGCGACGATCGACAGTCCAACGACATGCGCATGCCTAGCTGCCACGAGGGTCATTAATCAGACAACGCGCCCATTGGGCGTACGGTTGGGCTCTGGAGCGTTGCCACCAGATCAGAGAGCAAAGAATTAGCTCAGAGGAGTAAGAGCGCCCTCGCCGGTGCATGGTGCCGTTAGCCGGGTCTGACCAACACAACGCAGTGAGGCTCTCGTTTTGGCATACCGAGTCCTGGCGATCGCCAACACCAGTTAGCCAACGACCCCTCCGCTCAAGTGGTGGGTTACACAGAGACCGGCCATCGAACCAAGTCTGCATCCAGGATGGGGGCTTGGGACCAAGCTATACCAGCCACGCGGGTTTGTACCCATGCCTCCGCGTTGATTTGGCTCCCCGAGGCAGAGGTGGGCTCCGCGCAGCCTAGCCGCCAAAGTCCATCTTCAGAGCAATGGTTGGCTGTCCAGCGCCAGCGTCGGCCACATTCTTGCCCGGCACCCCTGCAGCTTGCTGGGCCGATCTGATAATCTCTTCGAGGAACGCTCTTTGGCCACCGCTCATGCCGCCGACGACCGCCCGGAACACTTCCTGATCGACGGCTGCCAGCTCGAGCAACCGCGAGCTAGTTTCCCCAAACGTCTCGTCGCCCTCGGCCGCCGTCCGGGCCAGGAGGGTGGGTATGACCAATGACATGGCCGCGGGCACCTTGTCTGCCTCGACGGAGGCGACGTATTGGCAGAGCGTGTGCGATACGAGGGATCGCGCCTGCTCCGGGTCATCAGGCTCGCAGTTCGTCACAAACGCCACCAGCCGGGGGAATAGGTATCGGGCGATGCTCTGGTCGGCCGTCGTTCGTGCCGGCTGGACCAGCAAGGATCTGATGCAGTTGGCAGCTATTTTGGCCGTCTGCGAGAGAGAGAGAGAGGTTAGTTTGATGGGCACATCTTCTAGCCGTATGACCAGGAAAATTCTTGTGACATACCATGCGGTCTGTGAGACAGTCGAGGATCTCGTCCAAATATCGCGCGACCAGTGGATCCGATGCGGGCAGGTGGTTCTGGCCGCTGGTGAATAGAATCGTCGATGCGAGGAGGCAGTTCCTCACGCATATTAGCGAGTTTGGCGCCTCACGCCGCTGTGCATGAAGATATATCGACAGGAACCGGCGCAGACACCCCTGGAGCTGGATATCAGTGGCGGAGGGTCCTTCGGGTGATGACCTTCTCGAGCCCGACATGCTCTTGACGAACCGCTTCAGGGTCGGCAGCGACTGGGGCACAATCATTTCCTGACAAGCGGGAGTGGCCAGAGTCGTCGCAAATATGTGGACGATGCAGGCATGAAGATCCGTCTTGATGATAGAGGGGAAGACGTCGGCCGCATCGACAAGAGCATCGAGGGATGTGCGAACGAGGAGGATCGCTTCCTCGTTCATTTGGTGGCGCACGGGCTGGTTGCCCTCGGACAGGTTCGGGAGGAGGCCGCTGAGGACGAGCACGATAATCCTCGTGAGCTCGAAGAGCTGATCGATGTCCTCCGACAGGTCGCCTTCCTCGGAGCCGTGACGCCTTGCGGAGGGATGGGATACGCACAAGGCACTGGCGATTTGCACAATGGCCCCCTGAACATCCAGCCCCTCCGTCAGCACCAGGCGATCAAGCAGGTCCATCGTCTCGGCAAAGACGTCCGGCCGATAGATGGCGTGCCCTGAAACACTGGGACGAAGTATCTTCTTCAGCGCTTGAAGGATGGCGAGGGTCTGTTCCTGCGTGGCCAGGGAGTCGCCGTGGCCTGGACGTATGGCCAGTGCCTCAAACGCGAGCCCGAACAGGACGAAGAAGAAGGCGACGGGTTCGTCTCGGTAGTTGATTCCGTGCTTTCCGGACTGGCCGTTTGCGACGGCTCGGTCTGAGCCCTTTCCGTCCAGGGCGTCGAAGACGAAGTCGCTGTCCTGCTCGATGAGGCTGGCAATGGCGTCCACCAGCTTGAGCCAGGCGTCCTGGTAGAAGCGCAGGAGGGTTTCTCGGTTGAGCGCCGCGTATATGGTATCCAGGCTGCCAGACAGCGACGGCGGACCGAGCGTCATGGAAATGTCTGGCTCGAAGCGCAGCTGCGCAAACTCGCGGAGGGACTCGAGCCACAGGGGAGTCAGCGTCCCGATGTGCGGTTTTAACACGTCCAGCAGATACTTCTGCTCGCTGCTCGCAACTTGCAGCTCCGCCCAGGCTGAGAAAACGGACAGCTTGACCATGACCTGCGCATTAGAGCTCAGGCCCTTGAGGTCGCCAATGCCCGCATTCTCGCTGTCCTTGGCGAAGCCCTCGAGAGCGCTGACGAGTGTCTTGAGGATGCGGCCCATGCGGTCGACATCCCTGACGATGCCGATGGAGATGAAGCTGCCGCACACATTGACGGCTTCCGAGGCCAGCTCCGGGGACGAGTCAGCTGCAAAGGCCGGCGTCAGGGCGGAGCTGATCTGAGCCTGGTACTGCTCTAGAAGCATGGCTTCTTCGAAGTCAGGATCCGGCGTCTTGCCGAACATGCGAAGCACGGCCCCGATGATCTTCAGACCCCATACACGCAGCTCCGAGACGCTCGACGTGGATGCCGAGAAGGCCATTCGAACGACGTCGCCCACCTTGGCCTGGAGTGCCGCCTGGGCCTGGCTCTCGCCGTTGGCCATGACGTCCTTTGCGACAAGAAGGAACAAATCATTGATGCAGCTGATGGCGAATGTAGTAACTTGCCATCTCAGCGGCTCGACCTCCGATGTGGCAGGGTTGTCCTTTTCCTGTTTCGCGACACCGCCCGCGGCAGCGAAGCCAGCCGCCTCCTCGTCATTGAGGTCGGGCACTCCGCCGCTCTTCGTGCTGGCTGGCTCGTCCTGCCCCTTAGACCGTGCCCTCGTCATCTTGAGCGCGGCCTGGAAGCGCTGCAGCCAGGCGTCAGTCTCCACAAGGCATGTCTGACGCATCCAGTGGCGGATGAGATTCCTGATCCCGTCATGCTGTGGTACGATGTCAAGGACACGCCAAATCTGTTCCTCAAACCCTTGCTCTGCTTCACGCAGGACGTCCCTCGGCTCCCGCTTCATGATGTTGTACAGTCCATCGACAGCAATGTCCCTCAGTGTGGCGTTCTCCGAATTGAGATATCGCTGCAGGAGTCGGACGTATTCTCCGAACTGCATGTGGCCCGGTGCATACAGAGACAGGTGTTCCAGGCAGCTTAGTGCGGCTCTCTGCACTTCGAGGCTCTCCTCCTCCTGGAATTGGTTAACAAGAGTAAATATAAGCTCCCTTGACTTGGTTGAATCCTGGAGATCGGGACCCAGGACATTGATCAAGGAGTCAACACTCTTCGCAATGGCCGAGGTTGTCGAAAGCTCCATCTCAAGGTTCATCGTGATTGCCGAAGAGACTGCGCAGTGGTGCGTCTCAGAGACGTAGAGCTGGGCCAGCATTCCCAGAGTGCTGGGGACGTACCCAGCGAAGCTGAGGCCCGCGGCATCCGAGGCAAGCGACAAGGCCTCGAGCGCCCAGTAATGTACCATGGGATGAGGGTCATTACATAAAGACATGAGTATACCAAGGATTGTCTTCAAATGGTAGCCGGCCGCCATGCCACCGACCTTAGTCTGGATCGCCCCCAAGGCCATGGCGCACCCAGCTCGGGCGCTAGGCTCCCGGTTACTCACGATGGTGTCCACTAGGAACTTGACTTCGCTATTCGTAAAAGCGTTGCCGTAGACGTTGCAGAGACGAGCCATCCCTGCGTAGCCAAGACTGCGGACATACTGATCGGGGTCCAGTATGAAGTCCCGAACGATCTCCTGCAACAGGTGTTCCACAGCCCTATTCTCAACATTTCCCGGAGGAGACGCAGTCTCCCTGACGGCCACCCTCATAGTCGCAAGGATAGCCGTCGCCACATTGACATTGATGGCCGCTCTTCGCCCGGGGTCTCGCTGAAGCGACCCCGCCGAGGCGAACGTGCGAATCTGCTCCAGGATGCTCTCCTGAACCTTGGCGGGCGTCTGAGGGAAGGCGAACGCAAAAAGTTGTATGGCTGAATTAATGACCTCGGTGGCTGGAGGGTCGGGAGACCCCGAATTCAGATCACCAATGTAGAGAACTGATGCGTCATGCTCCAGGCTACCACAGATCGGCGAGCGCAATACGCGATCGATGGTTTTCTCGAGGCTGTCATCTCCGACACTGTCCTCCACGGAGCTCTCATGCTGCCCTGGAAGCCTCCTGACATTGAAGCCAGAAACGAGGCCAGTTATACCAAATCCTGTATTATCACCCACGTCCCATATCGACTCGAATGTGCCGGCCGCGTTGGCGATGGAGGCGCTAAGCGAACTCGGCGCGTAGTTTTCCGGGTCGGCAAAAAGGGATATGGCCAGAGTGAGGAGATTCGACTGCAAGAGGGCCTCACTACTCCCAGCCGGACTAAGATTGACCAGCTTGATGTAGCACTGCAAAACCCTCCGCTGGACCATCAGATCGAGATCCTGCAGCTGCACGGCCGGAGTCAATCTTTGGGAGACATCTTCCGAAGTCTTCTTCGAAGGGAGGGTCTTTAGGAACGCCGTTGTACTCTGTAACATTGTGGCAATACGCTTGGACACGTCGACTGTCAGCAACCGGCTGTTGAACTGGAGGAAAGCCAGGATCGACCCCAAGGCGCACTCTCTGACGTGGGTAAGGAATGAGGACTCGAGTAAACTTCTCGCCGAGGTGTTGTCCTTGGCAAGAGGCTTTGGTAGCGCATTCTTCCACAGGAGAAGTAGCTGTGAGAGGTGTATTTTGACAAAGTTCGGCCCAAGCGCCATGAGACCCCCAATCAGAATCCATGCCACCTGAATTTGCGTGCTCGAGACGCGGAGTTCTGACTGACTGCTCGATTTAAGCAGGTTGGTAGCCATGGTCAACACGCGGCTGTTGACATCGAGAGACCCATGGAGCGGACGCGATGGGCTGGCGCTCAGCGTAGCAGCGAGGCCATGAGCGAACCCAATGCATCTGCGTTGTGAGTTTCGACCGCTTCCCAGGAGCGAAAGCTCCCGACTCAAGCTGTTCATGCATACCGTCAGGCACGGGAGAAGCTGCTGTGGGCATGCTACCACAAAGACCTTCATGCAATGCGAGGCGAACACCTGCACCGAGTAGCTTGGATGCTGAAGGACCTGCAACAGCCCATCCCTGCATGGGTCGGCAAAGCTGTTTGCGGCCGAGCCCAGGGATTCTATGAGCGAGGATATCGCGCTGAGAGTGATGACCAGAGTATTCTTAGATGGCTCTGGTCGCTCTGCCAGGGCTTGAGGGTAGTTCTTGAGGATGTTGTTGATGAGAAGCTTTGCAGCCGCAATTTGACCCGATTCCCCGAGGATTCTGCGCCCAATGACGTCTTGGATGATGGTGTCGACAATCTTCCGTGACATCAACAGACGGTACCGATGGTTGATGATGGATGGCTGACCGAGGATCTCGGTTGTAAGGCTCTCTACAATCTTGAGGTAGTTCGTCTCGACCATCTTCTCGCCGAGGCGTCGGAATAAATGACCATAGCAGATACCAATTGTTGCCCGGGCCCTGTTCGACGTCGACGGCTTGGTGAAGTGGCCGGCTAGAAGTTTAAGTATGTCTGCCAGGGATAGGGCGAGGTCCGACGATTTCTTGCCTCCCGGAGCAGGACTTGCTGGCCGAGACGGCATGTCATCCTCATCATCGGCAATTCCTGGGTGCGTTGAAGCTCGCTTCAATTTCGGGTTCTTGGGCTTCTTGCCCTTGGACGCCGCGTTGCTAGGGCCCAGCTCCGAGTGGCCCTGGACAAGGGCCTCGGCGAGGCAGTCTGCGGCAGCATGTCTGGCTTGCACGGTTGCCGAGTCGAAAGGTTTCAGCACGGCGGCCTCGAGCTTGTCGAAGTCGGTCGAGTTGCGAAAGTACCCCGTGTGTCGCACCAAAGACTTGAGACACCGGCAAGCTGCCACGTTGACCAGAGCGCCCTTGTCGCTGGACGCACCGTTCCTTGCCTGCTTCCATACATCGCGGGAAATGGCCTCATCCAGGAGGCTCCCCACTATCCCGGTGATCTTCTCGAGAGCAGTGAAGACGGCGGCGCGAAGCCCCGCGTGGCTCGAGGTCGACTTCAGCAGCTTCAGCAATGTCGTGCAGGAGAGCTGGTGCAGGCTGACGGCGCTGTCGCCTGCGGCGGCGAACACATCCCCCAGACAGCTGACGGCGGCATGCTTGGTCCGTACGTCGGATTCCGACTTGGACTTGCCCCCTGATATGATGGTGATGAGGTCATTGACCGTCTCGAAGAGCAGCTTCCGGTCCCCCTTTGTGAATATGTGTGCCAGGCACCGGCCCAGGTTGTTGCGTATGACTCTCGAGGGCGACGGCGTGGATAGGTTGATGATCTGGAAGATCTCTCGCTTCAGGTAGAACTGCTGAGCGGTGCAGTCGTCGGCGTCGAGCTGGAGGACATGCTTGGCGAGGTTCGAGACGAAGCTTAGGAGAAAGAGGTCCTGCTGCTCTGCGGGAAGGGACTTGAGCTTGGCGACGTCGAGCTCGGGCGTCGAGGATGCTGGCTCGGTCGGCTCGACGGGGGCTGGAGGCTGTTGAGGGAGCGGCTGCTGGGATTCCGGTTGGGCCTCCTGAGCTTCAGCGGGATCTTCAGCATCCCTGGGGGAGGACATTGCGTAGGATGGCGCCGGCGACTTCTGGTGATGTATCAAGGTGCCGCCCCGTGGTCGTGTGGTTCGGGGAGGCGGGGATTAAGGGGTGAAGGGAATTACGACGAGGTCCAGGTCCTCGTCCGTGGTGGTCGAGGTGGAAAGTGAAGGTGGGATGGCATTGCATTACAGCAGCACATTGCGGGTGGCACATATCTGTAATAGCTCCAGCTGCCTCTGCAGTGCAAGAGTCGGGACATATGCACCCAATCAACAGGACCTGGGTCGCTAAAAATGTACAGCACCTTCCAACAAGACGCAGATCACACATCCGCCTCGAATCTGCCTACTAATTATCAATAACTTACCTCTTTAAGTATCTTCACCGGGGATTTCTCGCCTTCCATTCCAAACTGGCTGTCGGCCACCGCGATGCGCAACCGAATACACCGGCCCCTAGCGGCCGTCGATCTCTTCCTCACGAGGTCATCATCATCCCAAGCAGCCTGCCCACCCATCCGCCACCAGCCGCCATGCCTCCTTCGACAGTTTGCGACAACGCCCACTGCCTGCGCCGGGCACAATAAATGGTCCAAGACGAAGCATATCAAAGCCGTGACGGACAAGAAGAAGATGAACGAGCGGGTGGCTTTCACCAAGACCATTACCCTGTATTCGAGATGTCCGTCCTTCGCGCTTCTTCCGCGTTCGAGCTTAACTTTTGTCTCCTAACCGTCATATCCCCATCCAGTGTACGGAGATGATGTGCGGTTTAATCCCCAGCTGGCCAATGCTGTCTCTGCCGCAAGCAAAGGTACTGGAAGGCGCACTGGGGCACTCCGTCCTGGGGTACTCCGTCATGGGGCCACATTAGCTGACCTCACATAGCAAGCGTGCCCAAATCACTAATCGACGCGGCCATCGCTCGAGGCCAGGGCCGCTCTACTACCGGAATTCAGCTAGAACCGATAACCCTCGAAGCCCTAGTACCACCGAACGTCGCCATCCTCGTCGAGGCCGAGACGGACAACAAGAACCGCACGCTGGGCGACCTCAGGCTCGTGGTCAAGGACTGCGGCGGCCTGTCCAGCTCGACAGCCTTCTACTTCACGAAACGAGGCCGGGCCGTCTTCAAGCAGAAGGAGGGCGGGCCCAGCCTATCAGATATATTCGAAGAAGCCATCGAGCACGAGGGCGTGGAGGACGTCGAGGAGCTTCCGGACGGTGGCTTCCTCGTGTGGACCGAGCCGGCATTGCTCACGACCATCACCGAGGCCTTCGGGCGCAAGCTCGACCTCGAGATCGTGGAATCCGATATAGTATTCGACCCCAACGAGGAGACACGAGTCCAGATCGATTCGTCCGAGACCGCCGAGACGCTGGAGAATCTGTTCTCGGGATTGAGGGAGTACACCGAGGTCAAGGGCGTGTATGCCAACGTTCGGCAAGGAGCCATATCGGATGACGAGTGGAATAGAATAAATAGACATTTAGATGTATAGTAGTGTACAGTCCGGTAAATTTGTACAATATTCGTCTCTCATGATGGATCGATCACCCGGTCGCGAACCAAAAAAAAAAAACAAACGCCGCCCATGAGCGCGAAAAATAAATAAATAAAGGAAACCTCCTCCCCACCCGCCCAACTGTCTTGTTCCATCGTACAAGGCGGAAGGCACCCAATCGTAAGGACCGGATAGAGGGCACCATTCGAAGTCAGGACTCGTTTCCGTTGTCCGCCGCTTGCGGCTGCGATGCCGCCCGTCGGCGCTCCTCCTCGAATGCCTTGGCCTGCCGCAGCTTCTGCCTCGCCACAATGCGATCGTACTCGGCCCGGATCTCGTCGCGATCACGCGGAATCTTGTTACACTCTTCCGGACGGGGCCAGAAGCCCTCGACGGCGAAGCGGTCGTCGAGATTCGTGCCGAAGTAGTACATGATGCCGATGGGGAACATGACATACATGCCGAACTAGGTTTGCGGCTCAGTTTAGCATTCTGTTTTTTTCCTTTTCTTTTCGCTGATCTATTCTTAAAAGACGGCAGTGTGGATGCCTCGTACCTTGAAAACCTCTAGATTAAGCCCGCCCATGTTGACAGCGCTTTTCTTTCCGATGTGGCGTTTGTAGTCTGGGAGGGTTCTTGCAGATGCAAGTGTTGCGATTTGGGGTGGTCAAAGCTTGTCGATTACTCGTACACTCCCACTATACATGTGCTGCGCCGGAACCTCGATATAGCGGTATTATCAGCACCACGACAGATTTGCACACTCCAACCGTAGGTATAGAGACGTCAGGTCTGCCGACTTTCCAGGCAATCAGAGCATGCAAAGACGTATCAATACTGCCAATATTCCTTTTCCCGATTTTGAGTTTCTATTCCCCCAGATTGCCAGATGGTGTCCGAAATTAAAAAACCCCCCCGAACAAAGACGCGCGCCCACCCCCACCCAAGGTATAAGATTAGACACTTATAAGGGTACGTGCCCGTGCAATAACGCCTTTCGAATGCTTCCTGTAAGAGAACCATGATACCCATCCGTATACCGCCCACACCCTGTGCCCATCTGGAGAAATCCACTAGTAGATTTCAAATATCCCATCTATCGGGTCAAAAAAAAGAAGAAAAGGAAAAAAGAAGAGGCTATCCCGTCTATCTGCCGGTACCTCTCTCAGCCTGCGCATCCTCCATCATCATTCTCTCCGTCAAGCTGCGAGGAGTCCCTGAGAAGGCGCTTTGAGCCAGAGTGGCACGGAAACTATTAAGGTCCCCTTCATCCACTCCACTGCGGCCATCCAGGCTTCCGACGAATGTATTGAACTCCCCGAGAGAGGCGGCCTGGGCGAGAACTTCGGGATTCTTCACCACCGGCATCACGACGGGCCGGCCTTTATATGATCCCAGTGATCCTATCTGGAACTTTGTCGCTGTAGGCGTCGACGGGCCCGGGGACTCTGACGGTCTTGTGATGGGAACGGCTGATGATGTTGCCTGCGGTGATTTCACAGGCTCGATGTCCGCGCCAGAGGAAGGAGGCTCAGACACTTCGAGAATTTCCTCCTTGAGAGGCGGTGGCCTCCGCCTTGGCCTCGGAGGCGCACTCAATCCGCCGGCATCGAACTGAAACAGGTCCTCCTCCCCGTCAAACTCCTCTGAGGATGTCTGATCCTTGTCCTCATCCTGTCTTCTGGGCGGTACTATTTCCGAAGATGAGGCGGTTCCAGTCTGGCTAGTCTTGTCCGGCGATCGAGGTGTTGTCGTGGACTGGATGGACTTTTTGTTTTTAAAAGACTTGGGGGTGGCCATGGCTAAGAATTCCTCGTCGGAGGACTCGTCGAGTTCTTCTTGTTTGGGACGTTGCGGAATTTGCGGAATTTGCGGAATACGCTGGGTTGCGACAAGTTGACGAGTTACAGAGGACTGCGAAGATGTAGCTGCGGGCGCAGGTGCTGAAGTACTAGTAGTAGTTGTTGCTGTTGCTGTCCCGGAGGCCGTCGCAGACACAGGCGGCGAAGAGCCTTTCCTATCGACACCCTCGTCTGCACCTGAGTTGACCACGGTCCAGACCGTCCCTTCGTCGAGAGGAGCTCTAGATAATGCCCTGAGCGCTTCTGATGATGATATCTTGCGGGGCGGTGGTAGCTGTTCTTCCTCTGCTGGGTCGCCTTTATTGCACCCGCTATCGCCAACGATCTCGTCAAATGTCGCCGGATGGTCGGCGGTGACTGGCGAGGATGGCCGTGGAGTAGGGAAGTCTGAGGGCTGGGGCGAAGCTGTAGGCAGCACCTCGGTGCCTCTGAACTCGAAGCGCACTCGCCTGGGGCTCGGGTGGGGAGGTTTGGAGGTGCTGGATGAGCGACGAAGGGCGCTGCGGGGGACTTTTGTGTCGCTCTTATCGGACAAGGCCGAAGACGATGAGGTGTCGGTAGAGCGACGAGCGCTGCCTGGGCGTATGTGTGGCGGCGAGGCTGGCGGTGACCTGCCTTGCCTTGGCCCGGTCTCGCCTGACCCCTCCATGTCTTGACCCTGCAGGTGTCGAGGTGCGCCCTGCAGTTGATCGGCTGTGGCTACATGGGCGCCAATTCCACTACCAATGCCGGTGCCAGCGGTGACTGGCTCGGCGAACGAAGGACTGGCAGCAGCAGGCAGCGGCGGCGGCGGTGGTGATGATGGTAGAACGGGAGGGCTCTCGAGCAGCGGCAGGAAAAATGGGGTGAAGAGGCCCTGGAACTCTCTCTCGTGTTCACGGGCGCTGCCGCTGCTGGCACCGCTGCCTACTGCTAGTAGGTCTACGGCGGCGCCGTCTTCGGCGCCTAAAGGCGGCGGCGGCGGGGCGGAAGGATGATGGCGGTCGCTGTCAGCAACAGGCAGCTCAGCGGCCGTTCTTGGACTCTCAGCCGCCTGGCGTGAGTCAGTCGTGGCGGTAGTAGTGCGAGGGGCGCAATGCTCGTTCTGATCGCCCTGATCGCCCTGATCGCCCTGCTGCTGGCTCTCGCCGGTGACGACGTGTTTGCCGAACCTGGGCTGGAGCTCGGGGGCCAGGGCCGGGTACTGGGACAGCACGCTCGTAGCGAGAGACTGCTCGACGGCGAGGGCAATGGCGGGGTCCACGTCGCGTAGCACCTGTTGGTAGTAGCTCTCAAAGGCAGCCACCATGTTGTGTCGGTAGGCTCGAACCTTGTGGTCGAGGTCGCCTAGCCTCTCATGGAGGTCCTGGAGCAACCTTTGCTCCATGGCGCCGGGTTTAGCAGGGAGAGCCTCGCGCGGTTGCAAGCGGACTGAATTGTCTCACCAGCCTCCGAGTCGGTGCTGGCATGACGCAGACTGTCAAGTCCGGGGCGCAACGACGGGTCTGGGGGGCGGACGGGACGCGGGTGGACTTGTTAAACTTGCCAAGTACTTATCGGTCTCGTAGGCGGATGCCCTGGTGCCGATGAGGGCTTTGGACATTGACCCTAGCTGGTTTGCTGGTTGGTCTCTCACGTACAGATAGGTACTTACGTATTTAGAAAGGTGAACCGCCAGGGCGGTGGGAAGCTAAAATGTACGAGTACAGTAGGTACCTAACCACCGACACCTCCGGTTTGGCCATGGCCCATATCAGCGGGCGCCGGGCACAGCCCACTCCACTCACTCATTCGCCGCTGACCCGGACCCCCACCATTCGAGAGCCTCCCTCGATTCTGGAATCTGCATGCACGTCGATGGGGAGAAGGAAGCATCGAAGACCATCATCATGCATCAAAATACCAACCGTCGCCAATCCGATGCCAGTTCATGCCAAGCACCACCCTGCTCTCCCGGAGCATCGCGTTTACATATGTCATCATCATGCAACGGTCACTTAGTCCTTATTTCCCCGCCTAGGTTCTGGAGTGAAAGGATGTGAAACTTCCAGGTTGCAATTGGTCGCAGCGCACTGCGTCCATTGAAACAATGCACCATTCAGCATCTTTTTTTTACCAGTTTGGTGCACGTAGAAAAGCAAGGCGATGCTGTCCACAATTGACAAATACCTGGTAACCTGCACAACAGTGCTGGGATTTTACTTCCGGCTCTGAAGTCGGACTTCGCTCCAATCGTTGGGAACGAGACAGCTCGCTCACTTTGTTCCATCGCGCCCAGGGCTTGGCGTATCCGTACAACTGGGAGCTGTTGGTCCAAGGAGCATCCACTGTGTGCCACCCTCCGCCGCTACAGTACTAACTTAGTACCTACCGATCCCATGTGAATGCCAGATACCGTAAGTAATACTATACTCACCTGTAGGTACGAAAGGAAGAAAACCTACGGATACCTGCCCATTTATGGGACCCCCGGAAAATACGACTCTTTGCTTGATCAGCCAGGTTATTCGATCTACCGATAGAGTGTGAACCAGCCTGTTGAACCACGGTGGAGGCGAATGTACCCTAATTCATGCATGTGGTTGTCTCCAGTCGAGAGACACTACGCCCCTCGAGCAAAAAATAAAAACAAAAATGAGAAAGTGAGTAGCTACTAATGGTACTAATATTTGTACGATACTAAGGTAGGTACATAGTACTAGTAGTTCAGCCGTCTGCGTTGCATGTCAAACGGCAACTGCCAACCCGCAAGTACAAGTGCCAGTTGTGAAGCTGGGCCGGGCGCAAGCCCACACCGCTTGCCAAACTTGGATGCTGGTGTTTGGTTCTGCCTGTGGAAATCTGGGAGCTTCGCCAGACCGCGAGCCCCGATGCAACCACACCTTGGGCTGGGCATCAGGAATCAGCGTGAGCTTCGGAACATTCTCAACTCGCTACGCATATCGTCTTCTCTCCGGCACGGGTCCATCTGGCCAACATGTCTACCATCACCCTCACCGCCATGCAGTCGGGAAACCCTCCCGTGATCCCCCAACCGTTCAACGCAAACCAGCCGCAGAAGGTCACCCTGTACCCGCTGTCCAACTACACATTCGGTGTCAAGGAGACGCAACCCGAGGAGGACCCATCAGTCATAGCCCGCCTGAAGCGCCTCGAGGAGCACTATAGCGAGCATGGAATGCGTCGCACCTGCGAGGGTATCCTCGTCTGCCACGAACACAACCACCCTCACATCCTCATGCTCCAGATCGCCAACGCCTTCTTCAAGCTGCCCGGCGACTACCTGAGCCCCGACGACGACGAGATCGAGGGCTTCAAGGCCCGCCTCGATGATAGGCTTGCTCCAG
This sequence comes from Hapsidospora chrysogenum ATCC 11550, assembly GCA_000769265.1. Lineage (NCBI taxonomy): Eukaryota > Fungi > Ascomycota > Sordariomycetes > Hypocreales > Bionectriaceae > Hapsidospora > Hapsidospora chrysogena. Next base: position 459,068 of record JPKY01000006.1, read on the forward strand.
TTGGCCGCATAGGCGAGGGCAATCAGGCAGGCGACTGGAAGGTCGGCGAGTGCCTTGCTCAGTGGTGGCGTCCCAACTTCGAGACCTTCATGTATCCCTTCATCCCCGCCCACGTCACCCGGCCAAAGGAGTGCAAGAAGGCATACTTTATCCATCTGCCCAAGACAAGTTGGTTTCCCCCTAACCCAGGCCTGACGTGCACACCCGGCCGCTTGCTAACAACAGTCGCCTCCCCATAGAAGTCCTAAGCGTTCCGAAGAACATGAAGCTTCTCGCCGTACCTTTATTCGAGCTCTACGACAACAGCGCCCGCTACGGCCCCCAACTCTCAGCTATACCCCACCTGCTGAGCCGCTACAACTTCGAGTTTGTGGACGAGAATGGCAATGTTGTCGCGATGACACCTGGCGACGGCGCCCCTGAGGGATACGTCCCGAAGACCAAGGTTTTGGCCGGCGATGACACGGACATGAAGGAGGGCAACGGGACGATCGAATGATTATGACCATACTTGATGTGAATTGGCTGGCGCTGGTGTTTGGCGTTGTAACACGGGACTATATTCTTGTCAAGTATACAGAGGATAATCAAGCAAGCTGGTATATTACCCCTCGCTTCGCACTATGCGGGCCAGATATCTATGCCTTCTCTCCTTGGATGGTGGCCATGACTCGGCGCTGGTGTTTGCTGGCACGGAACTCGAGGTACCAGATTCCTTGCCACGTCCCAGTGGCCTTGAATTTCGGAACTCAGCCTCATGTTCCAGAGGAGGGAGGTACTTGATAAGGGACTTACCAGCTTCCCGTCCTTGATGGGGATGGTCAGGCTGGTGCCGACCAGTGCGGATTTGATGTGGGCCTAGAATCATGAGGCCATTAGACGGGACCTCGCAAAACGCCATAAGCTTACGACTTACCGGCATATCGTCGAGTCCCTCGGCGCTGTCCCACGATGTTAGCCAGAAGACGTATATGATAAGTGGCGTGACCCTACTCATGGCGGTACAGAGCCTCGCCCTTGGGCCCCGTCTCGGGGGCAATGCGATCGAGCGCATCGCTCATATCCTCGCGGACATCGGTGTCAACTAATTGAAGCCAGACCGTCAGCATCCTCCCAGTCCGAGGGCCGGCGTGCTCCGAAGCTGCGATTGCGTACAGTTCTCGTTCAGGCTCAGGCCGCAGCTCGTGTGCTGAATGAAGAGGTTGAGCAGCCCGACTTTGTAATCCCTGAGCTCAGGGAGCGCCTGGACCACCTGGTCGGTGATGAGGTAGGAGCCGCGGGACCTGGGCTGGAGGGTGAACCCTTTCTGGAACCAAGTCATGGTGTGCGGAGATGATGTTCTGGACGAACTTCCAAAGAACGGGAGGAAACCAAGAGGGGCTGACCAAATAGAGTGAAAGATGCCGGGGAACAGACCGATGAGAAGTAGGAGGCCTAGCAGAAGTGTCGGCAAAGTGGAAGCGTGGACGTTGGGATCGTGTCGCGGCATATTGAAGAGATCGCCCACCTGTTGATGATGTATGCGAGTGGGGCACTCAAGAGCCTGCTGCAATGACGATCCTATAGGCGAATTGAGGCATGTACAAGTGATATTGCCTGGTACGATACAATTCGGCGAACTCCTCAGTGACTTGGTTATAGAATATTTTCGTCACTGACGAATTGAATACATATTCGCTCCTCATACTTTCTGGCTAACCATTCAAGCTGTTAATGGGACGGTTTCCAGATGCCCACGTACTCGTAGAACTACTGTCTGCATATTCGTGAGCCCGGGAATGACAACGGCCGTGATCACACGTCCGCCTACCGTCGAATTCTTCCATAAGGTATGGACCCGGAGCAGTCTGGCGAGCCAATCTTCACATTGTACAAATGAAATAGCTCTAAGAAGTCTTCTCGTCCGACAATGGTACCAGTCCACCCGATGCAGTTGGGTTGCAATATACATGTATGCCTCTCGCCATCTCTATCACCTCGCGAGAAGCATGTCTCCAACCAACCTGAGCACTCCCATGAGCCCCCCGCCTCAAGGAGAATACCTCCCTCCTCTAGTCGTCAATCGATTACATGCCTCATGCGAGAGGGTAGGATGTCTCGGGCAGGGATTCGAGGTGCTTCCGGTGGTGCTCGTGGGCCTGGAAAAAGCGTCAGCACTCGGGGTTTAGCAACCGGCCAAAAAACCGGTAGTCGTGTCCGGGAGGGGGGAATCGTACAAAGGGGAGTCCGCAGTAGCCGCACACGGCAATCTCAGGCTTGTCGGTGTTGATGAAGATCTTGGGGTGGCCAGCAGGGCCGCCACCGCCTTCACATACCACGACCCGCTCGTGTGTCCACCGCACAGGCTCCTTGTGAATCAACTCGATAGCAGACTTCGGTTGAGGCTGTCAAACTGGGTCAGCACCTCGCTCTCCACGGTTGCCGGATGTCGCGGCGGGGGTTGTTGTACCTGGAGGTCGAAGTCGGTCTGCTCGAAGCGGGGCCCGGTCATGGCCTGTGAGCGGGGCTTCTGGTTGCGAGACCAGACACCCATCCGGTTGGGCGCCTGGTTGATCTCTACCGGCTTGGATTCGTCGACGGGGGCAGGCGACGTCTCGGTCTTGGTGGCCGAGGGGACGGAAGCCTCGAGGTAGCGGGCGGAGGAGGTGAAGGCTCGGCGCGAGGCACGCAGACTGCGCGCTAGGGAGGCAGTAGCCCTCAATTGAGACGCAGCCATGGTCGTAGGCGGGATGTGTCGAACGAGCGGGTACATTGAACGTTGGACAAGACCGAGGGCTGTTCTGGAGGGAGTTGAGAGGCTGCGACATATCATGGCGGAAAAGTATTGATCCGCGATGCCGATGAGGCCCACTAAAATCTACCCCAAGAGCTCCCTGTTTGTGATGCGCCAGCCAGCGCAAGGGCCCAAGCCTGCTAGCAATTATTTCGAGGAGTTGGGCCTCATACTCGCATCAACATTTCTTTTTGAGACACTTCACTACACGCTCGGTGCGGCCAACAAAATAAAAAAGAAGAAGAAAAGGGCCAAACTTTCTCGACATGGCGCCAGAAACTCCAAAAGGAGTCTCTTCGAGGCTCCTTAGCATGAAGTTCATGCAGAGGGCAGTAGCATCAGCAGCATCAACACCGGGCTCTGGCAGCGAACCCCCGTCCTCGAAGAAGCGGAAGCTCGGCCACAGCCCGGCTGACGATGAGTTCAGCGCGAACATCGACCAGGCTGCAGTTCAGGCCGCGATCGACGACAGGGAAGCCAAACGCCAGGCTGCGCTGGAGAAGCACGCGGGCAACGACACTCATTGGGTACTACCTACGAACTTGGGCAAGAAGCAGAAGCGAGAGGAGAAGCAGCCGCTCAAGGTCGTTTATGTCGGGTACGGGGATCTCGATTCTTCTGGCGAAGATTCGGAGGGTGCTTCAAAGCCTGCGCGAACGTCGACCGCCAAATACAAGAGCTTCACAACCTCGGTAGGTCATCTATTCCGCAACGCGAAGCCACCGGCCGGGCTTATAAGACTGACCTTCAGCAGACACAGGGCAAGAAAGATAAGGACGATGAATCCGATTCAGACGACTGGTCTGTGGAGGAAGACGAAGACGAAGATTCAGAAGCTGATTCCCCGGACGAAACCGAGGTGAATACGCCAGCATCCCAAAGGTCACGCAGCCGATCCCAGTCCAGGTCCAATTCCAAGCCAAGCTACGAGGCGACGAAGGCGAAGGAATTCCGTGATAAGCGCAAGAAGAAGGAAGTGCGTCTCAACAAGCTCTCGTCCATCTCTTCTGCTGGAGCCAGTTCATTTGGGACTCCAGGCTCGCAGAACAGTAACAAGTCGATGACTTGTTACAATTGCCAACAGACCGGGCACAAAGCGTCCGACTGCCCAAGCAAAGGCTCGAAGGTTTCGAAGGGTTCGAATAAGCGAAGGTGAGATGACGAAGGAGCGGAGAGATCAGCAACGACAATCCTGCCACGCTCTCAAGCCTTCTGGGAGACTTTCGTCAGGCCGGCTGCTCAACCCGGCCAGGGCTGTCGTCACTTCGGAGCACTATTGTGTTGGCATAGGCCCCCAGTGTACAATATGGCACCAGGTTCCCCGAATCGACAGCCCGCCAAGGTCGAGCCTACACGTGTCGGCGCCACAAGCCGGGGGGTACACGTTGGGCCTCTGAACACCTGAGAAACCGCAACTTGGCTGGGGAAGTTCCATGGGTTCCCGATATTCTGGGACACCCCTTGCAGTGTGCGACTTTCTGGTCAAGGAAAGTGCCGTCACCTTGGCCTCGATTCTTTCGTACTGTGCGCCCGCCGAACACCTGCGGCCGTCATCTGCGTGCCTACTACCTACTTTGGCCAGTTGGGAGGTCAAGGGGCACAACCTGCATTAGTTGTAGGCGGACTGTTCCTAGGGGGGAGCTTGCCGCACACCGACAAATCCACGGTTTCCTCAGGTGGTTACGCTCCACTGTGGGCTAGATCTATAGGATCCAGCGAGACATGATGGCCCGTGTGATAGTCACTTGTGCCTACTACATCGGCTGGGCTGGATTGAGCTGAACAGCAAAGCAGATTGGAAAGCGTGCGCGCTCATCTTCCTAGGTAAGGATACATGATGAGAGTAGCTCGATGCTTCTGGGTCGGCATGCAGGCGATGGTACGGTCAGCCATTCTCCAGAACAATGAGAAAAGAAGAAAAAAAACCATGGGGTCGAGGGTGCTGTAGGAGAGTCCACGAACCACGCCATGCAGCGGAACATGCAAGGGAGTGGGGTTGTCGTTATGCTTGTGGAGGTGGTGGGAGGAAGCAGTTTTTCCAGACCGCCTCCATATTACTACATACAGTACCTGTGGTAGATCCCGTCACATTTAGGAACGAAACGCCGACTTGGCCCCTCATGTCTTTTCGACAAATGCCTATTCGTCAAGGGTCCTGCTGTCGTCTGATAGCTGGGCCAATATGTGCGTCGTGCCGTGGCTCCCTGATACCACGGTACAACTCAGTTGTGACATGTCGATAAAGCCAAGTACGACTAGTACAGTATCTTACTTGGTACTCTTGTGGGGAACCTCTGTTATCCCAAGAGACTTGGGAGGCTTCTTTGATCTTGTAAGATGGCCCAAAGGCGCGGGGCCCTGGGTCCCCGTGGAGGCAAGGACTCTTCTGCCTACCAGGCTACGAGTGTAGCACGACGGGTCGATCCGGAGATGATTACGCCATCTGGCCCAACGCTGACGAAGCGTGTGTCGTATCATTGAGATGCAAGAGGCGAATGTCATTACGCAGATCTCGAGTGTGTATCTGCGAGATGGTGTACCCAAGCAGTTTGGCAACCACCGTCCGCAGTACTCGTATGTTGCTGGAGGCGGTGTCCGGAAAATAGACGAAGATGCTCTTGCGCCCAGTGTTAGGTGACCTTGTACCATGGTTCCGTTTTACCATGGTTTCGTTTTCCCTTTTCGGTGATAGGCACGTATTAGTGCTGGGGTATTAGTATTAGTCTCTGTGTGTGTTATGTGGTGTACGAGATGTACCTACCAACAAATATTGTATGTCGACACAGCCTGCCAGGGCGACCAACCAACTCTACTAGTACCTTGGGTGCGGGTGGCTTGAGGGGCATGATTCAGGGAACCCCTCCAAACGGGGCGCACGCTCTCGGGGTTCACTGATCAAGACGGCTCCGTTCTCGGGAATGTGAAAGGGACCCAGAACCAACCACCTTGCCAACCAACTTGGCCGTCCAGTCGGGTGTTGCCTGCTGCAAATTCGATCTCTTTCGTCGCCACCGCTCTTACCCGAAATCAAGCAAGTACTGACTACTTATCAACCTGTACATACATGAACCTGGAAACCCAAGTACTAGTACTACTAGTAGTATGGTACGTCCCTACCAACTGCCCGCGTGCTCCGCACCCGACCCTGCAGCCCGGAGGTGTGTAGGCGGGCATTGAAGTGCTCAAGTACGTCAATTACCTACTACCGACTACCGTAGTGGCAATCCTCAACATTTGCTCGATCCATTTACTGCGGTACAGGTACGTGCTAGGAATAGTGTCATCTCATGTTGGTTGCACGAAACACCTATTGACACGGCACCGTATACGTACGGTAAGTGGTAATTATATTGTGTGTTACCTCGAATCCCTTCGGAGATGGCCCCCTCGGCCTGCACAGATACACCCGTTCCGTGCTCGGAGGCGAGGCAACAAATGCTCGTCGTCCCGTCCCCCGAGCAGGTGACAGCTTTGACAAGTTGCCGGCTCCAAATGAAGCAAACAGGGTGCTGGGTCGTACTAATTACCAGGTACTACTATGTAAGGTACCTGCCTCCACCCAAGATCAACAGCCCAGTCGATGAATAAACCACCTCAGTCGCCCATCAAGGTGCACCGACCCCAAACCTCGCCCCGCGGCTCGGTGATCGCAGTCTCCACATGCCCCCTCTCTCACTCACCGCACCGCACGTCCCGGAAACAAACGTGAAGACAATACTACGTCTGTGCTAATTTGTAGTTCCTTGCTTAACCCCAAAAAATCTGGATGAAAAGACCCTGCCGCCAAGTGCTCGACTCGACATCTACCCATTACTCGCACAAGGCCGCTTGCTCGTCATCCGCAGCCATCAGAAGTAATTGGAGGCCGAGGCAAGCACGACCCCACTGCCCCCGACCATTTGGTGCAGGTACTGGTACTCGTACAGGTACAGGTACACACGTACACGTACACGGACAGATTACTACTACTCGAGCCAGTCCTTCTGGATGCTTGCTGCGCGGCGCAACCAGACTCTGCCCAGCGCCTATATCTGCCGGCTTCCTGCGCCGCTCGCCCTCCTACACCTATATTCACCGACCCCATCCTTTTCCTCTTGCCTTTGCTGCCCATCTCTTCCACTCTGGCGGCTGGCTACTCAACACAAACTCACTCGCTTACCCCGCGGGAACGATGCGCCCCTCTGAGTTTCCGGCATCGGCCCCAGGTCCAGGCGCTGTCCTGCTGACCGACAACTTGGAGAAGCCCTCTCTCGATAACCGCAACTATCGCGTCATCCGCCTGCCGAATGAGCTCGAGGCTCTCCTCGTCCATGACCCCGAGACAGACAAGGCCAGTGCCGCCCTCGACGTCAATGTCGGCAACTTCAGCGACGAGGATGGCATGCCTGGCATGGCACATGCTGTAGAACATGTGAGGTCACCACCAACCCCCTTCTGGCCTGCCTTTCTGCTTCTTTGACGTTGCTGACGCGCGCTTCCCCAGCTTCTCTTCATGGGCACAAAGAAATTTCCCGTGGAAAACGAATATGGCTCGTACCTGTCCGCCAACTCGGGCAGCTCCAATGCCTACACTGCGTCCACGTCAACCAACTACTACTTCGAGGTGGCCGCCAAGCCTGCCGATGACCAGAATCCCACCGAGGATAACCCTTCTCCGCTGAGAGGTGCCCTCGACCGCTTTTCGCAGTTCTTCATCGAGCCTCTGTTCCTTCCCAGCACGCTAGACAGAGAGCTCAGAGCCGTAGACTCGGAGAACAAGAAGAACCTGCAGAACGATGTCTGGCGGCTCAGCCAGCTGGACAAGTCCCTGTCTAACCCCAATCACCCGTACTGCCACTTTTCCACTGGAAATCTGGACGTCCTCAAGATCGAGCCCGAGGCAGAGGGAATCAATGTGCGGGACAAGTTCATCGAGTTCCATGACAAGCATTACTCAGCCAACCGGATGAAGCTTGTCATCCTTGGCCGCGAATCCCTCGACGTCCTGCAGAAGTGGGCCGAGGAGTTCTTCTCAGGAATCGTCAACAAGAAGTTGCCGCAGAACCGATGGGAGGACGAAACTCCGTTCCGTGAGTCCGAGTTAGGCACCCAGTGTTTCGCCAAGCCCGTCATGGACTCGCGAGAGCTCAACCTCGTCTTTCCGTTCCTCGACGAGGAGCATCTCTACGAATCTCAGCCAAGCAGGTACATCAGCCACCTAATCGGCCACGAAGGGCCTGGCAGCATCATGTCCTACATCAAGAGCAAGGGGCTGGCCAACAGCCTTTCTGCTGGAGCTTACTCCATCTGCCCCGGAAGCCCTGGCTTCTTCGATATCACAGTCCGGCTTACGGAAGATGTACGCATCCCTCCTCTGTGGAAGCACTTGATATGAGTCCGCTAACATTATATTCTTTGCGTGGCAGGGCCTGAAGCAATACCCCGAGATTGTCAAGGTCATCTTTCAGTACGTGTCGCTTCTACGGGAATCCCCTCCCCAAAAGTGGATCTTCGAGGAGCAGCAGGGAATGGCCGATGTCGACTTCAAGTTCAAGCAGAAGACTCCAGCCAGCAGGTTCACCAGCAGGACGAGTGCTTTGATGCAGAAGCCGATGCCTCGCGAGTGGCTCCTTAGTGGTCAGAGCCGGCTGCGCCAGTTCGACCCCAAGGCCATCGAGGAGGGCCTGGCTAAGATCTGCCCCGAGAATATGAGACTCATCGTCGTCTCGCAGAAGTTCCCGGGAGACTGGGATAAGAAAGAAAAGTGGTACGGGACTGAATATCGCTATGAGAAGCTACCCGAGAGCCAAATGGCAGAATTCAGGGCCGCCCTGGATAGTCCGAGCGACAAGCGCCTTGCCGAACTTCATCTGCCCCACAAGAACAACTTCATCCCCAACGAGCTCGAAGTAGAGAAGAAGGAAGTGTCGCAGCCGGCACTCAGTCCACGACTGCTCCGCAACGATGGCCTGGCTAGGACGTGGTGGAAGAAGGACGATACGTTCTGGGTTCCCAAGGCGAGTGTGATTGTGAGCCTGAAGAGCCCCATTACCTATGCCTCGGCCGAGAATGTGGTTAAGGCGAGGATCTTCACAGAACTTGTCCGGGACGCCCTGGAAGAATACGCCTACGATGCGGAGCTGGCTGGCCTGCAGTACACCGTTAGCCTCGGGTCTCGTGGCCTCCTGCTGGACATTTCTGGATACAACGACAAGCTCCCCGTCCTGCTTCAGCAGGTGGCATCGACAATGCGGGACCTGGACATTAAGGAAGAGCGTTTCGAAGTCATCAAGGAGAGGGCCACGCGTGGCTACAGCAACTGGCAGCTCAACTCGGCCTACCAGCAGGTCGGGAACTACCTAAACTGCCTCATCTCTGAGCGCGAATACCTGATGGAGGAGCTCGCGGCCGAGCTTCCCAATGTCACGTGTGATTCCATCCGGCTGTTCCAGAAGCAGGTACTCTCGCAAATGTATATGGAGACCTTTACGCACGGCAACCTACATAAAGAGGATGCTCTCAAGATCACCAACATTCTGGAATCGACACTCAAGGCCCGACCGCTGCCACGGTCCCAGGTGCCGATCGTGAGATCCCTACTCCTCCCACCTGGTGCCAACTATATCTACAACAAGACGTTAAAGGATCCGGCCAATGTCAACCACTGTGTGGAGACATGGCTGTACGTTGGAGACAGGGCAGACTGTGACCTCCGAGCCAAGACCCTCCTTCTCGACCAGATTGCCCACGAGCCAGCATTTGATCAGCTAAGGACGAAAGAGCAGTTGGGATACATTGTTTTCACCAGCATCCGAAACTTTTCCACCACCTGCGGCTTCCGAATTCTGATCCAGAGCGAGCGGACACCGGAGTATCTGGATACCCGCATCGAGGCATTCCTCGTACAGCTTGGCGACATCATCGACAAGATGAGCGATGCCGACTTTGAGGGGCACAAGCGCAGCCTGATCATTAAGCGGCTTGAGAAGCCGAAGAACCTGGACCAGGAGTCTACGAGGCACTGGAACCAGATTTCTGGAGAGTACTACGAATTTGAGAGCGGTAAGTGATTTTGAGCTGCCACCATGCTTGGGGATGGGGAGTCACACAAGCTAACCATGGATGGCAATAGCACAAAACGACGCGGCTCACGTAAAGCCACTCACCAAGGCGGATATACAGGAGTTCTACAAGACTTTTGTGAGCCCATCATCAGCCAGCCGAGCTAGAATCTCGGTCCATCTCCACGCCCGTGGAGCCGGCGAGCTGGACACCAAGATCATGGAGGTGTTGCGCAAGGCAAGCCTAGAGGACGTACCGGCCGAGCAGCGACAGAGTCTAGACCTGCTAGAGAAGTACCTGAAGGAGGAGGCCAAGCTGGCAGAGGGCAAGATCTCGGCCATCCTGGACCAGGCGAAGGAGCACGGGCTGAAGCCGGCTGCACCCAATGCCGAGTCTGTGAGCATGGTCGACGGGGCGGCGGCGGTGAACAAGGCGACTGAGATCACGGACATCCGGCGCTTCAAGTCGGGCCTCTTGGCCAGTCTGGGACCCCGGCCAGTCAAGGACCTGAGCGAGTACGAGGACATCGACTCTAAACTGTAGATTAGACTTGAGCTAGGATGCGGGTTGAGCTCCAGAGTAGTTGTACAGGGCGTTGGCGCGTTTAGGTTGGGGAAAAGAACAAGAAGATAGAGCGAGCGATAGGAGGGTTGCTTCGCAGCTAGTTGGGCGCATCTCTAGAGATGATAGCATAAACCTTGGACAGCTTTTAGGTTACGTCAGTCCGGGTTATAGAGAGAGAGGAGAACGCTGGACACGAAGACACTGTTTGATTTTGAGCCTGCTGCATCGGGAGGTCACTTCTGGTGTTTGTGACAATGCACGTGTAAAAGCCAACGGCGTTCAACGCCCTCCCACCGGTACCTACCACTTAGTGACCTTGAGGTAGGAGTTCTTGTAATACTGGTACTTTCGGTTTTACGTTATAGGGAGTTGCGTCTTTCTCGTAAGGGCTATCTATTTCCATTTTTACACACACATCCGTACCCCTCCCTGCCTTGCCGATCAATAAATAAGTGCCAATTATTAGTAGTTGTCTGCGGGAGACGCTTATTGGCGAACCCTTTGTCCTTTGTGTTTCTTTTAAAATGGAAACCGAAAGGGAGAAAGGAATATTATCACGCGCGCCTAGTAGGGCTAAAAAAAAAAAGGAATAGAAGAAAAAAGAGAAAAAGGCCCAGCATCCGTTCATCCTTTTTATCGTTCCAGCTCTTTCAGTCCCGCTCACGCGCCGGTTCGTAGACAATGGGATGAACAAACTCGAGACGCGGGTCTCTAGCATCTCTTTTTATGTATGTGTGCGTGTGTGTTGTATGTGTGTGTGTGTATGTTTAAGAGGTCATGCACAACTCACGTCATCCGCAACTCTGCGGGCGATCCGGGGAACCCGCAACTTCGCCTGTGTTTAATGAGCAAAGCCGCGGTGCGGATGCTCTGTCCTGGTGGAGTACAGGTATATCGACGGTTCGTAGGTACTGTACGTACATACTTGTAAGGTAGTACGTAGGTACTCATTCAGTAGCACGCACGTGGTACCTAAGGTATACTGACTTGTGGTCCCAAGATCGCGGTGCAAGATCTTCTCACCGTACCGTCATACATTAAGTACTAGGTAGGTGGGTAGGTGCACAGGCTTGAAATCCAGCAAGGATCCACCACCACCAGTGGCCGCCGTCGCCGGAACTGCCACTGTTCTGTTGCCCTCCTCCTCCCTCCACCCGCCGCCACCAGCCCTGACAAAAGGCCTTTCTTGCACTTGGCCCTGGTCATCCATCCCATAATAAATCCTCCTGCCCGCACTCCACCATTCTTGCCTGTCGTTGGACCGTCGCCTCGATGGGCTCTGATTTATTAACTCTCCACTCACCCGGTTGACTTTTCAGCCTCCTCCTTTTCCCCATTCGAATCTCTCGTGGGAGTCCACCGAGGAGTTTATTTCCACAAGAGAACCGCGCACCGCCCACCCCCCGGCCAACCCCCGGTTACAACTGCCCGCTGTCCCGCCCACGATCGATCACGCCGACCTCACCCACCCCTCCATCGACACCGGCAACAACCACTCCCCCCGCCAAGAGCCTCCGAGCTGCCCGAGCAGCTCACTTTCAAGACGTCTTCCTCAAAGAAGAGACGTATCTCCTCCCGTCCCCCGCGACACGAATCGAGCAGCAGCCCCTCCCCCGATACCGCTCTTCCCTCCTGCGAGCCCCACGACGACCCGTCCTTCCCCTTCGACGCCTTCGGGCCCGATAGCCACCCCACCTCTCTGCGAGGGCCAGACTCCCAGCAGCCCGCGTCTAGCCTGCCCCAGAGGCTGCAGGCAAACGGTGGTGGCAGCAGCTCCCTTGTCTCGGCCGACTACGCCTCCTCCGCGGCCTCCTCGCCTTGCGCCTCCGCGTACGCCGACCTGACCCTCGACAGTGACAAGGGAGGCGACGACCCGGTGCCTGCGCTGGATAGGACCAGGGCCCAGTCTCCATACAGCCTCTCCAGGAGAGCCATCATGAACGGCGATGCCGACCTCCCCCACCGCTCGTCATCCCCTCTGAAGCGTCGCGCCTCGAGCATGGAACCAGAAGGTGGCACTCACCTCAAAGGGCCCGCCGATGCCCAGGTGGCCAGCAGTCTGCCCCGCGACATGAGCGTCGATCCGCCAGAACAGAATGGGGTAACTGGCCCCGACAACACCCAGCCAAACGGTGAGTGGAAAGCAGTAGCCACAAAAAGGTCGTGGTGCAGTACGTAGTGTCTGACATTGGATAGCAGGGCCGCCTCCCCCCATCCATGAGCAAGTCAAGATTATAGAAACACTCCTCAAAGCCTCCAAGGAAGCCCCGTTACGCGAGGGAGACAAGGTGTATCTTGTCTCGCGAACCTGGGTCGACAGGGCACTTGCTCTCCGCTCAGACGCGAAGCGAGCCAAGACCGATGATGCCGACGTCAAATCCCTAGGTCCGGTCGACAATGCAGACATCATCGAAGAAGTCATCCAGGACTCCAGTGGCGTTGACTTTGTCCGTCTGAAGCCGGGCTCCGGCCTCGAGTCTTTTGAGTTCTTTCCGGAAGATGCCTGGAACATGGTGGTCGACTGGTACGGCCTCAAGGAGGGCCAGGGTCCAATTGTCCGGACGGCCATCAGCACAGCCCCGGATGCCCATTCGGAGGGTGACATCGTATATGAGCTGCACCCTCCCATTTTCCGGATCCACCGTCTATGGTCCGAGTTGAGCCCGTTCCCCATTGAGCAGTCACTCAAGGCCACGAACCCACCCCCTCTCATCCTTGTTCGGAGCCGCAAGAGCCCGGTGCACACGTTTCTCAAGGATGCAAAGAGACTAGCTGGAATCCCCATGGAGCGTAAGATCCAATTGCATTCCATGCAACCTACTCAGAACGTGGGGCAGACTTCATCACAAAACCAGGCCCTCACCCCGCCAGAGTCTCCCAAACGAGAGACGTCCACCGAGCCCCAGGACCCCTGGTCTCGTCTGCTCCTCGACATGACCGCCTTCTCGCATGTTGCGGACATCAGGATACACGTCGACGTGCGTGACACCACCTTGAATCCGAAGTACAATGGGACCTCATCCCTGCAGTTGCACAATCTGGTTACCGACCAGACCCTAATCCTGGATGAGGCCATCGATAACTGGTGGGTCAGCACCTATACCGGGCAGCAGGCGTCCAGGGCCATAAGGGGGCCCGCCAGAGGGAATGCCTCCGCCCTGTCGTCCAAGACGAACAGCGGCCGCAACAGCCCTGCTCCCCAAGGTCCTTTGACCCGAGGGAGAGGCCAGCGCAAGAGGCTGGGGAGGAGTCTAGGTGCTGTAGGCCTGACCAATCTGGGGAACACTTGCTACATGAACTCCGCCCTACAGTGCGTACGCAGTGTGGAGGAGCTTACCAAGTACTTCCTGACCGGCTCATATGTGGAGGAAATCAACAAGACGAACCCCCTCGGGTACCACGGGAGGGTTGCCATGGCCTATGTGAACCTCCTGAAAGAGATTTACGACGAGGGCCGCGGCTCTGTCACCCCGCGAGATTTTAAGACAACCGTTGGCCGCTGCCGAAGTACCTTCCAAGGCTGGGGCCAGCAAGACTCCCAAGAGTTCCTGGGTTTCTTGCTCGATGGTCTCCAGGAGGATTTGAGCCGCATCAAGAAGAAGCCATACATTGAGAAACCTGACTCGACGGATGATATGATTAACGACCCGGAGGCCATCCGGAAGATGGCCGAGGAGGTGTGGGACATCACGAGGCGGCGAGATGACTCCGTCATTGCCGACCTCTTCACCGGCATGTACAAGTCGACCCTCAAGTGTCCCGAATGCGGCAAGATAAGCATTACCTTCGACCCCTTCAACAACTTGACGCTGCCACTTCCTGTCGAGGACCTGTGGGTCAGAGCTGTCAAGTTCTTCCCGCTCAACGACGTGCCCATCAAGATCGAGGTTGAGCTTCCCAAGCACAGCTCTATCGAGGCCTTGAAACAATTCATGTCCATCCGGACGGGCGTCCCTGTCGAGCGTCTGATGGGGGCGGAAGAGTTCAAGGACAGGTTCTTTAAGATCTATGACAACCAGCAAGATGTCTCGGAAGAAATCCAGTCCTCGGACATCCCTACAATTCACGAGCTGGAGGCGACGCCGACCAACTGGCCGCTTAGGAGGAAGCCAAAGACCCGGTCTATGCTGGATGTCGACACACCCCCTGACCCCTCTGAGTGGGAGGATCCAGCCTACGAGAGGATGGTGATCCCGGTGTTCCACCGTCGCCCAAACGCCACTGGCCGTGCTGAAGGGACGTCACCACCTCACTTCATCGTCCTGACCCGCCAGGAGGCCTCGAACTACGACATCATACAGCGCAAGGTGCTGGCCAAGGTGGCCACCTTTTCGACGTGGCCGACACTCCGAAGGGAGGCTGAAGGAGAGGGGAGCCAATCCGACGGCACTGTTGCCATCGCTTCTGATGCTGACTCATCCGGCGATGGCAAAGTTATCGCCCAGTCGGTGCAGGGAGAGGATGACATGGTAGACGTCAGGATGAGGGACGCCCCCGAGGGCGCGTCCGTGCAACCCAACAACCTCCCGCACCAGCCGGGCATCCTGCGGCAGTTCAACACCAGGCGCCCTGCCTTCCTCGACCCCGATACCTTCCTTGACCCTGAGCTCCAAAACCTGTTTGAGCTCAGCTATTTCTTTGACGGTTCTGATGGCCCGGTGCCCACCGGCTGGTCCTCCGTGGACAACCACAGGCAACTCCCCAAGCTGGCCGATCGGATGCCACAGCAGTCTGCTGAGAATGGCGAAGGGAGCCCAGAGAGCTGGGGAAGCACCGGCTCCGGGAACGAGGAGAGCAGCAATGAGGACGCACCACAGTTGTCCAAGTCGGAGTTCACTGAGACACGGATGGCTGACGAGTCAAGCGAGGGTGATGACAGTGGTCCTGTCCGAGTATGTATAACCCTCGGTTGGTGGCTCCTGAATCGTTGGTACTGACGAGTTTCATAGTTTGCCCGCCGCCCGCAACATCCCAAGTTCAAGGGGAAGAAGAAGTTCAAGGATCATAAGACCTACGGCAAGAAAGGCAACAAGCGGCGAGAGAAGCAGATGCGTGCGCAGAGGGAGGCTCAGCGCGCTGCTGCCATCAAGCCCCAGCCAATGCCACCAGCCCAGGCCGACGGTGGTCCCCTGATCCGTCTCGGAGAAGGCATCGTCGTCGACTGGAACGAAGGTGCGTGGGAGGCGGTGTTCGGGGCCGATCCCTTCAACGACGTTGAGAACCGCGGCATGAAGACCTTTTCGGAAGGGGAGATCCAGACGGTCCATGATCCTGCGCTGAAGATCATGCAGCGGCGGCGCCAGACTCGCCGCTCCCGTGGCATCACCCTCGGGGAGTGCCTGGATGAGTTTGAGCGGGCAGAGGTGCTGTCCGAGCAAGACATGTGGTACTGCCCACGCTGCAAGGAGCACCGGCGAGCGAGCAAGAAGTTTGATTTGTGGAAAACGCCGGATATCCTGGTGGCGCATCTCAAGCGCTTCAGCAGCTCCGGGTACCGCCGCGACAAGCTGGATGTCATGGTCGACTTCCCGATTGAAGGGCTGGATCTGACCTCCCGCGTGATTGAGAAGGAGGACGGACGCGCTGAGATATACGACCTCATTGCTGTGGATGACCATTATGGTGGTCTAGGCGGAGGGCATTACACGGCATATGCAAAGAATTTTATGGACGGCCAGTGGTATAATTACAACGGTATGTAAAGATGCCCGCCTCTGTTGTACCGCAGCACCTCTTGCTGACATGCATTTCACAGATTCATCCGTCAGCCAAGTCTCGGACCCGTCCGCGGTAGTGACGAGTGCCGCCTATCTGCTCTTCTACCGCAGGCGATCCAACGGACCCCTCGGAGGACCACGGTTCGCGGAGATCTTCAACAAGTTTGATAACCCGAACGAGGAGGACGACTCGGCGACCGAGGTCGGGGATGAGCAGCACTCCGACGACAGCTTCGACGTGACGAGGGGTCTGCCGTCGCACGCTGGCACCACAACCACGATCAGGCCGCTGGCCAGTTCTGAGGACGACGAACTACACGCTTACGGCCATTCCACATTTGATGAGGGGGTCGAGATGGATGACCAGTACCAGCCCCTGGGTGGGGACAGCAACCCCGTCAGCCAGGCATGGAGCTTCGGCGACATCGTCAACAGCGCGGACCGCGGCTCAGACTGCGCGAGTGACACGGTGCAAGTCAGCAGCGAGGATGAGAGGGCCGCGTTCGACCCGGACGTGGAGATGAACTCGGTGATAGGAGACAGTTCGGACGCGGAGAATCCTCCGCCCGCTGCCGCTGGGGGCAGGCTCATCTCTGTCCCCGCTGAGACGGGGAGCGACAGGGACTCGGAGGAGGTGACCGAGATTCACGTCGAGGGCGACAGGGACCCGAGAGGTTAGGAGTTCCCTCATATGCTCCACTTCGTCCCTCGGAGGGGTTGTCCCTTGTGCAGATGCATATGACGGACGATCTGGCAATGAGATGATTGATGGTGGGACGAGGACAAGAGTAGTAGTACACGGGGTTGCTGCTGCTACCACGCGACGATGATTGATGCATGATGGGAGTAGTAACAAGGTGGGGAGGGGGAATATAGAGGCGGCAGGCCATACGGAGCTGCCCACGCACGATAGAGATAGATGCTCACGCGCTCGCCTCCGGTCAGACGGACCAGCGCTCGGCTACGCATAGGGTTATGGGTTTTACGTTTTACAGGCAAACCGGTACATGAGTAGGACCACTAGGAGTAGGAATGCATACTTTGGGGTTCCACGGAGGCTACCCCCTTGGCCATGGTTTGACAATAGCCGGTGACGATGTCCTCAGGTTGGGGCTGGCCAGGTTCGGTGACACGAGAGTGGGTATCTATGGGATGATGGCACCCGGTAACTTGATGGATGACGAAAGACCCTTCTTAATACTATCCGAAGCGGCGGAGGGATGGCGAGGCCATGAGGCGCTCGTGGGGTACAAAAGAAAAACCCGACTCTCCGTTTTCCAAGAGCCAGGGAGAGCCAGTCGGGAGAGTCGGAGACCGGGGGGTTCCCGGGGCATGTGCGTAGGATCAGGGGGCCTGCTCTACCTAGTTGACCGCTCAAGGGACGTTTGGGGTATGTATGTAAGCACTTGTGTGGGCGGGTTTTAGCGTTATATTCCTACAAGTAGTAATAGTAGTAGGAGGTAGTAGTTAAACACCCTAGAGGTACAGACGTATTCATGCGCGCTCGGTGCGGATGCCCGTAAGAGGTATAGGCGACGGGCACAGACGGAGGATTGCGGGCTGGGGTTGATGGATGGTCGTTGAATTACGGCGGCCGGGGTGGGGGGATGAGTTCGGAGGCAGGCTCCCGAAGGGGGGTATATGATGGCGGGGGGGGGGAAGTTGGCCGTGATGACGGACGACAATGAAATGGTCACGTCGTGAGATCTACGCCATGGATGTGTGTAAGTATTTCATTTGGTCCCGTTGCGCGGGCTGCAGCTCCGGGAGGGGAGGAGCGTTCCATGACCGTCCGCGCAGTAGTCGGCGGGCTGGGAGAGGGGAGGCCCTGAAACAGACATCGGGAGAGGTCTGAGGAGCGCGGCCGCTTCGAGAAGGTTGTGCTCTGTACTAGCAGCTACTATATTGTGCGTGGATGTATGGGGGCGTTCGCTCGCCAGGTTGGGTTGGGATCAGGGTGCGGGCGAGATGCGATTCGGGGGATCGTGGGGGATGGATTGGGAAGGTCTGTTTGTGGTGGTGGTGGTGGTGGTGGTGGTGGTGGTGGTGGTGGTGGTGTGCTGCTGCTGCTGGTGCTGCTGGTGGTTTGGAGTTGAGCTTAGCAGGTGAATATGAGATGGTGATGAGCTGTCGTCGGGGAGATGTCGAGCAACTTGACTTTACCATATCAATTACTCGCGTCCGTCTGAGCCAGGTGTTTCTTGCGTAAGTAAGAAGGGTAATAAGTACTCGTACGAGTACTCGTACTGACTTGACGTATTACATATTAAGAGTACAGCACGTGTTCCAGAGTACTATAGGTACGGTACTGTAACCTGGAATTGAGGTGAGGGGGGGCCAAGGGTTGTGGCGGTGTGGGTGGCCGGCCTGTCTTTTGCGCTACGTTCTTTTTTTTTTTCCGTGAATCTGGGAAGGAATCGAGGTGCACGAGGTGACGGAGGCGGAGAAGGAGAGTCGATCAGTAAATGACGAGGATAGGAGCGACGCTACAGTGAGAAGCATGTACCTACTTACCTAGGTACTTACCTACTTGCTTGGTGACCCGAGGTAATAATGAGGCATGTACTCCGTACATGCGGCAACTTTAAGTGAAAAGGTTGTACTGGCAGTAACTGCTGTAAACTGGAGCCACAAGGACCTGGAACCGGTGCTCCACCTACCAGCAGGTTCCACGACAGCAAAGAGGGAATAAATAAGAGGGGCGATTGCGTGTGTGTTGCGTGTGTGTGGGCACAGAGATGCGCACCGACGCTTCGATGGGTCTTCTCGAAGACGACGAGAAGCCCAGCGACACGGGCACGGGCCAGTGCAGTGCGCCTCATGCCTGAATCCTTGGATGCTACAGCCTACAGTCACAGAACTCGCAGTGCCTGCAGTGCATCCCCCAATCGGTCGGTTCCAGGGGGGTTTTCCCACGGGTGGACAGGCCTAATGAACCAACCAACCGACCAACCACCTTGTACGTACGATGCAGTTACGACTGCCCAACGACGAGTACCCCGCGACAATTCCGCCTGCCGTTTTCAGGGGCGATGAGCGGTTCATCGAAGTGGTCTCAGCGCCGTCGCGGTGGCAGGCCGGCCTCGAGGGTCCCTAACGTACATGCGCCTATTGCTAGGTACTAGTAGTCCCCAGCGTCCCGTGTCACTGTGTATATCACTGTCGGCACAGATCCTGCTAGTAGTTTGTACATACCGCACCTTGGTAAAGTCGATCGACACGGGGCGGACAACTATCGCTTTCACACGTCCCACATCATGGCAGTCACTGAGCCACCATCGGTAATTTGACGTATTTGCCAAGCTGTCAACTCACAGTATCTTTTATCGAAGCGTTGGGCAACTTTGGGGAGGTACGTACGAGGACAGGTGCCATGTCCAGTGGTGTCTTTGGAAGTGCATACGTACTACGTACCTGGTAGTGGGCACTAATAATTAGTAGTACCTGATGTACTAAATCCGTGGCCCGTACTAATTGTATCAACTGCTGCACAACCGGACACAGGCTCGGATTTGAGTCCTACCCAAGGTACAAAGTAGTACTTGGGTACTACCTACTTATCACTGTACACTTGCAATACTAGTAGGTACTTGGTGCCCTTTGTGCCCGTGGCCAGCACCTGTCCCATTCTTGATTATCGTCCATTCTGCTTTAGTTTGGAATTCCGTCATCCTAGGTATTCATCTTCTCCCTCATTCTGCACCATCCATATTCCATCCCGCATTGGACTCAACCGGGTACTATACTATAGTACCTATCAGTACAGATCGTCGTAGTCGCATGGTTGCTCTCACACTTCAATCCACAGTAGATCACGTCTGCACATACCGGTACAGAGTGCACTCGTGACGAGTCGACGCTCGTGGCCCGACATCGCCGCCGTCTCCGTGAATAAGTCTGAGCTCCCCCGACATTAATCAATAATCGCCATCCTCCTACCGCAAGTCGCCCGGGCCCCGGCTGCCCTCCGAATCTCCGGCCACTTGCTGCTGGGTTCCCGCGCAAAAGTTGGGGGCAGCCTGCAACGAACCACTTGCCTGGTCTCACAGCAGCGGAACAAGACCCGCACCCACACCTGCCCCCCCGCAGTCAACCAAACAGAGGCCGTAGACGTCTCCAGAACCCCCCTGTCCCTGCTCTCCCGCTGGCTGCACGGCCGCCAAGGCCTGCCCATTTCCGCGCTCGGCAGGTACATGCGCCCGCACCAGCCCCTCAGCTATCGCCCGAGTACCTTCCTGTACCTGCCCGTCCTGACAGGGGGCCTCCTTGCCTCCAGCTTGGACTCGTCCTTTCCTTCCCATTTCCTTCGGCCTGGCTTCTGGCGTGCCCGCGTGGGTTGCATGCCGACCACCACTTACTACAGTACTTGCCTCTCCTCTCCCCATTTTCCTCACCTCGACAACCTCCCATTCTTGCCAGCCTCTCTGGGGCGAAACCCCCCCCCCCCCCCCCCCCCCCNAAACCCCCCCCCCCCTCCCCCCAAAACTTCCCTTCCCAATTCTTCTCTTCCACCGCCAGATACTTCATCCCTCGTCGGAGACCTGCTCACCACCCGCATTAATTCGTCCGCTCCTTCTCTCGCCGTGCGCCTCATCGTCAGAACCACCACTAAACCGGGTCTCGCCAAGTCCACACCAAAACCACGCGAACCCTCCGAGCCCGTGTGCAGGGCGCATTTGTCTCCACCGGCCTGCGAGGAGCCACCCAACTCTTTGACAAAATCCGGATCGACCAGAAACCTCCCTCGACCTCTCTACTAGTAAACCCCCGACCTCGACGCATACAACTACTGCTACGGCAATTTTGTTGACGGCCGAACAAGTCGCTCCTCTCCTCGCGCACATTCCTTCCGCCAGGACTGTCACACCCACATTCCCGACCTGCTCGTCCGCTTGCCTGTCAACCCACCCGTCGTGCAATCCGCCGCCTCGACGGCCTGGCCGACTACCACAGCAGCCATCGCATCCGCCCTTCTCTGTGACCCCAACTGAGAAGTGCGGCACTCAAATCCTCTCCCCCCCCCCCCCCCCCCCCCCCCCCCCCCCCCCCCCCCCCCCCCCCCCCCCCCCCCCCNCCCCCCCCCTCCCCCCCAACCCCCCTCCTCCTCCCACCCGTCTCCCGACGTCCTGGTTCACCTCTCGCCACCCATCTGCCTCCGTGGTGAAAGGCGATCCAGTCGCGGGACTGGTCGCTCTCGATAACCACCATGGACAGTCCCGCATGTCATATCATATATGTCAACCGCAGTGTTGGCCCGGAGCGTCTAGTACGCGCCAATCCCACAGAGCTGTCCGCGCCCGCTCGGCAAGATGACTCCACCCGCAGCGAGCTACAACCTCTCCTCGAGGCTTTCGGCGATGGTTTGTGGCCCCCGGAATCCAATACTACTTTCCCATCGCTTCCTGTGCTAACGAGATCGTTCTCTTCAGTCCACGTGTGCGCTTCCGGCATAGCTTGCCTCGACAAGCTGCTCCAGCTTCACGACCTCTCCATGATTGACATGGTGCCGACAATGATATTGCTCGATACCCCGTACCGTGACTTCGTCAGAGAAGACCGTCGCTCGGCCTCCCGATCTCTCTCGTCGACCTCCGAGAGACGCTCCTGCGCCGCCGAGATCCACCGCCCCGACGAAGACTTGTACGGCCTCAATCTTCTTCGAAAGCTGATTACGGAAGCCCATCTCCGAAACATCGCCAAGATGATTGTCCCCATACCCATTATCAGTCATCGGGCGGAAGAGCAACAAGCCTCCGGCGCTGGTGCCGAAACAACTGATGGCGCCAATGAGCGTCCGTCTGGTCTAACCGGCCTCGCCGCCAATCGCCCCTTTATAAGAAAATGTCTGGAGCTCGGTGCCACCGACGTAATTATCGGCCCGCTGAGTTCCAGGTGCATCGCCACCCTCGAGATATGCGCCTACCGTGCTCATCACAATCTGGCCAAGGAGCAGCAGGCGCTCCTGGAAATCAAGCGCGGGCGTCAGCGGTCGTGGGTTGGTGTCAATGAGGAGAAGCCTTTTGCCTATCTCCGCGAGGCCATGGTCTCGGGCCTCATGAAGGGGATATGCCGCCTGGGGCCGGACGATGAGCAGCTCAGCAGCGCACACGTAGCAGTCTCCGCCGACCGCCAGGCCGAGATCGCCGACGCCGTCGGCCAGTGGCATTTCTCGGCGCATCTCTACACCGACGACGAATTGGTGGTCGCAGCTGTGATGATGTTCAAGCATGCACTCAGTATGCCGGACCTCGAAAAATGGCGGATGCCGACAGGTAAGTTTATTTGATAGATCAGCGGCCGACCCACCGGCACTCTCAACCTCATTCTCCCCCTCCTTGTCCTGCGAGCACCCGTGCGAACCAAGTGCTGACGAGCGAATCAACCAGACCAATTGATCAGCTTTCTTGTGGCTTGCCGTGCTGCATACAACAACTTCGTGCCCTATCACAACTTTCGCCATGTGGTCGACGTGCTGCAAGCCACATTCAACTTCCTCGTGCGCATTGGCTCGATCGCATCCTATCGTGGATCTCCAGAGGAGTCGGCTACCCAGCCCGAAGAAAAGTCTCCAATGGGCTCCTTAATCTCTCCCTTCGAGGCCCTGACGCTCTTGGTCACGGCTATCGGCCACGATGTCGGGCACCCGGGCGTCAACAACGGGTTCCTAGTGACGCTGAATGCCCCGCTGGCGCAGCTTTACAACGATCGGTCTGTCCTCGAGTCATTCCACTGCGCCGCCTATTCGCAGATCCTCCGTCGGTACTGGCCAGCAGCTTTCGAAGACACCAAGATGCGAAATCTCATGATCAGCTCCATCCTCGCCACCGACATGGGGTTGCACTTTGACTACATGAAGCGACTGGGCGACACGCAGGAGAAGCTGCAGGCCAACAACAGCGTAGATGGCTGGAACGGACGGCAGTTGGAGGAGCAGAGGGCACTGGCATGCTCGCTCCTCATCAAGTGCGCTGATATTAGCAACGTGGTGCGTACTGACCGACACGAACTACTGTGGCAATTGCAGAAAGAATAATGGTCATCAGCTAACATCCTACAACAGGCGAGACGGCACGATGCTGCTTTGCAGTGGATGCACATCCTCTCCGAGGAGTTCTCCCGCCAAGCCTCGATGGAGAGCGAGCTTCAGATTGCGTCATCTCTCATGGCGCCTCCGAAGAAGGACATTGAGTCATTGGTGAAGGCTCAGCTCAATTTTATGAATCTGTTTGCCATCCCCCTCTTCCAGGGAGTCGCCGACATCATGCCGGCCATGAGGTACACGGTGGAGGAGCTGGAGATCAACAAGGCCCGCTTCGAGCGTATGGTGGAGGAAGAGAAGGCCAAGACACCGATGGATGATCCGGCGCGGCGGCGGCTCCTCAAAGAAGGTACATTCTCTCCCAGGACCATGAGTTTTGCGGTCGACATGGAGGACAATGGCAAAGAGCCAACGTCGCAGAGCGATGACAACCAGCGCAGGTTGACCGAGGGCATATCCGAGGTCGTCGCCGAGACGCCACCGGCTCTTGTCGATGGGGAGTATCGCGAAGAGGAAGCCTTGGACCCGCCGCCCAGCCACCCGATGAGGAAGCCGGCACATGTCCCGCAGTCGCAGGGGGGCCAGCACAAGGAACTCAACGGGAATATCTCGACGTTTGACGCTGTGCGACAGCTGGCCGACAGCGACCCGTTCAACGCCCACGGGCAGGGGAACGCAGGGAGGATGGAGGACAACCCGCTGGTGCTGGGCAGGCAGCGCTGCAGCGAAACGACGGAGGGAAGCGCATCGGCTTGTCTGACGGGGGACTGGGCGTCACAGGCGACGAGTGCGACGGGGAAGATGCCCATGTCGCCAAGCACCAAGGGCACGAGCATTGTGAGCAAGGAATCGGCCGAGCGACCGACGAGCGCCCCCGGGCCCGGAGCCTACGACGGAACCCGGGAACTGACCCAGCACCCGACACCAACTGGGACCAAACCCGGCCACGACAGGGACTATGAGGGGTCATCATCGACGGGCAGCCAGAGCCTGGGGAAGGCCGAGGGCAAGGCACTGCGGAAGAAGCCTAGCCGATTCCGTATCAGGGAATTTCCGTCCTTCTTCAGGAGACACAAGGGCCCAAGTCCGCATTGCCAGACGGCAGACAGGACGAGCTGAAGAGAGCAATGACGACGATCAGGACACGATACGACACCAGCCTTGGATTAGATTGGGCGCTGGCGGAAAACGGCAGAGTTGGGCTCCGCCGGGCGGGCGAGACGCCATGGGATCCATCGGCTGCATGGCACATGAGGAATGACTGACGTCTTCTTGTAATACTACGGGTTATGGATTGAGAGCAGCCTGGCGGCTACGGAAGGGCTCGGAAGGGCTCGGAAGGGCTCAGAAGGGCAGTACGGTTGTCGGCTCCCTGTCCTTCTTTCGGCCTGCTTCTGTCACCATCGCGGTGCACTCGCGAGATACGCACCACACTTACGGCGCGTTGATGATACCTATATATGTGTATGTATATACACCTATATATGGGCGCCAGTATGGGAGGCACACAGAGGGCATCATGGATGTATATACTTGAGTGGCGGGAGGTAGAGAAAGGCATTGTGATGGGTAGGGGAACTTTTTCCTTAGGGATGGGTGGGCTTTTGGCTTTCGGTTCTGTTTTCTCTTTTCTCCTTTCCTTTTGGGATTGAGGGACGGTTCTGGGATTGGCGCGACTTTGGGCTTTTTTTTTCCGTTGGAGTTTCTAATGAAGACGGACGGACAAAGGGGCGACAGACGGAGCAGGCAGGGGGGCTGAAGGGAAGACCGCGCTCGCTCGGTCGGTTGGATCAGCAGCATACGTACATACGTACTAGCATGGAGAGTATGTAGGATTTGGCGCCCAGGCAGGGCAAGGCAAAGCCAAATGGAAATGTCGGTCTCGTTGTTTGACGGGGATACCCAGCCTTTGATTGATTGTGGCGCTGGGTCGGTGTGACAGGGAGTAAGTCCCTACTTGTGTATGGTTCTCGGGGTGTACTTGCTAGTATTGCTCTGTTGCTGTGAGCCGTGCAGTAGTTCAAGTAATAATTAGTACTACTTAACAAGTAGTAGTAGAAGGTAGTACCAAGGTAGTACCGACGCCCCCGCACCTCGCACACCATACATCACCCCGGCCGACTTGTACATTTCACATGCGCCGTGAGGATACCTAGTATCGTGCTTAGTACTAGTACTGTAGTAACTACTAATAGCAGTACTACTAGAATGATACAGGTGAACCACCACCTGGACGTGCTGGACCCAGCACCATTAATACTTACTACAATACCCCCCCTTCGTTGACCTAGTCTCTTCATTCCACACATCCCGAGGGTTTTCACATACCACCACCACCTACCTTACCTACCTCCACACTCGGGCAGTCGGCTGGTCGTGCCTCGGCGAACCATCCACCCCTCAAACATGGCCGCCTCGTCGACGCAGCTCAAGCCCGTCGAGACGCCGCCCCCTCACGCCCCGTCTGGCGATTTCATGACCACCGATCAATGGGACGTCTGGCATGCTCTCCTTGATGGCGCTCTGCCCGCTGTCACATCAAAATCGAGAGCCACCGGTGACAGACACCAGGTCGTCCTCCCAGATGATGAGTTCGATCGTCTTCTCGAGGAGGCCTCCAAGGGTCTCCTCCCCGACGGCCCGGGGGCTGAGGATGTGGTCGACTTCTTCGCCAGTCGCTTGGGCGCCGACCCGCTGGTGAGAGACGACTGCCTGCGTATGCTGGCCCGGAGCCCTGCACGGTCCAAACTCGCCGGTGTCATGGGCATCTTGAAGTAGGCCCCTCTCCGGATGTGCGCCTGGGCTTGCTTTGGTTTCTCTAGCTGACCGAGTTCCTTACCTAACCCCCCCACAGCACCCGGGTTGGCAGCCTCTTGTTCACGGGGTACTGGAACCCCATCACAGACCAGCCCACCGCCGTCCGGCACGCCATCCTGCAATCATGGAGCCAGTCCCGATTCACCATCCTCAAGGGCCTGAGCAGGACAATCACCAGCCTCGCCGCCAAGGCCGCCGTCGCCACCAACCAGCCCTTCCACCGCCTGTCAGGGTACACCGACATCCCCAGGAACTGGTCCCGCGTCGAGGGCTTCGCCTTCGACTTCATCCAGCCTGGTCCCGGCGACGAACCGCACGTCATCGAGACGGACGTCGTCATCGTGGGGTCCGGCCCGGGAGGCGGTGTCTCGGCAAAGAATATCGCCGAGGCGGGACATCGCGTCCTTGTCGTCGATAGGGGGCACTACTTCCCGCCGTCGCAGCTGCCCATGAGCCAGACGGCCTCCTCGCAGCACATGTTTGAGAATGGCGGCGCGCTGGCTACCGAGAACGGCTTCATGAGTCTCCTGGCTGGGAGCACCTGGGGTGGCGGCGGGACTATCAACTGGAGCGTCGCCCTGCGGCCGCAGGACTATGTGCGGAAGCAATGGGCAGATGAGGGGCTCTCGCTGTTCGGCTCTGGGGAGTACGACGAGTGTCTGGATCGCATCTGCGAGTTTGTGGGTGTCGGAACGGATGGTGTGCGGCATAATCACCGGAACAAACTCCTCCTCGATGCGTCCGAGAAGCTCGGGTGGAAGGCCTTCGTCGTGCCGCAGAACACGGGCAACCAGGAGCACGACTGCGGGCAGTGCAGCCTGGGCTGCGGCAGCGCCGTGAAGAAGGGCCCTGCTGTCTGCTGGCTGCCGGCGGCGGCGGAGGCGGGTGCGCAGTTCATGGAGGGCTTCACGGCCGAGAGGGTGACGTTTGGCGAGGACGGGAAGACGGCGACGGGGGTGGAGGGCTTGTGGGTGGCCAGGGATAAGGACGGGAGTGTGATCGCGCCGGAGGAGGAGAGGGTCAAGCGGAGGGTGCAGATTCGGGCCAAGAGGGTGATTGTCTCCTCGGGATCGCTGAGGAGCCCCTTGCTGCTGGCGAGAAGCGGTGTAGAGGTGAGTACCGACAATGCTAGGCGGGCCATGTTTCCCCCCCCGGAGATGAGCACTTTTCTAAACAGAAGACGGCAGAACCCCCAGGTTGGACGCAATCTTCATCTCCACCCGGTCGCCATGGCCACGGCCACTTTCGACGAGCGGACCAACGGATGGGAGGGAGGCATCATCACAGCCTGCAACAATGAGTTCGAGAATCTCGACGGCGAGGGTCACGGCGTCAAGATCCAGCCGGCCTGCATGGTGGTGAGTACTATAACAACCGCCCCTTCCCCTATCTCTCCCTTGTCTCCCATATCTCCCACCACCCACCCCAACTTGTCACCGGATGGGGTAAAAGAGGATGGGGTGTTCTAACCGTGTGTTTCGCCGATATAGCCTTACACCTCCATTTCCATGTACCCCTGGTCCAGCGGCATCGACTACAAGATGTTGATGGCACGCTACTCGCGCGTGAGCACCTTCATGGCCATCACGCGGGACCGGGACACGGGCCGCGTCTTCGCGGATCCGGCAACGGGAACCCCTCGCATCGACTACGCCATCTCGGACCACGACCGCGACCACGCCATCGAGGGCCTCGCCGCCATCGTCAAGATGCTCTACATCTCCGGCGCGACGGAGATACAGCCGCACATCCACGGGCTGGAACGCTTCACGGTGGACAGGCAGGCGGCAGCCTCCTTCCTGAGACGCATGGAGGAGGAGGAGGTCCGGGATCCGGAGTTTGCGGACCCCAAGCTGGCGGCGTACCTCTCGCGGCTGCGGGGTATGGGCTCGCCGGCGGCGGGCGGCGACAGGATGAGGCGCGCGCCGTCGGCGCACCAGATGGGTTCGTGCCGGATGAGCACGTCGCCGGAGGACGGGGTGGTGGACGAGGGCGGCAAGGTCTGGGGGAGGGAGGGCCTGTACGTTGCGGATGCGAGTGTGCTGCCGAGCGCGACTGGGGTGAATCCAATGATTACGGTCATGGCGACGGCGGATTGGATCTCGAGGGGGGTTCGTGATGGGTTGTAGAGGACGGTGGTGGTCAGGGACATGGTGTGTTGCTGCGTTGGGTGGGGGATTGGGGGGGCAGGGGGGTGGTTGGCTATGCTGTGATGGCAGTTTTGGGTTTTTCCGAGGTGAGCAGGCGTTGGGGATGAAGGTAGCGACTATATGGATTATTTATTATTTGTTTTACAATCCTGACATGGCTTGACATCAGGGTATGGGCCGAGTGCTGTGGCAGTTAATGTGAGGTATTGTGGGAGGAGAGGAGACGCATGGCACCGAGAACAAAGCCATGGACTTGTTGGAGCAGAGTACGGTTATTCACATCTCCTAATGCAATACCCGATTTCGGTGCCCTCACTAGAGTGAGGAGATTTCGCCCAACACCGGCCAAAGTACTTGACGGGGTTCGTGATTCCCGCATTACCACGGTAGATGCATGTAAGAGCTGGTAGTCATGGAGGATCCAGGGTAGGATCATTTCATTCCTCGGCGGGTGAGGGAATCACAATCTGACCGAAACACATACAGCACCCGTCAATGAGCATTTTCGTGTGCCAGATTACCCCAGAAGCTTTAGATAGAGCACGGACAACGTTGCCTACGTACGTACAACGACCACGATGAGGTCATTGTCGGAGGCCCGAGAAGGCGGTCAAGGTGTGGTCGGTCAACCTCGGGACCGGGTGGGGCCGTCCCCCCGGGGAATGGGAAGAAACCCCCCCCCCCCGCCTGCACAGCCACGATGCACCGGAGAGGCCGGAGAGGGGCAAGGTGGGGGCGGCGGCAGTTGAGCCACTTGGCCCTGCATTTTGCATCCGTACAGTATCCATGTTGTGGCGCGGTATGTACGCAACGCACGTCCGTATATGAATGCTAACTCAACCACTTCAGCTGTTCAAGGGTATCGGATACGATTACTATACAGCAGTTGCACAGATCGCCGGTATGATGCAACCAAACAAAGTCAATGATCGCGAGTTGTCTTGATGCCCGATCACTAGCCACCCCGGGCCGCGGTGGGACAGTCCGGGCCGCCGGTCGGGCCTGGGTATGGGTACGTGTACATCGTGTACTGTACGACTGTCTGCGCCACACTGCCACAGTAGGGGGAGAGAGAGAGAGAGAGAGAGAGAGTCGCCCCATCCGTCGGGCCTTCAACCTGTGGATTTCCGTGTCCATGTTTATTTTTGGAGCAATTTATTCAAACGACCCCGAGGTCGGTCTCGTCGATCTAGTTTTCCATCTCGGTCTGTACAGACGTACAGTCTCTACCTGTAGCACAGACCAACCAGGCATTTTCAGTCTCGGGTACCCCCAGAACCTAGAAACAGGGGCGAGGCCCGAACCCGTGACCCGCCCTGGGACGTCATTCTTCGACTCACTAGTAGTCAGGTAGACTTCGACTACTAGTAGTAGTAAGACTTCGCATTGGAGCGGGCCGCCGTCGTCGTCAGCGGCCCACGGCGAGACGCGGCATCGTGGACGGCCCTGGACGCGAAAGAAAACCTCTCAGGTGACCAGCGCCCGGGTCCCTTGCTCCCCCTGATCAAGTGACCAGACCCCTTGTTGTTTTTTTCTACTTGCACCTTCTTCTATTTGCACCTTCTTGAACAAGGCGGTAAAGAGAGCTATGTTACTGTTCTGCGCTGTACCTACGTAGGTAATAGCCAGCCAGGTGGAGTCAGTATGTACAGGCCCTTGGAAGCAGCAAGTGCCGGCGTCCTAGGACCCCTTCGCTCCCAAAAATTGATTATAGGGCGGGCCGCTTTTCTTCTGGGGGGAATAATTAGTACCAGTACTTCTTCACTTGTGGCTGGGCAGCCACGGCCAGCGCTTTATGGCGGTGCACGTGGGGTCCAATGCGGATCCTTTTTTTGCCCAAAGTGTCAACTGCGGGTGGGTCCCGCGTCTACATCTGGGTCCTCACATGTACATACTCTTTCCCCAGAGCGAGCCACTCCTCGCTGCTGAGTACTGCTGAGTGCTGCTGACATGATGATGATGGGCGTTGCTGCAGCGGTCATGATTTCTTCTCATAGCTAGTCTCTGGGAGATCATGATGGTGCATATGGGATACAAGTACCTACTAGGTATAGTACGAGTAGGCGCAAGCACGAACTTATTAGTCGCCCTCCTGCGCGGCGGCGCTTTGGGAAGTCATTGGTCCGTAGAGGCATCGAGGCCAAATTGCGGCCAATGTCGAAACTCTGCTGGGTTACGGATAATCATCCAAGCGCCCGGGGTCGAGGCATGGACTCCTCAGACTGACAGGAGTCTTACTTTGCATCTTGGTCCGTTTCGGTAACCGCCGGGAGCCAGATAGGTAGTATCGAACCCGGGACCATGCCCCTGAGGTCCGTCCATATCAACTGCCGACCATTTTTCCTGCCCTTTCTGTCGCATCGTGTCTTGGTTTGATCAGAAAGGGCTTCCATGTTTCCTTTCACACAGTACCTAGGTATCACGGAATTAATTCTCTCTACAACCATTGGGTAAGGCGAGATGAATATTGGCCAATCAGAGAACGGGCACTGGTGGCAGCCGGACAATCCACCTGGGACCCACCGACCATCCCACCATGGACTTTTTGCGCCGCCCAATCAGTGTCCAGAAGTGGCCTTTTCGACCTCACCTCATCCAAGCCGCCGCTTGGTACGAGGCCATCTACAGGCTCTCGTTGCTCGAACCTCGCTCTGCTGGTTCTCCTCTACTCAGCATCCCATTTCGCACCTCCCTGGCAACCTTTCCCCCCTTCTTCCATTTCCTGGCGGGCTGTCAGCCTCCGACCCTCCTGCGTACCCGCTCTCATGGGACGGGGGCTATACAGCGACATGAGCGCGCCATTGTCCAACCACCGGGCGAGACTTACACCTCGACGACTCTCCCCCAGACGGGCTCCTTTTTCGTTGAAAAGCGTATCCACCTGCTGGGACGGGATCATCATCAGGGGGATCAGGGGCGAGGGAACATCCGCCCCTAAGTGACGGCTTCTCCCTAGCACCGTAGGGTGGACGGGAGGAGTGACGGGAGGACAGACGGGAGGAGAGACGGGGTCTTTGCCTGGAGCCCCGACCCATCTCGGCACCACGAGTATCGGTCGGCACGCGCCTGTTTCAACAGTCGACACACACCCTTTCCACCAGGCCAATGTGACATCTGATGGATCACTCCCAAGCCCCATCATTGTCGTCTGCGCTCTGGTCGGCCATCCGTCGCCCCGCCATCACATACATATGCTCAGACATGTCCGTTTCAAGCGAGTGCTGTCGTATCCTGCGAACAGCAGGACGGCGCATGTACGTTACGTACGTACGTGCGTACGGGTATGTAGGTCGCGCCCTCGCATGAAAATGCATCTGTAGGCGCCGTATGCGAGTCATCGCGCGGGCGGCAAGCTGGGGGGTCGGCCTTCTCTGGATGGATGATGACGGCCGAAATGAATCAATGTCGATAGTCATGTTTGTTGCCTGGGCTCACATCATGGCCAGATTCGGGGGGAAGGGGGGTTCCTTTCAGCTACAGATTTGCTGGCCCCAGTCCCTATAACCTCATCTGCCCTTTCCCAGAAACGGAGGAGGGACGCCGCCTCGTAATCTCGGGCCTCACGAATGGGCGCTCCTGCTCCTGCCCGAGTTTAAAGGGACTCACTCGCCCGTGCAAATTAATGCTGGCTCAATGAGCCCACCGCCCCATATGACCTTTGGGGTCTCCTGGATTCTGCGACCTGCATAAGCGGCGGCCCCTCTTTCAACAGTGGAAACAGTCGACTTGTCGACGGTTACTAACGACTCATGAGTTGGTGGGGACTGGGGAGGAGGGCCCACGGGTCGGACAGACCCAGGAGGGTTTTTGCATGAGACCTCCCATGGCGCTTCAATAGAACCTTGGCCATGGCACCAATTAGCTCCTCCTAGTAGTCGCGATGTACATGCCGCACGCACTCCGTACAGGAGACGAGACCAGGAGAAAGGCCCGCTGGCGGCCGAGGGGTGGTATATGCCGGCACCGAGTCTGCAGACATGTCAGGAGTTGCGTGGATATTGTTTTTTTTTTTTTTTTGCTCCCGTTTTCTTAGACGTGATACTAATACTGTACACGGTATTTA